>JAJPUD010002981.1:21470-42129 GCA_023553655.1 Myrmecobius fasciatus
TATGTTACTGCACAAGAAACATCAGATCTAGAGAGAAAAGAAAAAAAAAAAAAACAACCTAAGACGGAAAACAAAATGCATGGAAATATTCACAGAAAGCATTAAAATGCTGTGTTGTGGTTCGCACTCAGTTCCCTCAGGCCTCTCTCTGGATGTATATGACTATCTTCATCGCTGAACAATAGGAACTGGTTTGAAGCATTTCATTGTTGAAGAGAACCATGTCCATCAGAATTGATCATCGTATAGTCTTGTTCTTGCTATGTATAATGATCTCCTGGTTCTGCTCATTTCACTTAGCATCAGTTCATGCAAGTCTTTCCAGGCCTCTCTGAAATCATCCTGCTGGTCATTTCTTACAGAATAATAATATTCCATAATTTTCATATACCATAATTTATTCAGCCATTCTCCAATTGATGGGCATCCTTTCAATTTCCAGTTTCTTGCCACTACAAAAAGGGCTGCCACAAATATTTTTGCACATGTGGGTCCCTTTCCCTCCTTTAAAATCTCTTTGGGATATAGGCCCAATAGAAACACTGCTGGGTCAAAGGGTATGCACAGTTTGATAACTTTTTGAGCATAGTTCCAGATTGCTCTCCAGAATGGTTGGATCCATTCACAATTCCACCAACAACCTATCAGTGTCCCAGTTTTACCACATCCCCTCCAACATTCATCATTATCTTTTCCTGTCATCTTAGCCAATCTGACAGGTGTATAGTGGTATCTCAGAGTTGTCTTAATTTGCATTTCTCTGATCCATAGTGATTTGGAGCACCTTTTAAATGTGACTAGAAATAGTTTCAATTTCTTTATCTGAAAATTGTCTGTTCATATCTTTTGACCATTTATCAATTGGAGAATGGCTTGAATTCTTATATATTTGAGTCAATTCTCTATATATTTTAGAAATGAGGCCTTTATCAAAACCTTTGAATGTAACAATATTTTCCCAGTTTTTTGCTACCCTTCTAATCTTGTCTGCATTCATTTTGTTTGTACAAAAACTTTTTAACTTGATATAGTCAAACTTATCTATTTTGTGATTAATGATGATCTCTAGTTCTTCTTTGGTCACAAATTCCTTCCCTTTCCCCCCCCCCCCAGGTGTGAGAGGTAAACCATCCTACATTGTTCTAATTTGTTTATAATATCATTCTTTATGTCTAGATCATGAATCCATTTCTACCTTATCTTGGTATATGGTGTTAGGTATGAGTCAATGCCTAGTTTCTTCATACTAGTTTCCAATTTTCCCAGCAGTTTTTGTCAGATAGTGAGTTTTTATCCCAAAAACTGGGGTCTTCGGGTTTATCAAACACTAGATTACTATTGTCATTGAGTATTTTGTCCTGTGAACCTAACCTATTCCACTGATCCACTACTCTATTTCTTAGCCAATACCAAATGGTTTTGTTGATCACTGCTTTATAATATAGTTTTAGATCTGGTACACCCTCATTTGCATTTTTTTTTCATTAATTCCCTTGAAATTCTTGACCTTTTGCTTTTCCAGATGAATTTTGTGTTATTTTTTCTAGGTCAGTTAAATAATTTCTTGGGAGTTTGATTGGTATAGCACTAAATAAATAGATTAGTTTAGGTAACATTGCCGTCTTTATTATGTTCGCTTGACCTATCTAAGAGCACTTGATATTTTTCCAATTGTTTAGATCTGACTTTATTTGTGTGGAGAGTGTTTTGTAGTTTTGCTCATATAGATCCTGACTTTCCCTTGGCAGATATATTCCCAAATATTTTATACTATTAAAAGTTATTTTAAATGGAATTTCTCTTTGTATCTCTTGCTGTTGCATTTTATTGGTGATGTATAAAAATGCTGATGATTTATGTGGATTTATTCTGTATCCTTCAACTTTGCTAAAATTGTGGATTAATTCTAATAGTTTTTTAGTTGATTCTCTAGGGTTCTCTAAGTAGACCATCATATCATCTGCAAAGAGTGATAATTTGGTTTCCTCATGACCTACTCTGATTCCTTTAATCTCTTTTCCTTGTCTGATTGCCAAAGCTAGCATTTCTAAGGCAATATTGAATAGTAATGGTGATAGTGGGCAACCTTGTTTCACCCCTGATCTTATTAGGAATGGTTCCAGTTTATCACCAAGTAAATTTTTTTTAATATACATTGCTTTAGAAATCATGTTGGGAGAGAAAAATCAGAGCAAAAGGGAAAAACCATGTGAAAGAGGGGGGAAAAAACCAAACAAAAATGAAGTGAACATAGCATGTGTTGATTCATCTTCAATCTCCTTAGTTCTTTTTCTGGATGCAGATGGCATTTTCTGTCCAAGGTCTATTGAGATTTCTTTGGAGAGTAGGGTCCTTTATTAATTATAACAATTATTATTTATGCCATAACTTAAAAGTTTGCAGGAGACTTTCCTATGATGGTAGATAGTATCCCTACTTTTCCAGATGGGGTAATTGAAGCTCACAGTGGTCACATGACTTCTCCTTTGTCACAAGATTACAAGTGCCCCAGAACTACTGTCTTCTAAATTCATAGTCTTTCTACTAGACCAGGGAATTTTAAAAAAAACGAAAAAATAAAATAGACAAAAGGAAGCATTCTAGGTGAGGAAAACGAATAAAAACACAGAACTGGAAAAGATGTGGCATGTAAGACATTTCTGTACTTTCATTTTTTAAAATCTGTACTTTCACCTTTTAAAAAATCGAGCCTTGGGGCAATGATTAGTAAAGTCTATTTAATAAATAGTCTACTTACTTACAAAGTCTGTTACTTAGATTTACCAAAATTATTTACTTTTTCATTTTTTGCCCTCTAGTTAAATTGCTTGGTATTTGTGGTCAATAGGCCTTAATAAAACTACTGAAGAAATGTATAAGAGATTTAGAGATTCTTAGTGAAACTCTTATTCATGTTGGTTTTTAAAAAATATTTGAAAGTTAAACAAATTGACTAGTAATGATTATCATTGAGAAATAATAACAATAAGTCCATGTATAATGCTTTGACATTTACAATGGATTTTCCTCACAAAAGGCTGTGAGGTAGATACTAAAAATGGTGTTATGCTCATTCATGGGAAAGCTGAGACTTAGAATATAAGCTCCTTGAGGAAGGGGCCCTGGATTCCCTAAATTTTCCATCTTACCCAAGGCTGGCCTTGTGCACCTTGACTTCTGACCTCATCACTCTCTCCATAGTTAACAGTGATTTCTTAATTAATTACTAGATTTGATGGTCTTTTCTCAGTCTTGATCCTTCTTGACCTCTCTGTGGCATTTGTCATTATTAATACTTTCTCTGGGTTTTTGTGAAACTTCTCTTTTGGTTCTCCTCCTACTGCCTTCCTCCTTTGCTGAATCATTCTGCACATCTCACCCCTCATTATGTCTGTGTTCCAGTGTTCTCCTTGGTATGAAGCTCTTTCTTCCCCTGCCTCTTTCACTTGGTTATACCAGCTCCCCAAGGTTCAGTCCTTGTCTTTGCAGGTGGCTTGAGCTCTTCTTTTCCCCTGCAGCCACTTCAGACTAGATATCCTTTTGACATCTCCAAGTCATAATGTTCAAAAATGAACTCATTTTCCCCTCAAATTCAGCCTCCTTCCTTATGTGCTTCCAGGCATCTAGATTCACCACCTTTGTCTTCTGTCATTGCTCACTCTCTTCATACAACTGTCCCAGAGCTAATCAGTTGCCAAATCTAATTTTTTTCCTCCACACAATGTCATTCCTATCTGTTCTCTTCTCTCCTAACATGGCCACCACCCCAGTTCAGCAACTAAAGCTCTTAGTTGTGTGGACTATTGCAAAAGTCTGTCATATCTTCTCTGTTTGACACACCCGACCCCACACCACATCACACTAAACTTACTGCTATTGCTTCTAGGGATTAAATATAGTCTTCTCCTTCACAATTTGACCCCTGCCTCCCTTTCTAACCTCCTCATCCATCCTTCTGTATTCTGCCATCTAGCCAAACTGGCTGCCTTATGGCTCCTCCCACCTGTATTCCCTCTCCATCACTGTGCCTTTGCATAGACATTTCCCATATCTAAAAATCACACTCATCACCCCTTTCCCCCCCAAAAAAAAAGTTCCAATAAAAACAAAAACTCTGCTTATATAATATCTTCTACTCAAAACTTTTCCTGATTAGTATCAAGTCTGTGCCCTCCATCTACATCCCCAAAATTGAGCTTGTCCATATTTATATGGCATAAGAATTTCCCCTCTCATTTCATTGGTGAGGGAAGTCCTGGGTAAAGACTCTTTTCCCTAGCTCAGATCTGCATTTTCTTTGCAACTAAGAGTTTTAAAGAGCTGTTCAGAATATTGAGAAGATAAGTGACTTGCTCAAGTTCACACAGCGAGTACACATCAGAGACAGGACTTGAATCCCTGTCTTATTAGCTTTAAGGCCAACTCTGTGTCCCCATGCCAGTGTGTCAAACTGTTTCCTAACTGTGTCATAGTGTTTCCTAATAATGTTTTAATCTGGTTCAGGCTGTACTTTACAATGTAGAGAGACCTGTGGGCCATGTATTTAATACCTGTATTCTCTCTCTCAACATGCTTGGGGGTGTGTGTGTATGCATATATACATAAACATATACACATACACATGATATATATGTTTTCTCACTTGGTGGAATGTTAGCTCTGAGGACTTTTGGTTTGGTTTAAATATTACATTTCTTTGTATTTTAAGGTTGGGATTACTTTTTTGGTAATGGATTTTGAATTTTATCAATATATACTTAATCTTGAGCTTTCAGTACTTCTGGGTGATTTTCATATTATTTCCTGCATTGTGATTTTCAAGCTTTTTTAGGTCTTCATTATTTTCCTGATGAATCCTATGGTCCTTAAATCTTTGCCCAGTCTGTCTTCACAGTCAGTCACTTAGACTTATATGTCTTTAAATATTGATTCGTTTGCTTCTATTTAAATTTTCTTAAATTTTAGTTTTAAATCTGCTATTCACATATGCATACACCATTCTTTTTTATTTTTTCATTTTCAAAAAATTAAAAGAATAGCAGACTTGAAATTAAAACTCAGTGACTTGTTTTGGAGACATTCTCTGACAAATTGTCTTAATTGTTTGTACTCTCATTTATCCTACAGAGTTTCGTTTTTGAGAGCCCTTATATCTAGTTTCATTTCTAATTTTGATTGTTATGGCTTTTTTTTTTTTTTAAATTTCCTATTTGAACCATTCTGTGGTTTCTTTTTCATCTGCTTTCATTTTCATTTGGAATTTGGGAGATTGCCCTTCTTTACTGGATAATTTTTCTTTTTTCATTCCATTTTGTCTTTTTCTACATTATCTATTTCACTTTACCCTAGTTTATCTGCTGCAAGTTCCTTTTACAGCCTTCTTATTGTCCATTTCCTTGATTCAGATTAGCTAGTGCCATATCTGACTTCTGCATTTTGTTTCCTCCATTGCATCATGCCCAGGCTCCTGAGGCTTATCAATATCTGTGGCCTGCTTGGTTATTCCCTATAGTGCTGTAGTGTACAGACTCCATGGAAAAAGAGCCACAACTGGGTCAGTACCTCCCTGTTCTACACTATGGACGTTCCATACCCTTAAACTAGCTCTACCCTTCAGGATCTTTCCTCCATTTCATAAATATTCAGCCTTTCTTTTGTTGGACAGACTGATTTCAGTACTCTCTTCCTGTTATGAGAGATATAGTATGGTTCAGACCTGATGACTTCCAAGAAAAGCAAGATAGAAGTTTTGTAAAGTTTGAAAGCAAGGCTATTGAATTATTCAGTGTAGGTGATTAAGGTGAATGAGGAAGTGCTGCAGTTCATCCTTCCCATTTTATTTCAAAAAGTTTTACTTTGTGTGACCAAATTCCTTTCTTCTTGCTACAGTTATAATTACTTTTCGTGTGTGTGTGCGCGCGCGCGTTTGCATGCGCGCACTTGTGTGTTTGAGGTTTTACTTGAGGAAGTGAAATAGGGTATCCAAAAATTCTTAGTGCTGTTTAAAATCTTAAAACTGCACTTAGACTTCTGCAATACCTTGTCAACAGACCCTCCTTTTTCTCCTTTACTCTAACATCCTTCCATTTGAAGATGTTTTTCCTCATGTAGCTTCAACAAATTATTTTAGGTTGTTGCTAGTGTCATTGTTTTTCATAGTAGTGGGGATTGGGGATGTTAATAGAGGTGATATCTTTTGAAATCTGAAAGAGACCTCATGTTTTTCAGGTCCAATTTTCACTAGTCTGGATAATATAATTAATACATTGATATAAAGTCTGTCATTTACTAGCTGTAAATTACTTAGTTTCCCTGGGTCTCATTTTCTTCATCTGTAAGGCCCTTTCTGGCTTTAATATTCCACATAAGAGGCTGAGGTGCCAGCATTTTCTCTGGCTAAGAGTACAAGCATCTGGATTATAAGAAATTGTTGAAAACTTATGATGCAGACACAGAGAATTCTTTAGGTCAGGGCTGTGATAATTACTGTAAGCTTTCTAAACTTGTTATAAAATAGCAGTGACCTAACTGAGATCAGGTACTGAGCATACTTAGTTACATTTATATATTATTCCCAATAGTGTTTTAAACTGAGTTTATATTCTGAATCTTTATAGAATTCTTTTCACCTTAAGTAGGCAACTACAATTCACATTTAAATAAGTTACACTTGAATGAGTGCAAACCTAAACTTTTTTAAGGGTTTCCAATTTTCTATTCCATCCCATTCTACCTCCTATAGGTTAAGACCTATTAATGAGATGCTGGTACTTTAAGCTTCTGAACACTTAAGATAAAAAGAATAAAATACATTTAATGATTGCTAATAATGCTGCTTTACTCATGCTTCTATTTCTGTGTTTATTATTCTTCCACCATATTTTCTTCTTTAAAAAAAAAAGAGAGAGAGAGCTAAGTGTTTAAAAGGCCAGCCTTTCCTTTCCCTTTTAAATGAAAGATACATCTGTAATATTAGTAGATACAGTCTGAGCAGACTGCTTACCTTTTAAAAGTATTCTGATTGGATGTGTTTCCTCTTTCCATATCTGAACAGCCAATTATTTGACAGAGTGCTTAATAGATTTTTTTCATCATAATGAAGCCTCATCTCTGGAAAATAAAATCTGCTGCTAAGTCTGATGTCTGCAGTGGAGTCCTTAGAGAGTGTTATTGGTTAAAATGACCAGTGTGCTCTGAGACTAATTGCACAGAGCTATGCTACAGACAAATTTTATTGCTGCAGTTTCTTGAATTATGTTGAATAGCAGCCGCATCAGCAGATTTCAGTTTCTACTCAAGTGCTCTAGCACCACTGTCATTCTTGCTGGCAGCTTTTCTCTATTGATCTTTTTTATAAAGAGAAGGATTTTTTTTTCTTTTTTTTTTTTGCATTGTCTGGATATAGAGATATTGTTTCCTCCCACTGAACAAAGAGTAGTGCATTGGAAGAAATCTCTGGAAGAGACTAGTGAGAAATAGTCAGGGGTCGTCATAAAAATGGTGAATTTTCTTGTTTCTGATTTTTTTTTTACTGTGTATCTTTAGAGGAAAATTTTTTTTCTTCCATTGTTTTTCTTTGAATAATAAATAAAAAGAGATGAGGAAAGATTTTATTGCTACTGTTAAGGTCTAGCCAGATTCTATAATAATTGTCTTCTCTACCTACACTCACAGCATAGCTTTTGGAGAGTGTGTTTTATTTCACATCATGAAAAGTATTTCATTAAATTTTAGCACACGAACTTGGTAGTGATAGTAGTCGTGTAGGTTTTTCTCCTTGGTCAATAAGTTTTGCATAAACTTGGGAGGACAATTCATTTTTGAAATGTTCCAAGCAAAACATCACTTGAACGTATGGCATTGCCCATATTTGAATAGATTTTTTCCAGCCTCATCCCCAATAGTAAGAAGCAAATATTAAACCATGTTGATTTGTTTTAAATTTAGTCTTCAGGCTAACATTCTTTTGAAGTATAAGTACTTAACTTTTGTTTATGGAATGTGTGTATCAGTGCATTTATTTCCAGCTTTTCTTTACTCAGGGCCTGAGGTCTTTAAACAACAGAAATTTTACAATAAGTGAGTAATGCTGTAGAGATTCATCTCTACTTTAGGTACCTGTGGGTCCATTTGGCTAATTATTACATTATTATGTTATTAGCAAGTAAATGTTGGGGAAGAGTTGACAGCTTCACTTGTACTTGGTCTGCTATCACCTTGTCACAATTCATCACACAGGCTTATCTGCTTCAAAAACAGGAAATCAGAAGTGGGAGGGAAAAGCTATATAAATCATGCTTAAAGTGTCCTGTATTTTCCATTCTTGCAAACTGTGTCTTCATTTTGATTTAATGTTTAAAGGAAATTGAACCATTTTCATCAACAAACTGACTGCCTTAAAAACTCAGGAATGTAGATTTTTGTTTTTCTTTTTGGTATGTTTTGATTGCAAAGTGTAACATTTATTCACAGTAAGTTTTTCTCTTTTTTTGAGCAGTTTTACTCTGGGCACCGATCTCCTCACATTCCATATAGGTTATTGCACCTGGTATGGACGCATGCACGACATTTAGCAGGGTACGAGCAACAGGATGCACACGAGTTCCTCATTGCTGCATTAGATGTGCTGCACAGACACTGCAAAGGTAAGGACCTGGCTAGCAACTCATTCCATCTCATTAATTGCTTCTGCTAGCATTATACTTATACCTTATAACCAAGGAAAATATCTAACTACCCTAGAGAAGGATTTTCCCTTACCAGACTAAAAAAAGAAAAGAGAGAGAAATCAATAAAAGTCTCAGTCAAGTGGAATAATGTTCATTATATTCTGTACTTGATATTTTGAATTTTCTATTTAAATATGACTGATTTTTCCCTTTTTGAAAATAGTCACACAGCTCCTTACTGCTGCTCCCTTTTGTATATAAGCATATAAAACTAGATTGTCGGTTTGACAATGCCAATTTGCTCTTTCCAGCTTGGTCCTAAAATTGGTTTGACTCAAAGTTAGATTACCTATACTTTTTAAGTTTTAAAAGTTGCTTTTATTCCCATGCCAGTATCATAGTACATGACCCAAAATAGAGAATCCAAGGTTTCTGGTTCTTCTTTGGAGCATCTTTGTCTGGGTGTCATGACTTGATATTCTGGATTGATTCCTGACTCAACTCTGGTTCAAAATCAGCTTGATATTTTTATGGGGCTTATAGTTTAGACATGATTTAGTTTAGTCATCTTTCTGGGATTTCGTTCAATAAGGATAAAACTCTTCTTTTAGAGATATTAATGAACTATGATTCAACCATTCTTTGGGGCAATTTGGAACTATGCCTAAAAAGCATTAAAACCAAGAATATCCTTTGACCTAGCAATACCACTCCTAGGTCTGTTTCCAAAAAGAGATTAAACACACACACACAGAAAAGAAACTATATGTACAGTAATATTTAGAGCACCTCTTTTCTGGAAGCAAAGAATTGAAAGTCGAGAATATGCCCATCATTTGGGGAATAGCAGGACAAATAGTAGAGTGTGGTTGTGATGAAACACTTGTACTATGAGAAATAATGAGGAGGATGCTCTCAGAAAAACCTAGATTTTCATGAGCTCAAAGTGAAATATACTGTGTACAGAGTAGGAGCAATATTATAAAATGATGAGCTGTGGATGACTTAGCTATTCTTAGCAGTACAGTCATCCAAGACAGCTTATGATGAAAAATGCTATCTATCCCTAGAGAAAGAACTGATGGTGTCTGAATACAGATTGAAGCATACTATTTAATTAAAAAAAAAAAAAAAAAAAGAAAAACACAAACTGTGAAGTGCTTTCTTTGTTTCACTGAGAGACTTGCAACCCATCAACCTTTCAGAATAACAGGCTCACTCAAGCACTTACTAAACACATACTACTTAGCAGCCATTGTGCTAGGGGATACCTGTACAAAGAACGAAGCAATTTATGAAAAACAAAAACAGTTCCCAGAAAGGTAAAACAAATGAGGATCAATTTTTTTTTTTTCTGCAAACATAGAAGTTTAGGGTTCTTGGCTCTTGCTTTAGTAGATGTGCATCAGAGCAATGTCAAGGATAAAGCTGCCAGCTTAATTTGGTCTCTGTGATGCTATCAGCTACCCAAAAAAAAAAAAAAAAAAGCTTTTTGGTTCACTTTCACACCAGTGCAAAAATATATTTAGTGTTAATATAGAAAATTCTGATTTACAGTGTCAAAAGATGGAAATTGCTAATAGTTCCTGATACATAGTGTGAAACTGTAATCCAGAGAGGATAATTGTGAGAAGGATAGAACTTATTGATGTCAGGAGTTACATGAATGCTTGCTACTCAAGGACAATCCTTTCTCTTCTATGGGAAATTATTAAATGTGGCTGCTATGCATAACTGCAATTAGGGTAAAGTCATTCCAGTGACTGTGTCATTTGTCTTATGAAGACAAAGACATGAAGTGCTTAAAAATGTCTCCATTCTGCAGTCAAGCCAAGTTGAAGAGGCAGGCAGCATTGTGTATGAGGCTCACAATGGTCAAGTCTCAAGCCAAATACCATCCTTTTTGTTCAGGAGTTTCTGTTGCTGGGCAACATTATGCTTCTACTGCCCATTAAGGTTAAAGAACTTTAGATCATAGAAGTTTAATCTCTTGCTTTTTCATAAAGCGTTTCAAAAAATCTCTTGCATAAAACCTATATGGCTTCATGATACAAGTGAGAAACCTTCCATTCTCTTCTGCAGCAAGGTGTATATCTTTTTTTTGTCTCTCTGGAATAACAAAGACTACATAGAAGCAAAGAGATGGACCAGTTGACCTTTGGGAATCTTTTTTAAGCTTCTGTTTCTTGTTGTATAATTATTTCAAAATACTGAACTAAAAACAACCAATGAAGATGATTGATAAACAATTTTAAAACATAAAATATAAGTAATTAGCCTTTAGGCCAAGTGCTTCATTCAAGAGTTAGCTGAAAGGGAAAAAAAATCTATATCTAAATTAAAACTGCTATGAGAGCAACAAAGTATGCTATCATCCAGATGTGAATATTAGCCCCTAAGTAGAATATACAAAAATTAACTCCTTGAAACTTAAATTATCTCACAAATACACAAAGCATTTCTGAAAGCATATACAAATGTAAGGCATAATGATTATTACTGGGAGGAGAATTCTTAAGAAAGGTATTCCTGTGGAAATGTTGGCTAGAGTGCTTTGCATGTGATATACCTTTGATTGGGAGGAAGTGTAATCCAGACAGAGCCCCGCATTTGAAGTCAGAGGTTCTGAATCCAGATTTTAGCTCTGCTGCTTAATTTCTATTTAACTTCAGATATAGATATAGATACACACACACACAACACACACACACACACACATATAATTGAAAAGGACTTTTGAGGCCATCTAACCCAACTCCTTAGTTTAGAGATATATAGGAACTGGGGCATAAGAGTCACAACCCAAGTATCATCTGAGGCAGTTTGTGCTCATCCTCCCATCTCCTGCCTAGCATGGCTATGCCCTGTGCCACTGGCGAGTTAAAAGAAGGAAGAAGTCACAGAGACCACATGGTGTAATAGAAGAGATGGTTTTGAAGTCAGAAGCAGTGTATTCAAATGCCAGCTCCCTTGTTATATATGCTGCTAACTCACTATGTATAATTTAACCTTTCTGCAAAATTTAAATAACAGGAACAATAGCTATTGTTTATATACCACTTTAAAGTTCACAAAATGTTTCATTTGATGATTTTTGAACTGTCTTCTTTACAGAGTTGTGTGTAACCCTGAAAACTGAATTGAAAGACACAGAAAATGTTCGTTATAAGATTGGAAGTGGGACTTTGCTGGGAGGTGGGGAAGGAGGTGGGCTTTGAGGTAGTAAAAAGGAATTGTCAAAATGTTAGAAAAGTGAAGAATGTCACACAGAGGAGAAAGGGGAGAAAAAATATGAATGAATATTTGTCACACAGAGGAGGAAGGGAAGGAAAGGTATGAATGAACATTTGGACCTAAAAATTAAATTTGTAGTTCTTCCTAAAGGTGGATGAACTGAGAGAGCAACTGCTTATCCTCCAAGAAATGATAAAATAAAAGCATAGAATTACACCCAAATAACACAGACAAATAAGAATCTGTCTTAAGTGAGGGATCATCCAGTAAAGATCAAAGAGTGAAGAGAAGAGTGGTGATTGTTATCACCACTGTGTGCTCAGCAGTATTAAGCCAGCTACTGACCCAGTGGGACAATAGGGAGACCTATTGTATTCTCAAGATGTGTATTCAAAGCTTACCAAAAATTTTTGGTAACTACTGCCCTCTTGGTTAGGCACAACTGATACTGCCAAAAGGAGCTTTAAAAGTATTGCTCACTTCCTTGCTCACTTACTAGTTGTGTGACCCTGGGAAAGTCACTTAACCCCAGTCGCTGGGGTGGGGGTGGGGAGGAGAGACGTTGCTAAAGTCTTGGGCAAGAAACTGAAGACCATAAGAGGCTCAGTTGTGTTTTCCTCACTGCTTATCCATTGATGACCCGAGATGCAGAAGAGAAAAATTGATTTGGGAAGGAAATAACTGGGTAAGAAAGGTAGAGTTCTCATAATGGATTTATGACTTAAAATACAGAGCCTCTATATTTTATAATCAGAGATGGAGTATAACTAAGGAGTGCCTTGCTAATCTAATCAAGTCCTCCTATCTGGAGTATTGTGTTTAGTTTGGGTCAGTATAATTTAAAAAGGATATTGATAAGCATTGATAAAGTAAAAGCAACCAGAATGAGCCTTGGGTCCATTTCATTTAAGGAGTTATTGAAGGAGCTGAATCTGTTTATGCTGGAAAAGACTTAGAAACACATGAACAGGCCCTCATGTGAAAGAGGGATTCCGTTGTTTCAGCCTGACCCCAGGAGGCAAAAGTAAAAGCAGTAATGGAAGTTACAAAGAAGCCAGTTTTAGGTTTGGTGTCCTGAAAAACTTCCTAGAAATTTGAGCCATCCAAAAAGTGCATTGTTTTGTCCTCTAGAAATTATGGTGTCACTCTCATTGGAGATCCTGAATAAGAAAATGGGTGACACATGTGCAAGAATGTTTGTGGCAGCCCTTTTTGTAGTGGCTAGAAACTGGAAACTGAAGGGATGCCCATCAATTGGAGAGTGGCTGAATAAATTATGGTATATGAATGTTATGGAATATTATTGCTCTGTAAGAAACGACCAGCAGGACGATTTCAGAGAGGCCTGGAGAGACTTGCATGAACTGATGCTGAGTGAAATGAGCAGAACCAGGAGATCATTATACATGGCAACAACAATACTATATGATGATCAGTTGTGATGGACATGGCTCTCTGCAATAAAGAATTGTCTCAAACCAGTTCCAGTTGTTCACTGAAGAAAACCATATACACCCAGAAAGAGGGACATGAAATATGGACCACAACGTAACATTTTCATGATCTCTATTGACATTTGCTTGCATTGTGTTGCCTTTCTCTGATTCTTTTTTTTTCTTGTTGATAGGATTTTTCTTGCATAACTTCTCAAGCATTTCAACATTATTAACATGTAGTGGACTTCCTGCCATCTAGGGGAGGGGAGGGGACTGGGGGTAAAATTTGTATTGGAAAGCTTTGTAAAGATCAAGGTTGGGGAACTACCCATACATATGTTATACAAATAAAAAGCTTAAAATAAAAAAAAATTAAAAAAAAGAAAAGAAAAGAAAATGGGTGACAATTTATAGGTTAGGTATGGTAGTGGTGGGGATCCTATCTGGTTGAAAATTACACTTGATGACTCCCAACATGTCCTTCAACTCCAAAAAATAGTAATGTGTCAGGTACTTTATAACTATGAAGAAATTTATAACTGTCAAGCATTCTTTTTATTTTTTGCAAACTATACAATTCAAAATTATTTGATCCTATAGAGGAACAATATTTTAGAAAAAGACCATATTGAATTTGCCCTTAGGGCAAGAGTTGGAATTTGGAACTGGAAAACATCATAAAGATTATAGGCTAATAAAGATCTATTGAAGGAAATGTTTAACCTTGTGAAGAAAAAACTCAAAGATTTGAGGGGTAAGAAAAACTTTTTGCTCTGCATCTCAGTTATGAATCTGCTAGAGACAAACTTATGAAAATTAAAATAATTCTAAGAATATTGACTGAGAGAATCCAAAGTAATAGGGGTTTCTTTGAAAAATCTCTGTAACTCAGGCTATTCCTAGGGACAATTCATAGTATTCCCCAAATAAAAAACAAATTTTCACAATAAAATAAAACATGGTTACAAAGTTCAGGTAATAATATGAATCATCAAAAAGACCAATATATGTTGTGGATAATTGTTTTCTTAAGACCTATTAATTCTTTCACCCACTTCCCCTAAATATTCTCCCCTTATTTAACTGGTAAAAGGTGAACTCAATATTCTTCTCTTAGTTGAATTAATCAAAGTAGATCTTAGTCTGAACAATTTCAAATAGGGATTCCTTCATGTACCATTTGTGCCTTTCTTTCGGAACTTCACTAGGCTACTACTCTCCTTCATATTAAGTCCTATATTTGGGAAGAAAGCCAATTAGAGCTCTCATTAGGGTGAGACCAAGGACTTTAGGTTAAAATATGTAAAAATATTCTCATAAATATTACAAAAGAGGGAGGAAAGAAGCTTAGTACCTTTCTACATGTCTTAGACTTGTACCTGGAAAGAATGTTTGAGGCAATATAATTCAACTCCCTCATTTCACAAATGGGCAGTTAAGTGACCTGAGATTTATACTCATTTTCTGCGTATGTGTAACTCTTTGCACTCTACCAAAGATGACCTGATGTCCCCAATTTTACAAGTGAGGAAACTGAGGCCTAGAGAGTTTAGGATCAAATTCATGCAAATCATACAAAGGACTTCTATTCATACATGAATCCTTTGACATAAAATCTAATGCCTTCTGTTTTATCACACAGCCTTCTAATAAATTGTTTAAATTTAATTACTCCACATAGTTATTTTGGTAATAACCAGTAGATTTTCTTTTCAAAGCCAGTGAGTACTTCACTCCTGCTTACCATAGGCCACTATTTTTCTTGCCCTTTGGCAGCTTTTATTGTATACATCTCAAGATCTGGAAAAAGATTTCATAGACGATTATCATGGAATGTACTTGTTAATATTTGCTTTTAAATGTTGTTTACAAATAAGTTGTATATATGTAAAAAAAATAAAAACAAAAATAAAAACCTGTAAGAAATAATACGAAAATATATGAATATGTAGTACTACAGGTAAAGAAAAGAGCATAGGATTTTTTTGGAAATGTTATAAATATGTGTGTATTTCATATATATATATATATATGAAATTCTAGGAGAGTAGAGGAAGCAGAAGTATATGTCTAATTAATCAACTGTAGTCAAAATTCAGATATTATAGATGAGTGAGAACTTAAGTGAGAATGCAAGCATGGTCTGTCAAACCAAGAAGCAAGTTGATTGGTTTTTATCTGGCATACAAAAATACCAATGAGTTAGTATAGGGAGGGAGTACAGCTAGGTGAGATAATCAGAAAAGATTGTCCAAAGGATGAAAATCTTTAGCTTTAAAGAAGGCAACAAATATGAGTGCCTAAGAGTCTAGCTCATTAAAATCAACTGAGCTAGTAAATTTGGTAGCCTCATTTAAAGTAAGGAATGAATTCCAGAAAGAAAATTAACAAATGCATTTGAGTTAATGAAATAACTATTCAAATCATGCAAATTTCAGTAAATAAAATGGCAGTATCAATAATATACACTGACAAGACCTGTGCTTCAGGCCTAAAGTTAAACATATTTCAAATACTATTTCCTAATTTTAAAAATTTCTAAATTTTTTTCTTCCATTTAGTCATAGTGTTGCAGTCAAAATGTGCTGGCAATTTCACCAACCAGCCTATAATTCTGGTTGGTGAGAGAATATAACATTTACTTTGTCTATCTGTTTGATACTTCCTTTTCAGACCTAAATCTATGATCCCATGATATTTATAAATTACCTCCTTTCAAAGGAAAAAAACCCCAGAATTTTGAACTCTTGTCTTTTGCTTTAAAATATTTATTAAATTGAATTGTCAAACTGACTTAATCTTGGTAAAGTTTTCATTATACATTGGTGTTTTTCCAGTGGATAATTACTATTCTACAGATAATATTGACCACAATAATTGAAGTATTCTGATAATATATATTTAAGGTATGGATTTGTGAAATATGTGTAGCTCTATAATATTTGGGTTTCTATTGAATGTTATCAAGTGGGAGTCGATGATAGAATGCTTTTTATTTGGCTTCCTCCTTCCTACCAGATGTTGGGGGTGGGGATGAGGGTAATGTGGGCAGGGAATGCCCTTCTGTTTAACTATAAACAAGCTTGTAACATATTCTTTTGAGACCTCCCTCATTATTGAGGCTAATTGACTTGTGTAATTGAAAAGGGAGTGATTTTATTCTCATGTGACATAAATAGAATTTATTAAAGGAATTCTGCCTGAAGGCCCACCAAATCTGCAAAAACATTTTTCTCTGTGTTGGTCATTCTGCAAAAATGAGTGTGGTGTGAATAAGGCTGAGTGCAGGGGATCGGTATCAAATGTAGAAATGTTTTTGATTTGTCTGCTATGCTTTTATCATATAATTTTAGAATCCTTTTGAGATCGTATTGCTTCTCTCTCACAAGTTGTCATTTTAAAGAAGAATGGCGTGATTTGGTGTCAAGGATAGTACATCACATTCTTTTTGCCAAGTTGTGAAAGATAGGTGAACATCTTAGATCCCATTTTAGAGCAGAACTGAAACCTTTCCAAGTCAGGAGCCCATTTACTTCTGGCAAAACAATGTCTTTACTTAAGGGGGAGATATTTGAAAACGGGAGGTCACACTAAAATTTTAATGTCCCTTTTTGAAAAGTCAATATTTTGATTATATATTTAAAAAAAAAAAAAAGGCGGTTTCCTTCAGTTTCTTATCTATTTTAGGTGTTAAAGGCATTAGCTTTTTTTTTTTACCAATCCCTTAGTTAGCTTAGTTATTATACACATTAAAAAAGGACTAATGTCCCCCCCCAAAAAAAAAATCAAAACAAAACATTTTTTCATTCTTTAAAATTTTTATCTTTTACAAACGTTATTAAACTATATATACACTTTGATCCAAATATAACTTTTGTTGTGCCACAGTTCCTATGTCTGTTTCCCTCAGTTTTCAGTTTCCCTTAATTGTTCTGCCCAAAAATAGCAACCTCCTTCCTTCTGACCATCAGAAATAATTGGACTCACATTCCAAAGGAGTCATAAAACATCCAGATGGTCAGCCTCAACATACCCCTTATCTTTTGGCTTCAGATTTGCTGTCTTCCACTTTGTGTCTCAAGCTTCGTGTACTCCCTACCTGTCAGAATTGAATTGATAATTTCCTTGGACCCTAGATGTCCCTGCAGTTTCTCAGCTGTTCCCCTGAGTTCCTTTTCCCTGAGCTATGAAACCTATAAAATCCTTGACGCCCCTCAATGAAGTACTGAATACTTTGTGAGATTAGCCCTACTCAGTCGGCTGGCATGTCTATCAGTCTAAACTCTCTCTCTCTCTTTTTTTTTTTTTTTTTTTTTTTTGCTGAGGCAATTGGGGTTAAGTGACTTGCCCAGGGTCACACAGCTGTTACGTGTCTGAGACCAGATTTGAACTCAGGTCCTCCTGACTTCAGGGCTGGTGCTCTGTCCACTGCGCCACCTAGCTGCCCCTCATTCTAAACTCTCAATGGACTATGTGCTTTGAGACATGAGTCCCAGCCGTCCTGATCCATAGCTATGGATTCTAAACTCTCAATTAACATCAATAAAGTATTGCCTAATCTCCAATGTGTGATACTGCTTCAGTTTCTCCCTGAGCATTACACTTACTTATCTTAGACCTGTACCCCAATGGTATCTAAAAAAGAGAGATGGCTTGTATGCACACAAATATTTATAGCAGCTCTTTAAAATGAATTGTAGTATGTGAATATGGAATGGAATATACTATACCATAAGAAATGATGCCCCCCCCCAAAAAAAAAAAATATGTTTGGGAGAAAACTAAGATGAATCGATCTGTAATGTGATGCAGAGTGAAACTTTGAAAGTCTTTAAAGTTCTGATTTATAAACCATAAAGTACCAGAAACTAAGGAATCCCCACCAGTTTCTATTAGAGAGATGATGCTATTATCTTCCCCTTCTAGAATGGAAGGGGACTTTTGTTGTCAGAGACTAGTTAAGTAAAGTTCACTTTGTGCAACTTCTTTAACATTCAATTAATGGGAATCAGGAGAGGGACTTGTGCTTCAGGCTAGGAAATAAATACTGCCTTTGGAGTTTCGGAGTGGGCCCATTCTTGCAAGAACGTAAAATAAATCTTTCTTGCATTCAGAAAAAGAGATAGTGTATTTTAAATCCAGAATCAGACAAGCAAGCATATTTGGTACTGGCCTATGTGAATATTTGTTTAGATGTACTACACATATCTTTTGTGAGGGTTTTTTGTTATTGTTTTTAATTAGGGTAGGGTGGAAGGTAGAGGTAATAAATGTTTGTAAATAATAATACATTTTAAGTTTTTTTTATTTTAATTTTTTTTTAAATTGTAAAAGGAAATGATCTTATGTATAACCTTGAGTTTGAATAGTTTATCTTAAAACTTGGCTCCCAAAATTGAGCACTTTATTCCAAATGAATCCTGGTATATAGCATGGCAGGCCAGCTAGGTGGTATAGTGGATACAGTAGTACAGTGGGTGCCAGACCTGGAATCAGGAAGACTCATGTTCCTGAGTTCAAATCCAAATTCACAGCTGTGATCCTAGGCGGGTCACTTAATCCTGTTTGCTTCAGTTTCTTTTTCTGTAAAGTGAGCTGGAGAAATGGATTCATGAAGAGTCAGACAGACTGATTGTAATAGGACCTTCACTTTTGTGGTATAGATACTATTATAAGATTATGTTAGGGTTTTTTGTTTTTGCTTTTTGCTTTTTGCTGAGACATTTGGAATTAAGTGACTAAGCCCCCAGGGTCACACAAAGAGTATTAAATGTTTGAGATCAGATTTGAATTCAGGGCTGGTGCTCTATCCACTGCACCACTTAACTGCTCCATTGTATTAGGTTTTTTTTAAACAGTTGTACTGCTCTGCTCTATTAATACTTAAATCCTGCTGAAATTATTTTAGACATGGAAAACAAATCCTCATTACAACTATTTCACTTCACTGAGTCATCATGTTCAATTACCCTCTTACCTGATCAGATATATGTCAAGCTTTTTTAAGTATATTCTTTTCTCTACTACACAGATTAATTTTTTTTTGTTTGTTCTTTGCTTTTTGCTGAGGCAATTGGGGTTAAGTGACTTGCCCAGGGTCACACAGCTAGGAAGTGTCTGAGATCAGATTTGAACTCAGGTCCTCCTGACTTCAGGGTTGGTGCTCTAACCACTGCGCCGTCTAGCTGCCCCTGCACAGATTAATTCTTAAAACAGTACTTATTGTTTATATGGTTTTCCCCACCACCAACTAGGAAGTAAGTTACAGTGATGTTTTCCATTGGTATTTTTCCTTTAATACTTTTTTTTTTTGTCAAGTGAAAGAAGCAAAAGGTAAAATAATTTGATATATACTTTTTAGAGAATGGAGGGTAGGGCTCAATTTTTTCTTAACCAATTTCTCAGACTTTGACATTTGTTAAGTATGACTACATTCTGAGAACCAAGCCAGTAGATTTGATAACTGATGATCATTAAAATGGTAAATCAGTCAATAATTTATTAAGTGCCTGCTATGCTAGAGCTATACAGTTAAAAATGGAATCACCCCTGCCTTCAGGGAGTTTACCTTCTTTCTAGGGATATCGTCATCATAAGTCATGCAATGGAATTCTACAGAGACCTGTTTTGCTTTAGCAGTCTATAATTTTACACTGTAATCTAGCCTATAACAATTAGTAATCTGTGATCTATCTGGAAGTTTGTGAATTGTGAAAGACTTTTAAAACATTTGAATGTGTACCAGGCAAAGTACCCACAACCCAACTTGGCAATTGCAATGGTTGATTTCTTGAGTTTGCCAGAAAAGCCAGTAATGGAGAACTGCATATACTTTAAGAACCTTCAGTATAAAACAGTATTTGGAATAAAGCAAATATGCACTGCATCCAGGGAAATTTAGTTATGTAACACTCAGAATATTAGGTTACTATACCTATAAGGTGGTTCTAAAATCATAACTTGAGAGAATAGCTGTATCCTGAATTACCTTTGTATTTAAAGTAACCTAATCATATCAGGTTGATAGTTGTAAATTTTAGCTTAATTAAGAAATTTAAGGAAAATGTTCAAATCTCAAATATTGTGAATACATTCTGATTTTATTTTTCTCTTGTGTGGTGATGGATCTAATATGAGATTTCTGAAGGTTTAAACTAACAGTTCAGACTAACTGCAGGGAATAAGCTATTTTTCATTGCCAGCCCTCTCCATTATTTTTGAAGTGCTCTTTCATATTCCAAGTCAGTCTTTTTAAGACTGTTACTTGTTTTTAAGATAGATAGATAGATAGATAGATAGATAGATAGATAGATAGATAGA
>JAJPUD010002981.1:42139-61070 GCA_023553655.1 Myrmecobius fasciatus
GATAGATAGATAGATAGATAGATAGATAGATAGATAGATAGATAGATCTTTATAACCATAGATCTTTAGATTAACATCGCAGATACTCCTAGAAGTAATTAGTAATGACTCGAGCCATCCAGATTTGATATTAGGTTGCATCAGTTATAAACTCTTTAGTGGGAAGGGGAGCTAATTTGTGCACTAAAAAGGAAATTTCTGTAATGAAAGCATTATATTGTCTTTTAAACATCTGCAACAGAAATTGAACTAAAAGGAAATAATAACTTATTCAGTATTTGATTTCTTATTATAAACATAAAACATTTGGAGGTGGATAAAGTCATCACTGTGAAAATATGTCAGTTTGTAAAGTGCTTTGGGGTCCTTTTAAGTGGAAAGGTTATTATTTTATAGTTACTATTTCTAGCACTTAATGAGAATGATGGTGAAAATTTCATCATGGTATTATCACCTGTAATCATCAGAAATGTATTCTAAAAATCAATTCCTCAAAAGTACATTTCTAAGAAAATAAAGTATTACAAGAAATGAGGAAGCCATTGTTAGCACATCCTTGAGTTAGTTGTAGAAATAAATGTGATTACTACATTTAGTAACGTAATTACTACATTTAGAAAATGGTCATCCACACCCTATTTCACACCCTAAATGATAATAGGATAAAAGTCTGCCAGTATAACACCATGGTCACTTTGCTAGCTCCAAAGTATTACTTAGGCATGTAATATTTTTGTTTGGTATAGGTAGAAGTATTTTCCCAATGTTCTTATCCCTCTTTTTTAATTAAATTTCTTTTTGTGAAGCATCTTATCTCTCCAGTTCAGTTAAATGTATACTATACAGTTGCTTCTATTATAATTCAATATACTTTGTTTGCATTATGAAAAACACATAGCTTATGAGGAAAATGGCATGGTTAGAGATACAACACTCAAAAACTTCATTGGTAACAGCCCAGTTTGATGCATGTTAAGTTGTTCACAGATACATAATTATGATTAAATAGTGACCCCCAGAGACCATAGCAGAGTAGGGTGGGGGGAAGATCACACTTTACTTTGGCAGAACCCTCAAATTTACTTATGGACGTGAGCCTTGGCCATTTTCCACATTCTTACTGATTCCTCAAAGAAGAAAATGTACAATTTGCATTATGCTCAAAATGGAACAAATTCGTGTTTTTTGAAGGACCTTACTGTATTATAAAGACTTGTTAGAATTTTGCTCCAGTGTTAGAATCAATAGACAAATGCTGTCTATGGTCCAAATGATTAGCATTGTTAAGCTATTGTTATATTCCAGGCACTGTAAATTTTGGTATCTGTCACTCTCAAACTTGTGCTTTGTGTAGAAAAACCAAAAAGGCATATTTGGTTTTGTTCTGATTAGGCTGTGTGGAGGGTGGGAGGTATGATGTGCCACTGTGGAATAAGGGATAGACAGTTGGCCTTGGAGCCAAGAAGATCTGTGTTCCAAGTCCCACTTTTCTCATATACTCTCTCTCTCTCTCTATATATATATATATCTATATACACACATGGCTGTATAACCCTAGGCAGGTCATTTAATTTCTCAGTACTCTAGGCAACTCCCTTCAGACCTACATTGGTAGAGGAAATTTCCTTATATGAGAGTTCCCTGTGTCAATGCAATTAGAATTGTTAACTATTTTGAGATAACACCTCCTTCAGTTGGTTGAAGCCTATGCTGAAATAATTAAAGACTATTTTTATTGAGTCATGAATTCCCAATTATAGCTAAAATTTCCCTGGCTAGACAAAGTAATTCTTCCCTAGAAAATACACTTAGCCCTTCTGTTCTTGAAAAAGGACTTCCTAGCAAGATGACTGCATCTTCCAAATTTCTTAGCATTTGTGTTAAGGAAAAGGAGATCTCAGAGGTTTAAGAAGAAGCATACTAAAAATCTTATGCTCCCTCATGAGATAAAAATAAACCATTTTTAATTTATTGTTTCTCCTTATTAAAATGGAAAATATTTTGTAAATGATTTCTGAAAAGGTTTATGTTGCCAACTGTATTTCCTGTCAAGTGTCTGTTCTTAGATTTATAACTCTTAGCTTTAGAATGCATTTATATATTTATTTGTACTGATGGGAAAAAATGGCATGTAGATCCCCAGACAAGAACTGTTCTTTCTTTAGTCCCTTTGAACTCAAAAACCCATTTGTTTTACTTCTGTTTAGGTGACGATAATGGGAAGAAAGCCAACAACCCCAATCACTGTAACTGCATCATCGACCAAATCTTCACAGGTGGACTGCAGTCAGACGTCACCTGTCAAGTCTGCCAGTAAGTACAATGCTCTTAGTTACTCACTGAGATTAAAGGCATCTTATCTTCCTAGTGATCATAAAGCATCAAAAAAAACCACTCCAGTCAGAGTCTGGAGCAAAAGTATTGCTTCTTTGTCATTCAAATGAGAATGATTTCAAGGTCAGTATTGTTTATTGAATAACCTTGTATTTTCCTACCATAAAAGCACAGCACATTGAAAGTCTTTTTAAAAAATTAGTATTGGAGTTTGAAGTTTAAAAGCATTACCTAAATTTTGCTTATCTTAGTAATTTATAAAACAGAAGGCTAATGGCCCTGAGCAAGAAACATCTGTAGCAACTATCAGATTGGCAACAGTAAAAG
This sequence comes from Myrmecobius fasciatus, assembly GCA_023553655.1. Classification (NCBI taxonomy): domain Eukaryota; kingdom Metazoa; phylum Chordata; class Mammalia; order Dasyuromorphia; family Myrmecobiidae; genus Myrmecobius; species Myrmecobius fasciatus. Next base: position 44,801 of record JAJPUD010002981.1, read on the forward strand.
CCTTATTTAAATAGCCATGTGTTTGAGATTTTTTTGATTATTTTTGTAAAGCAAACTAATGGAAAGAGTGCAAAAAAGTTTTAAATTCTCATCAGTTTTTCGTTTTGTTTTGTTATTTGTAATATTGACAAATGCACTTCCACTTATGTTAAACATCCCCAGTTCATTTTAGCTTATTAAATTAGCTTACAAACAATAATTTAATTACTTATTTATTCCTAAGTGTAGAACACATTGAAGCATGAATGGGATATAGAGTATATTCAGAGTAGATTTTGTCTAAAAGTTAAATGCTTTGCTTAAAGTAATTCTGTCAGTAGATAAGAGTTGGGACTTGAACCCACAACTATACTAAACACATAATAAATCATACTGAAGGCTAAAAGAGTATTTTAGTGAATAGAATAAGTCTTCAGGAAAAAAAATCTCATCTATACCTATCTGTATAGATATGTCTTTTGACTTCCCTATTACTCAAAAGGAATACTTTCTTTTTATACATCAAGAACAGTATACAGAGCAAATCAGGCCTCTATACTCTTAGAAAGGTTCCTTAGAAAGGTTCAGGGATAGAACTTCACTCGAAATTTTATGAACAATAATAGTGATCATTGGGATTGCATCCTCCTCCTTTTTTAGGGCAGGAAAAAACTGGGTATATAGAGGCTCAGAAAGGAAAAAGTAAGGGAAACTACATATGAAGACTTTGTAATATGAAATGGGTTCCAGCATAATAATCTAGAAAAATCCCTACCTCACAGATTGAGAAGAACATACTGTTGTAAGTAGGAGAAAATAGTTGTCAGTGTGTAAATATCTCCATTTGGAATACTTGAAAGCAGAAATGCATCCCCAGAAGAGAAAAGAGCATTTTCTTTCTTGCTCACTGACTCCTTACGTAACCTGACTGTTCCATTTTTACAATATCCCACATACCAGATGTAAATATTTGAGCCCCCCAAAATGATACTAGCTTCAAATCAGTAAAGTTTGGCAGGTATATTTTGCTGGTATCTTCCATATGTGATTATCCTCAGCTCCTCAGACATGACAAGATATGGACAGTCACTTTCAACATCCCAGGACACATCCACCTTGCAATTATTTGCTGTTTCCCAGTGATTAGGGTCATATTTGAGTGACAGAGCCTTTGGGTTATTCATATCAGTGATTCATTGCTCTCCAACCACCTTTAGAAGGTGGTCTGTAGGACTGGTGCTGGCAATTTTGTTTATGTGTTTATGATCTCCTCTAAGCTCTGAAGGTGTTTGTGAAGATTGGCATCACTCTTCTGGTTTTCTTCTTTCTTCCTCATCTATCTGAAGATGTAGCTGCTCCTCCTTTAGGAACTTGTATAATTTTCTAATTTGAGCTATAACACTTTCCAAGTTTGTCCCTGTTCATTCCATAGGTTCCTATCTATGTTGACCAACTTTTCTAGACCAAAGCTTGTTTTTTGGTGTTGGGGTTTTTTTTAGTGTAAATTTTTAAAAACTTTTTCAATAGTATTTTCAAAATACATATAAAAATAATTTTCAACATTAGTTTTTCAATGCTTTGGATTTCAGATTTTTCTCTCTCTCTCTGTCATCTTTCCCCTCCCCAAGACAGCAAGCAATCAAATGTAATGCAATTATTTTAAAAATAAAATTTCATATTTGTCATGTTATCCAAGAAAAGAGGGAAAAGACACAAGAAAGAAAAAATACAAAGATGAAAATACTTCGATCCATATTCAGTCTTCATAGTTTACTCTCTGGATGAAAATGGAATTTTCCATCCTGATAGACCAAAGTTTCTTAAACTATGGGTTGTGACTCTATGTGGGGTCATGTAATTGAATGTGTCACAAAATTCCAGTCTTAGACAGGGTTAGTGGAATCCTAAGGCTGGATTTAAAATCAGGTAATTTTCACTCCAACTGTAACACTCTGCTTCACTGTACCACCCAGCTATAATGTGACTATAAGTAAAGACAGGAAAAGATTCTTACTCTGTTAAGGAAAAGATGTAATATTGTTGCTTGAATCTCTTTAAGTTTCACATTGTAAGTTTTAAGTTCTGAGTTTTCTTTACATTCCTCTTACTGGTCCATGGGTTCTTCTCTCAAGAAGGGAGGGAAACTTCAATTTTAGAGTTAAAATCTGCCCTCAGATACTCACTAATGTATGGCAAGTCATTTAACTGCTCTTTGTCTCAGTTTTCTCATCTGTAAAATGAGGATAATAATGGCATCTACTTCCCTCTTTCTTTACCTTTCCCTTTCCCCCCCTTACCCAGGTTTTTGTGGATCAAGTAAGATTATAATTGTAAGATGCTTTAGCATGGTGCCTGGTACATAGTAAATGTTAGCTATTATTACCATCTACATCCATTGTGATCATAGCTAATCATCACAATTCCTCAATCCAATTAAATTAGCCTCATGAGCCACATTCCCTTGGTTTTAAAATGTTTCTTTGAAAATCTATACCTCTTGATTTTCAGCATTCAGGTGAAGAATTATAGCCAGTTTTCTTGGGACTCAATCTTTCCTTCTGGCTCTTTGTTCATTTCCCCATTAATCCCAAATTTTTAGGGATAAGTATTTCTTTTCTTTGTCCTTCTGCTTTCTTTGCTTTAGGCAATTTCCATCCTAGTCATCTCTTAGAACTTTACAGAGCAAACTTCCTCTTCTTGGCCACCATTTTCCCCTGGGTATCTGGCCTGGAATTTGACATGCTGATTGGTCATTGCTTCAGTCCTGTATTAGATAAGAGAATAGCTTCATTTTACTCCCTGCCTTCTCATCTTCTCTCCCAGCATTTTCTCTCTCCAAACTGGAAGTCTCATTCCCACCAGTATTTCATTTTAATGGACCAATAAGGGTCTTTGGAGTCACTGTGAGAGCTAGATGGTTCTTGTTGTCATGGCTTTATTTGGTAATTCCTGCATTTAGCTTTGTTCTTTCTGGAGCTAAATTTAATACTTTTCCATCTCTCTCTCTCTTTCTCTCTCTCTTTCTCTCTCTCTCTCTCTCTCTCTCTCTTTCTCTCTCTCTCTCTCTCTCTCTTTATCTCTCTCTTTCTCTCTCTCTCTCTCTCTCTTTCTCTCTCTCAAAATGATGGGTTTTCAGAGAAAAATACACATGGAATTTATTTGTAATTGAAAAATGAGGAGGTCCAGAATGTGGTCATCTTAGTTTGATTGCTTTATGCCAAATTTTAATAAAATCTCTAGTGATGAAAGGCCGAGATAAGGAAAAGATCTAATTTCTATGAATAAGATACTTAGGTTTAGAATATCTTATACAGGGAAGAAAATATATTCTGTTGATTTTTAGAAAATTATTTTGATCTTTTGAAATGGAATGGAATCTAACAAATCCTTAAGAATTATTTTGCTCCTGGAGAGACTTGCATGAACTGATGCTGAGCGAAGTGAGCAGAACCAGGAGATCATTATACATGGCAACAACAAGACTGTATGATGATCAGTTCTGATGAACGTGGCTTTCTTCAACAATGAAATATTTCAAACCAGTTCTAATTGTTCAGTGAAGAAAGTCATATACACCAGAGAGAGAGGGATATGAAATGTGGACCACAACACAACATTTTTATGCTTTCTATTGATGTTTGCTTACATTGTGTTTCCTTTCTTTGATTTTTTTTCTTGTAGATATGATATTTCTTGCACAACAATAAGTGTGGAAATATGTATACATATATTCGATTTGTCAAATATTTTAATATAATTAACATGTAGTAGATTTCCTGCCATCTAGGGGAGGGGTTGGGACTGGGGGGGGAAATTTGTAACAGAAAGCTTTGTAAGGGTCATTGTTGAAGAATTACCCATACATATGTTTTGCAAATAAAAAGCTTTAATGAGAAAAAAAATTATCTTGCTGTGGTATTGAAAGATTTTTAAATTTTCAGAGACAAATGTGGAGAGAATTTCAGCACATCCCCACTCTTCCCACTTTTTCACCCAAGATTTCTCTATTTAGTTTACTTCTTAACCCTTTGGTCTGTGTGTCTAAATTCTGTTTAAAGTATTACATTAGAATACATATACAGGAAAATATTTTGTCAGTTTTTAAAGTACAAAACAAAAAATTCATGATGTTTCACACAGATCTGTATATTTAGTAAGCATTCATTATTTGCTTACTAATTAAAATTCCTATGGGCTTGAATATTTGAAACATACTTAGTGTTCAGGTTAGATAGATTTGGATCACAATAGTTTTGAGCACAGTTACAGCATTGACCTGGAAGCCCTTCATTTTCTTTGACCCAATCATGAATATGGAACATTACTAAATGCATAGGATGTAGGCATTCTCTCAGTATGAAGCAGTCATCACTTCCAAGTCCATTCTATATAAATTTAAAAGATAAAGAATTCTTTAAAGTTTAGCACCTAAAGTACCTGTTGAGTATTCGAAAAACATTGGGGCATTCATTATATTCATCTTGATAAAGATGATGTTGATTTGGTTTCTGAAATGTTTCCCAGTTCTGTCAGAAATGTATTACCAAAGCAGTGGGACAGCAAAGGTCATAGATGTCAGTAGTTAAAGGCACCAGGAATACTCTGTACAAAAGGGATATAGTCTGTTTAAAGAGAGGTTTCAATTCAGATCTGAGAAAGTAGAAAGAAAGCCGTCCTGCAGGCTTACTAGATTACAGTAAATTATAGGTTTACTCATTTTAATTAGTCACAGACTCATAGAATCAGAATTGGAAGATAATCTCAAAAGTCCATCCATCCCAAATCCCACCAGATCAGAAACCATTCTTCAGCACATAATGGATTGTCCAGTCTCCACTTGAAGATTCCATTATTGGGAAAACTCATTGCCTTCAGATAGCAATTCACTTCTTTTCTAAACAGCCCAAATTGTTAAATATTTGTTTTTCCTCATTACACTGAAATCTGTCTTTATTCAACTTCATATTGCTCCTAAGTCTGCCATTACTGGAAAAGATCCATCCAACCTCTTCCATTGAGCATTAAAAGTAAGGTATCCTGAGGTTATCCTAGGGACCATCTAGTCCAGTCTCCTCATTTTAAACCCGAGGACATTGAGGCTTAGAGAGGTTTGTTGATTTGCTCATGGTAACAAAGATAGTGACAGAGGTGATAGTCTAACCCAGATCCTCAACTCTAAATTCACATGTTTTATATTTTAACTTGGTCACAAGACATCCTGAATATGACATTTTATTAACATCAAAGTTCTTTGAACCATTGATTTTGGTTATTAATCATCATAAAATATAAGACCCCAAAAAAATTAAGAAGCCACATCAATATAGGCCTATCCTCCTCAGGCTCAGCAAAAGCTCCTAATTGGGCATAACTGGTTGGTTCCTTTTAGGGACAGAGGTCCACAGGCATGGTAAAAAAGAACCCCAGAGTATTAGACTCCTGGATCTCTTATTTAGAGCCTCAGTCTGAACAAGGAGAGTCTCCTCATTGCTCCCTTAGGATAAAGCATTAAATTTTCATGTGTTTTGTCATCTCTTATGCTCCACTTTTAGTGGCATGGGCATTTGATCATGTACCTTCTAGTTAAAGATCTCAAAATCTGTCTTAAGGGGAAATGTTAGTTTAAAAAAAATAATAATGTACTTTAACATTCCATTAAATTCTCCATTGCCAAGTCTATTGATGACCTCATATATAAATTGTTTTTAGAGCAACAGAAGGATATAGTGGATAGAATGTCTAGATTGAAATTAGAAAAACAGACCCCAATTCCAATCTTGATAGAAAAGCTGATAGTTACTATGTGACCATGAATAAATCACCTGAATTTCTCTCAGCCTTGCTTTCATTTGTAAACTGAATAAATTATCCATAGTGCCTGCCTCATGCAGTTAATGTGAGACTCAAATGATAAGGACTTTGAAACATCATATAAATGTTCAGTTTCTATTTTTTATCATGTCTGTGAAGAACATTACACTAGGATTCAGGAAACCTGAGTTCTAGTCCCAATTGTCTCATTAATGACCTTTATAACTTAGAAACTCATTTAATGTCTTTTGGCCATGGATTTTACTTCTTGGATTCTGAGGTATTTAGCAAAAAAAATAGCATTTTCTCTACCTGCCAAAAATTCAATTTTCTGTTCAATAGAAATGTCTTATTCCAGATGACTTTAATGTCTTGCTGAAGATCATTGTTTTTACCTGTGCAGACATGTAATTATATGAACAGCTGTCTACCTACATCAGCCTCAACCACAAACAGAGCCCAAGTTTCAAAACACTCCCCAGTTGTTCCTAAATCACTGAATTCCATTAGCAGTAGACTGTACCAGATTTACATCCTGTGTTCAATACCTACAATAAATTTCTCCAAATCTCTGCCTTTCCTTTTTATGAATTTTAAAATAAACCTCTAGTGGAAATTGGCTACATAAATACAGTATTCAGCCCAGCTGTCTAATCCTAGTTGCTTTGTGTAATAAGGGCCCCCTCTAGAGGTGAAGCATAACTAGTCTTCTTAAATCATACTGACTTTCCTTAAGTTCTAGAGTAAAATATTAAATTTCTTTGTTTTTTGTCATCTTGTGTTCCTCTTGTAGTGGCGTTTCTACAACAATAGACCCATTCTGGGACATCAGTTTAGACTTGCCTGGTTCTTCAACTCCTTTCTGGCCACTTAGTCCAGGGAGTGATGGCAGCGTGGTTAATGGGGAAAGCCATGTATCTGGAACCACCACACTCACAGACTGCTTGCGAAGGTATGCTTTACAAACACCCTCTTAGAATGGGTTTTCTTTTTCTCTGTCTCTTGTGATGATCAAACTAAGACTTAGTTGTGTTGTTCTCTTTCCCTGACCAATACTGACCCAACAGGAAAGAGATGTTGGAACATTTGCTTGCGGGAATTGAACTTGAATGTCAGAATCTGGTTGTGCAGATTGGGGGGCTATGAATTCCAAAGGAAGGGCACAGTATTCTCTGTCTATCCCAGGAGTGTGGTGTTACTTTACCATGTAATACACTGCTCTCTTTTGCCACTTCTAAAGACAACTAAAGATTAAGTCAGGCTGCAGAAATCATATAATTCTTTCTTTGTCGCTAAACTTAGACCCATTAAAGTAGGCTACACTACCACCCACCCTCCACCTTAGTATTCAGCCTTTTACAGATAAGTAGAAAATATCCAGTCTTTTTTAGGGTTTATGGTTGATAATTTCACAGTGAGATTCACTTTAAAATGTAGAATTAGCAATGAGACAAATGGACAAATTGGAAGTTACAATAAGGGTTTGAAAGATTTATTCCATTAACTAACTGCTACATCTCAACAAGCATTGGTCTTGTATCATATCTATAAGTCAAGTCAAGCATTTATTAAGTACTTACTATGTGCTGGGCATTGTACTGAGCTCTAAGGATAGAAAGAAGGGGAGGGGGGACCATTCCCTGCTTTCAAGGAGCTCACAGTGTAATGGAGACAACTGGCAAGCAGCTAGGGAGAAGACACTAGCTTTAATTCAGGCTTTCTAAAGTGATATTTTAGCTGGTATCTGAAGGAAGTTAAGAGAGGGAGATGAGGAAGAAGAGAATTCCAGGCATTGGATCCTGGCATAGTATGTGGGGGGCAAGACAAGACAGGTAAAAAAAAGACTAGAAAGATAGGAGGGGTCTAGGCTAATGCCTGGAATTCATGGGTTTTATTGATTTAGTGAAGAATAGTTTGAATAACGATTTAGGTTCCAAGGGAATCAGGCAATATAGTATTATATGAGATGCTTTTTAAAAGTAAGAAGGAGCTTTTCAAGTCACTTTAGAACTATCAAAGAAACTTAATAGATAAGATTAAGAAAGTTCTGTATAACAGTGTAACTATAGTGTTTCTGAACCTGCTTGTGTTTGGGGTAGTTGTGATGAGTATGAGACCTACAGGACTTGACAGTATGTTGTATGTTTTTCCAGCATAGACTTACCACATCAGGTAGAGCAATCCCTGTGCTGTACTTCACAAAAGGGGTCATAGACAAGTTCAGATTTTATTCCATGGTCCTCTCATCCATTATGAAGCTTGAGAAATCAGGCAGCTTTTGTTAGAGTTGCAGCAAAGTCACATTAATATCTAGTTGATAGAATTGCAAAATGGTCCAACCATTCTATAGAATAATTTGGAATTTTGTGAGAAAAATCATTAAACTGTTAATGTACTTTGACCAGTGAACCCATTGCTGGACATATACCCCGAAAGAATTCAGAGACAAAAAAGGAATGGAATTACTAAATTAGTTACGACATAGGGTGAAATGGAATATCATTGTTTTGTAAGAAACAAATCCAGAGAGGCCTGGGAAGACTTGTTATGTACACAGAATCAGGAAAACAATAAAGAATTACGACAACTATAAAAACTAAATTGTAGAATAGTTGAACTGATTAATTGTAAGGATGTGGAAATCTCAGAGGAAGTGATGAAACATCTACCAACTCTCCACAAAGAGGTGGGGGACTAGAGGTGGAATATAGTAAAGGCTATCAGACATGGCCCATATCTGAGTCTGTTGATTTTGCTTAAATATTTGTCTTTATTACAACAAAGTGGGATCAAAGAGTAAGGGAAGTGATTGGTTATAGCAGAAGGCAGTGAAATTTTTTAATCCCCCATAATGGATTTGGGTTCTTGGGAGTTTATGGTATGATGCTTTTAGGTAAAGCCAGATGTGAATCTTTAAGCAAAGAAGGCAAAATGAGTACTCAGAAACAAGGCATTGGTTAAATGCACTTAAAGTAGATAGGAAGAAAATTGGTATGAGAAGCTGCTCAGATTAAAGTCTCCACATTTAAAGACTTTTGACCCCTGAGTAATTTGTGCTACATAATATTAATTACCAAATAATGGTTGTACGGAATCCTGAGGAGGTTAAATGACTGAGCAAGGAAGATGGCCACTAGAGTAGGTATGTAATGAGAATGTGTCATGTGCATCTTTTAAGTTGGGAGTTAATTCCAAACCCATTCTCTTAGCTTGACTTGTTCAGTCATCAAGTATTGTTTTCAGAAATCCAGAACTTATGTGTAGAAGGTTTACTAACTATTGAAAGCTTCTTCATAATTTGGGTCTTTTTTTCTTTGTGGTTCAGGAAACAAGAAAATAATATTCTATGGAGTAGGTGTTCAATTTATAGCGCACTTATTCCAAGAGTTCCTCTTCCTTTACTATCTGTCCCTTATTAAACTGTTTAGAAATCATTTTTTGAGAAATATCTACTTGATACAAGGTGAGGGTTTACTACACTTTGGATCCCAAGTTTTATATTAGTTTTATATTCTTTTTTTTCTTTGTGAGGCAATTAGGGTTAAGTGACTTGCCCAGAGTCATGCAACTAGAAAGTGTTAAGTAATGTAGGCCGAACTTCAGTAATGGAAGTGTCAGGAGTTTAGTAGCACATTCATTGTTCAAATAAATTGGAGCAGCCATTAACTTATGGCAAATGCCGAAGGTGCAGGAAAATCAAGACCAGATGATAGTTTAAAACTAGAGATGCCCCCCCAAAGAACTTACACAAAATGACTTCCTTTTTCCTAACTTGACTCTTCTATTGCTGCCAATACAATATTTTGACTGTTATTTTAAAAATCACAATATGTTTTCTCATTTTCCCAGATGCAGTCTATTTTTTTAAGGTATATTGATGCCACAGACATTTCCCCATATACTCTGCCCTATTGAACCCTCCCTCGTAACAGAAAAACATTTAAGCAAAACCAATGGACAAAATGATCACCTTCAACAGTGTTTGCAACATTCTGTACCCAAAGCTCCCCACCATTGAACCTTGAGGAAGCGAAATGTTTCATCATCAGTTCTCTGAGCCCCCTGGTACTTTATGGAAAAGGGATGAAGGACAATGAAAGAAGAAAACAAATTTATCTTTCTTTCTTGTGTACTATACTGATTCAGTTCAGTAAACATTTATGGAGTGCCTGCTCTGCTTTGTATCCTACATTAGGGTACAAAGATAAACAAGACATAATTTCAAACCCTCATAAAGCTTTAAATCTAATAGGAGAAATGAAACAGGTATGCAAATAACTATATTGGCATATATCCTTAATTGCCTGCCATTATGTTCCATAAAAGCACAATGTAAGTGAGATATTGGATAGTTTCATTATGTAGGTGTTGAATGGTGGTATAAATGAAATTCTGTTAGAATGTGTTAGCAATGTAAATAGAAAGTGATGTTCATGTAATCTTATTGGGCATGGGGGGTGGGGATTGAGTATGCTGTTAATATAAGGCAAAGTATGATGGGTGTTTTAGAAGATTACCAATAGGGGGCATTTAGGTGGCATTTAGGTGGCGCAGTGGATAGAGCACCAGCCCTGAAGTCAGGAAGACCTGAGTTCAAATCTGGCCTCAGACACTTAACATGTCCTAGCTGTGTAACTTTGGGCAAGTCACAATCCCAATTACCTCAGCAAAAAAAAAGAAGAAGAAGATTACCAATAAAATACGGGGAAGATGACTATTATTTCCAACTAAGGACATCAAGGAAACCTTCATGGAGAAGGTGAAATTTGAGTTATTCTTGAAAAGTAGGAACAAGTAACTTGCTTTGCCCCCACCCTAATCCTTCCAGGTTTACAAGGCCAGAGCACTTAGGAAGCAGTGCCAAAATCAAATGTAGTGGTTGCCATAGCTACCAGGAATCCACCAAACAACTCACTATGAAGAAATTACCCATTGTGGCCTGTTTTCATCTCAAAGTAAGTTTGCCAAACGTTGACTAGAACCATTTTTGCCATGGGCTGGATTTTCCCCTTTCTCCTAGGATCTATTACTGAGGGTATATTTTAATAATGAATGAACATGTGAGGTTAGGGTTGCTATAGAAACCAAAGGTGATAACTTATATTCATTACTTTCATGTCTTTTGCTGAGAGAATTTTTATGACAGTGCAAACAAAGAATAACTAGGCATGTGACTAGAATATAAACTTTGTGCTTTACTCTTTAGATAATAGCTCCATTAAGAACATTTGTCTTCAGCTTATTTTTAATTTGGATGATTTTTGTTTGTTAGGATATAGACTGTGTCTCCAATTCTTCATTTATATGTTCACAATTCATCTGTAAAAAATTTCTTTTCTTTCTTTTGTCTGTAAAATCAAATCAGAGGAATTTCCTGCCATGATTGAACCTATCTGGTTGTCAAAAGAAGTAACATGTCCATTTTTCATTGCCAGATTTATTAATTTTGACTTTCTATCTGCTTGCATATTTCAAATTTCCCAGTTTTGTTGTTAGGCTGTGCCTGCCTAGTCAGCTGGGTTTCTGTTGCTTTGAAACTATCATTCTAAGTCTTGGATATCACTGTAGGTATTTTTAGTAGTCAATAAAAAGTTACAAAAAACAAAAACAACAAAAGGTCTCCTAAAATGAGTACAATATTTATATTCTAGTTTCTGGTAGGCTTTCCTCACCAAAACCTTATTAGGTAAATAAGTAATTTTAGCCACCTTTTAGAAATTGGGAAATTAAGGCTTACTGAGTTTAAGTGACTGATCCACAATGCTGTCATGCTAATAATGTTTATGGAGTTTACTTGTAGACTGTTTGAAAAAGTCTTTGTCCCTTCCTTTTCATTCCGATAGCGGTTTGAACACTCAGCCAAACTGAGGCGAAAGATCACTACGTATGTCTCCTTCCCTTTGGAGCTGGACATGACACCGTTTATGGCCTCCAGGTATGACTACTTAGAAGTTCTAGACTGCTTGATCAGCAGCATGTTATCTAATGTCTAATTAAGAGGGATCATAACTTTTATGAGTGACAGCTATGACAGAAAATAGGGCCACCTTGATATAGTGATGATAGGATTTGTCTTAATTTTGAAAGAAGTAAAAAATGTGTTTTTCAGTTATTTTCAACTGCTTAGTATTTACTTCCCTGTGTAGCCCTTAATTTGACACTTTTTAAAACTATTTCATTGATTGAAGGTGTGAGTGTGAGTTGCTTTCTCTACCAATGTAGATCACAGCTCATTTAATGTAAAAAGCTCTTTCCTTATAGGAAGGAACCTCTCTGGCCTTATTGAATTTGCAGCTTAGGGTCTGATCTATTAGCCCTTGTGCTGTCATAACCTTCAACAAATGCAGAGGCATCACTGTGCCCTTAAACTTTGTATAGGGCTTGGGTGGCAGGAATAAAACTTATCCACATATAATAAGGCTTCAGATAAGTTTGAGGGTTTTCTACCACTCCTATTTCTCAAGTAATGTTCTCTATTGTGAAGTGCCTTCAAAATAATCCTTGATTGATAAGTAAAGAATAAATATTTGAGTACTGTTCTTACTTAGATCATTATCCCTGAATTTTGGGAAAGGTCTCACATCTAAATTGTGTATTTAGATAATAGAATTAGCCCAGAAATACTGTTAGAAAACTCTGAAAGTACAAAACATAGTTTATATTATAGCTTCGGTTTTCCTTTTTTTTTTTTTTTTTTTTTTCCTCCCCCATGTTTTTTTTACCAAAGACCAATTGACATTTATTCTCAGAAGTTACTAACCACCAACATATCATCTCCTATAAGTTAGGAATATCGGTATGTGTCAAACTTGAAGCTCTCAACACCAGATAATTCATTGTGTCCAGTTCCTGAATAAAGAGACCTTCTATGAAATAATCAGCAGTGTCTTGCCACTTCAAAGAAGAATAATCCATGACTGGAAAAGTGGATCTACTGAATCATTAATTCATTTTTCTAGGAAGGTTTTAGTTATCATTATAAGTATCTTAATTTTGTTAGCACTTCACAGCAGTGGACTCTCCCATTCAGGTTTTAAATCCCAAATTGCCTGACTGACCCCCAGGAGGTACATTGGTGGCAAAATAAGTAAGGTTGACATTCTTTGCTCAGCATGAATCTTTGCTCTCTTTGGAGGAATGACTCCCATGCAAGACTTAATTGTTAATACCATTTGAATTTGACAGTTGTTGTTGTTCAAGCAGATTATATTTATGGGGGAGGAAGCATGATAACTACATTATTTGTTACATTAAGAAAACTAATCTTCTATATATTGTATTACAGTAAAGAGAGCAGAATGAATGGACAGTATCAACAGCCAACGGATAGTCTAAACAATGATAATAAGTAAGTGATGGAATCCACAGTTTTTATTAGATCAGGGATAGAGAATGTCTAAGCTGTGGGCCCATATAAGGACAGCAAAATCATTTGTAAGGCAACCACCAGGCAATGATCCCCTAAAAGTTAGGTACAACAACCTCCCATTGCTTGAATTCTGCAAGTTGATAATTTTATATAGCCCAAAAATGGTGTTATAAATATTCAAATGGGCCTTGGCAGAAAAAAAAATTCCCCTGTATTAGAGAGAGGAGGGTAGTCTGGGTGCATTCAGCTTTGGTGAAGTGAATTCCTGGCCATATTAGAGTACCATGAGTTCTTCTCTGAGCTTCTCTTAACTGTGTCTTTGCTTTTGGCCACTTAACTTGATAATAACCATGAACATTTACTGTTTGAAACCATTGGTACAAATGGGACTTTCCCCTTAACCACTTTTTAAATTGCACTCCTACCTTTAAAACTCAGTGTTCAAAGTATCTCTATTTGATTGATCAAAAGCATCTTCTTTTGAATGGAGGTAAAAGACAAGAGCAAGTGAATGAGAAATCCAAAGTCTCTTTTCAGCTGTCATTGGAGATTTAAAAAAAATTTTTTTAACTTGACTGGAATTCTGATTCTTTTAAGGTTTCACTGTTTGCTTCCCTTTTTCTTCTTATAGTTATTATGAAAAATGAATGAGGAAGCATTTTGAAACCCTTAGGGGGTAAAAAAAAAGTTATAGTATTACTACTATTAATTTTTATTTCACACGAGGCAGGTAAAGCCACTTGTTTTAATGTGAGTACAAAAAATACAGTTAAACAGTTGACCTTAGGCAATGAATATTGCTTATGGGTTTATTTTTCTTTGCTGCTTCATCATGGCTTTCTGCCTATCACTTGTAATTCATGTGGTTTAAAATATTTATAGGACCATACAATAACCTGTTTTTGTGCTGGTTTCTTTATAAACACAGGTCTATAATTGCCCTCCAAATGATAGGGTTTCTATTGATACCAGAGCTGAGTTAATAGCTTTTTTGTTTTTCCCCCCTACCAGGTATTCCTTGTTTGCAGTAGTTAATCACCAAGGAACCTTGGAGAGCGGGCACTATACCAGCTTCATTCGACAACACAAGGACCAGTGGTTCAAATGTGATGATGCCATCATCACTAAGGCTAGCATTAAGGATGTTCTAGACAGTGAAGGGTATGTCTAGGACAGAAGGTTGGGGGAAGTGGCAAAAAGGGTTCTGGAACTGTTTTTTTCCCTTTTGTATCTTTCTGGATCTAAAGCAACTTCATATTTTATCCAAATCTTAGAATGTTTTCCTGTTGGCTCCTTAAAGTAGTTAAGGCCAGTCTGGAGAACATGTCCCTTGAGATATTTCTGCTAACAAATCTGCCATGCCATACCACCAGAAAATGAATGAAATACCAGACACAAACCTTTAAATGGATTGCCTAAATCATGGTAGTGTATACAGTAGGGATCGGAAGTCACTATCCAACTGTACTTTAAGCAGTTTTTGTCAGATAGAGAGGTCTGCCTGAAATACTGCAGGCAGAATCTGGTTTTTTTCTTTCAAATGAAATGAAATATTTCTTCAAATGAAAATATGCTTAATCTGTTATGTGACTCACCTTTGGGGAGGCAGTCAGATTTGTTAATTGTGTCTGTGTTTATTGTGGCTTTGGCACATCATCTAACCTCCTTGGGTCTGACTTCCCTCAGCTCTAAATGCATAGCAGTAGACAAGATGATCCTTAATGTCCTTTCAAATTCTAATATTCTGTGGATCTGCAAGGGATCCTGAATTTTTCATCTTTGCTTTTAGTCTTAAGCCTTCTTCCATCTACCTGCAGCAAACCAAGTTGGAAAGCAAAACTGAATAAAATCAGAAGATTCCCTTGCAAACCCCTCCCCTGTCATACTGGCTTTGTGGTTAGTGATCCAACATCTGAAGCCCTTACTCCTGAAACTCAGTAAAAGTGCTCAAATAATCATCATCCTCCTTTAACTTGATGATGCACTGGATTGAGATGATCATCTTGTGCTTATTGTTAGTGTCATACTAGATGTTGGTTTCATGCTTTAATTATTGCTTGGAGCAGATATTCATACTCAGTTTGCTTTGTGCTACATCTAGCAGGTTTCTACAAGATTTGCTACATTAGTCCAAAAATCCTTTTACTTTCCCTCTTGAAGTCGGAGGATATTTTAAACACTAGGCCCAGGCAGGAGAACCATAAGATGGCACAGCATGTTTTGTTTCTTCACATTTATCTCACTAGTGATTTTTCAGGTTAAAGTTCTTAACATGAAAAAACTTACCATGGCCTTAAATGTTTTTTTGGTTTGAAATTGTTTTTGTTTTTTTCAGTCTCAAAACTCTCTGTTCAAAAACCTTCCCTTTATTTTATGGAACATAGATGTACTTTAGAGAAGAAAGGAAGCTGAGCAAATCAGTCACCATCTATTAGCTACTTACTGTGTGCTAAGTATTCTATGAGAATCCTAGAGTATCCAAGTTTGGACTGTCTCTTAAAGATCATCCAGTCAAACCCAGGAATTCCCCTACCATGTTCATGACAAATTGTCATCCAGCTTTTGCTCGGAATAGCTAACTTCATCAATCCATAGTGATGGATGCCTCGCTGCCTCTTGGCAGAATCTATTCCAGTTGTGGATAATTATTATTGTCCATTCCTTACATTAAAGCCCAAATCTTCATATCTCCTCCTTTTGATAGCCTATCAGAGTTGAGGGATAACAGTCATGCTGTCCTTCCAGCACTCCCAAACTTTTCTTCTTTAGACCATAGTGCCAGGTCCTTCACCTGGCCCTCATGTGGCTTGGGTTTGAGGTGTACTCCTCCTTATCATATGTTCTTCCTAAAATGAGGTTCTTGGAAATGATGCTAACGTGTGGCATCATCCTGAATGTGGTGCTTCTGCTACTGCCTCCCAAAGGCTCCTCATCTAGCATGCTGGGTTTGGTTTGTTTACTGAGAGTCACAGTGTTAATTGAGCTTAGACAATAACAAAACCCCCATGTCTTTCTCCTATGAACTGCTGTGTAGCCTGAATCCTGTGCTTCCAGGGTTGGTTTGGGTTTTTTTTTACATAAGTGTAGGAATTTACATTTATCCCCTTTTAT
>JAJPUD010002981.1:61170-128241 GCA_023553655.1 Myrmecobius fasciatus
TACTTTACAACCAGCTTCCACTGCTTGAGTTCTATAAGGTGATTGTTTTGTAAGGCCACAAATGATATTATAAATATCTAAATGACCCTTGGCAAAAAAAAAAGGGGGGGAGGGGATTGGGGGAGTATTTCCCCCACCCCTGTCCTAGATGAAAATATTCCTTCTACCAGTGCAGGATAGCACCATCTCTGTGATTTAGTCTTAGCATTCCCAAGGACAATAACAGACTTGAGTTATTTAGGTTTCCTCCATCAGTGGGATGGGGTGCAGGATTTGAATTCACATCTTCCTGGCTTTGAGTGGCGGTGCATTGTTCTGCTCTCTACCTGGTTTACTCTGCTGCCTCCCAGAAAGTCCAGAAACATAATTTCTGAGTATATCTATTAAAAGGACATTTGATGACACAAGAATGATGGGAAAGAACATAAATTAGTGGAAAGAATCAGAGAGCAGGGTTTCCAAGTGAGATGAATGACCAAATTGGTCCTTAAGCATATTTGCTGGGTGGAATAGACTTTGAAGGTAAGCAAAGACAGTATTTGAATTCATTGTAGATTCTTGAGTCAGAGGAATGTTGTGATAGTATTTGAGGATTTTGAAAATTGGACTGAAGGATAAGGAGATAGAGGTGATTGTTGTCATTTAGGATTGGAATAATATGATCCTTGAATAGAGGTAGCATACATAAAAGGAAAGAAGTGGGTGAGAATCTGATGCCATTCTTTGAAAGCAATGGGAAAATTAGAAAGAAATTATGATGATATTTGGGTTTGGACATGTTTCAGGTTTTTGTCAAGATAGAGAAAAAAGAAAGGGAGACAGACATCCTAAAGTCATCTAAAGATAATGGAAGCCTGAATGACTGAGCCGTCAGGGTAGAGATGTTGCTAGTTCTGGAAGTCAGAGATGTGGAACTGTCATGAGAATGGGGGTATAGATCTGGGAAAAACTTTTATACTGGCAGTAACTGAAACTACATGAACAGAAGAGCTCCCCAAAAAACAAAGAGCAGAAGATCAAAGACTATACTTTATACAACAGTGAGCAAAGCAAAACAAACTTGACAAAGAAGAGACCTCCTCGGATTTGGATATTTCTCACCATTATTGCCTTGAGGAAGGAGTTTTGGCATTAGGATACCATTTGCACTTTAATGCTTGATTATAGAATGAAGAGATATTTCAAGAAATGTGTTTTGTTCACTGTGGCATTGCAAGTCAGAAAACACCAGTTTACCAGCAGGCATCTGGGGGGTAGAGGAACTGTTTTGTCCTAACCCCAAGCCATGTCTCCTGGTGACCTATCTACTTGATCTTCCTTTAATTGTGTCTTTAAACTCAATGGTAAGTGTCTCAGTGTAGTAGAACAGATAAAAGTACCCAATGTGGAGTCCAAAAGACTTCAATTCAAATCTTGCTTCGTTAGTTTTGTGATCTTACATATATTCATTACACATTTGTGGAAATGGTAGGAAGCTTAAGGATCAAACACATTTTTCAATGTAATTTTTTTTTACATGATTTCAAAAATATTTTAACTTTTTTCCCTCAAGAGCTAAAAACCACCTCTAATCTGAATCTTTTTTTGATGAATGATGGGGGGGAGGAATTAATTGCTTTTTAGCACGAAATAATCAGATGAAAATTGGTGCATTTGAATGCATAAAAGTATTCTGTCTATTAGTGATTATTTTTTTTTTCCATTTTCTCTTTTCATGGTTAGTAGGTGTTTTAAAGAAAATTGTGAGTTTCTCCCTCCCAATTCTTTATTATAATTAAGACTCGAAGTAGATTCTTTTCTTCTTCCATTCACCTAAGAAGAAAAAAAATATAGCTAATATTGATTGGTACATAAGAAACAACTTAAGGTATCCAGCTGCTGGACTGGACATTTAATTCTAAATTTCTGATATTAAATTGCTTGCCTTCTCAGTGGATGGGGAAAGGAGAGAATTTGGAACTCAAAAGAATTTTTAATGAAAAATTTTTTTAAAAATTTAAGACAAAGCGATGATAGTAAAACTCAGGCAAAGACTCTATCTACAGTAAGCACTAAAATCAAAGGCCTTTTTGTACCAGATTATCTTTGCTCTAAAATTGGAGCTTTTTCTGAGAACAATCTGGGAATTTTTAAAGTATTGTTTTGCTATTGGTTTTTAAAAGAACTAGTAGGTAAAATTGACTCTCTTTTCTCCTTCTCCAGGTACTTACTGTTCTATCACAAACAGTTCCTGGAGTATGAGTAGCCTTATCCAAAAGTTCTCCAGAAAAGTGAAAGGAATTCAGCAAGCCTTTGGCAATGACGCAGACCTACCTGAAATGAAAAAAAAAATAAGCCCATACAACAACAAGCAACAACAAGCACTGAGCTGTGTACTAGGACCTACTTGATTACCGCTCATGGGCCCGTCAGAGGAAAAAAAAACAAACAATGTCCGACATCCACATGGTCTTGAATGAACAGAAAGGGGGGGAGGGGGAAGAGGCTAAAGTCAAGTCTCATAAAGAGGAAAACAAAATAAAAGGAATGTTCTGGGTGGGGGAAATGGGAACAGAGGAGTTCTGACACTGGTACATCTCCGATGTTCCTTTAAAAAAATAAAAATAAAAAGGTGGGAAGGCGGGGATATACCCTCATCTCCATAAAGCATCTTCTCCATTGGTGCTTCAGCTCCAACTGACCAATCATATAACAGTTATAAGTTTAAAAAAAAAAAAAGGTTTAAAAAATCCAAACCCATTTTTTTTTAATGCATATGGGTCTGAAAGCAGTAAAGTGGAGGAGACAGGGATGACACAACAAAAAAAGGACTTTGCAAGTATCTTTTTATTTGTGAATTTTAGTTATTAAATAAATACAGTATGAAACTATTAGGCTCTGTTTTTTGAACAATCATAAAGGAGAACCCGGCTTGAGGAACGGAAACCTCAGTATTGACACAAGTTTCCAAGCATGTCTGCTCCCCAGGTAACCTGGCCCTGGACTGTTGACCAAAGCATCAGCACAGAGCCTACTAAGAGCCCTCTTTTTAGTTTTGTTTTCTAAAAATTGGTGTTTTCTTAATTTCCTTTTTTTTTTTCCCATGGTGATGAATTTCACAAATGCCATTATCAGCAAGGTGAAAGAATTGGCATGTTTGTGCTTGTAAAAGTGGTCTTGATTCCTTTTCCTTTTTAAACTTGTGACCAAGTCTTGATTTTTAAAAGTTGCTCCTTTTGTTGCTTCCCCTCCTCCTCCTCTTGCACTCCCTCTTTCCTTTTCCCTCCCTCCCCCAAGATGTGCAGCATTTTAGAAAACCAGGCTTAGAAGGTATGCCATCTGTCTGCTGATGGTGCTTGGTGGGTGTGTGCAATTAGCTCTTGCCTCTTGAACTTCCCACATTACACCGGGCTGTTGAGGAAACTGGGCTCTTTCCTTGTTTGTGCTGTGTTTTATTGGCCTCTTCCCTTCTGTTCCGCTCAAGCCCCGTTCTGTCACTGTTCAGCAACTGATGAGCTGGTTCCCATGTTTTGTCACCAGTGCTTCTCTTGTCCTGGCCCTCTGCCCTTAAACACTGGCTGTAACTCCATGCTGTATGCTTGTTTCCCAGGAGTTGGTGCCATAGACTTAATTGCAGTCCCAGAGGCCCAGAGATATTCTTCACCTTGTGCCTCTAATTTAAGAGTTCAGAGCAAAGAACCAGTTTGGCTTTGCCCTTCTCCTCCCACTGAATACTTACAAATCTCTTCTGCCCTGTCCTATAAACCAGGGTCTAGATCTGGACTGCATCTAATAGGTTATGTGCCTCTATGTACATAGTTTCCCTATGTTGGAGAACTATGATTTTCAGGGAGAGCAGAGGGTTGGGAAAGAAGGTTGTTCAACAGTAAAAACTAAATAAGGAAATTGAAAAAAGAGGTTTCTTGTGATCTGGGTAGCATGCATGTACCTACTTGTTCGAGCCCAGGCTTGGAATGTGTTTGTCTCTTTGTGAAACTACTACGTTTACATCCTAGTGATTGGGGGAGGGGAAAATTGTTTTAAATGTTCAGGTTCTAAAATGAACATCCCCTCAAGCTGCATTCAATACTGGGAATCCTAGTCTACCTCCAAACAGTCAGGCTTGCAACCCTGGAGCTGAATAGAAGTAGGAGTTTAATGCGAAGGTCCAAGAAGCGAGAAGACGCTTTGACAGGACTGTTATCCACTAATAAAAATGGCAGCCATAGGGTGTAGGCTGACTGGCCAACTTCCTTAGTGATAAGCAGCAGATTTCTGGTACTGACCCAGCCCTTTTTCTCTTGCCTCCCGCCCGTCTGCAGCCTGCCTGCCGGGGACGATCCCAGATTCTAACTAAGGTCCCCATCACACCGAGCTTCAAACATTTGCGATCTAATGCTTTCAAGGGCGTCACTCCCTTCTGTCCCCATTGCTGCCTTTTAATTAATAATGCAACAGGTCTGCAGTGAAGAAAGATTGGCTTGGCAAGTTCTCCAGCCCTTGCTGAGAATGCTAGTCTGCTCTGGAAAGAGCGCCCCCTTGTGGCTAATACTGAATCCTCCGCATGCAAGGCAAACGGCAAATTCATTTGTTTGCCGTATGTACTTTGGCTGTTTTGGGGTTGGGGGTTGTGTGTATTTTTTGTTTCTAAGCTGGACAGGTTCTCACTTGATTCACCTCAGTATCTTGCTTGTGCTGCTCAGTAATTGCTGCTCCAAGTAGCCGCAGTGTGTAGAAGATGGGGCTGGTCCGTCTCCCCTTTTACCTTGCCCAAATTTGCCCCTTTGCTTCATCCACTTTCCTTACCTGTTCCCTTCCTTCCTCTTCTCCACGTATTCAGGCAGAAGGAACATCAGCTGCACCCAAAACTTAAGGCAGAGTTGATGAGAGCCAATGAATCCGCACTGGATTTTTTTTAGGACGATTTTTTTTTTTAAGTTTTTTTTGGATCCAAATTAACTTTCCTTATTCCGATTGTCACCTGCTCTTGACATTGGTCTTGCAAGCACTTTGATAGATGGATTGAAAAGTGTTCAGTTTTTGCTGAAGCATCTATAACTACCTACCTCTATATCTGCTGCTGCTGAAAATCCCTCCTCTGTAACTTTTGTGACATTAGGCAGTGGGGTATGATAGTGCACTGGCAAAGCTGCCTTCCTGGTCCTGACAAACGTGGAAGAACGCCGGGACCGCCGGGACCTCCAAACTCCTGCTGCAGCTATCGATGCCTTTGCCCATGATCTGGCAGTGGAACCTGTCTTTATTGTGCTGACTTGAATTCACCTTTAAAAGGATAAACTAAACTGAAATCAAATATACTTACTGCAGTGTTGGGAGCTTCCTCCTCTTAGTCCCCAGTCCAGCTGTCAAAAGTGGAAGGACTGTTTCCCTACCTCCTGATAACTGCACCCCTCTGTATTATTCAGACTTCTGCAAAGTGCGTATCACCAGATAACTGATCATCTATGGCACCCTGATGTGTTGAGAAAAATAGATTGCTGAGAATTGTGTTCTTGGAGCTGTTCTTGCCATTATTTTCAACCACTCACTGAAGAAAAAAAGAAAAAGAGAGTGGATTTTTTTTTTCCCTTCAAATGTCTGAACTGTGTGCTTTGAGGCAGTCACAGCAAGAGGATGGGAGAAAGAAATATTGGGCAGTTGCCCAGAGAAGTGACCCAACTGCATAAAATAGTTAAGTCATCCCACGCTGATCTGGTTTCCTTAGGACAGAAGATTGGTAACTTTCCAAGTTTCAGTGGCTGGTCTGGGACTGGTCTATTTCCTCCCCTTGGCTCTTAGAAGAGCTGTCACTGGATCATCCCTTGCAGCAGCAACCTTGGGGTACTGGTGTATATTGATGCACTTGTTCAAACTTTCCTGAGTGCTATTGTATTGAAATTTGATGTGGGTGGGTGGGTGGGTGCACTTTTCCTTGTACCAAGACTGTTCTTTTGAAAATTCAGGTATCGGTTTTGTTCATTTTGAAAGAAAACTGTTTGAATGAAATTCCCGTGGGTGGGGGAGGTGGGAATTTTATTACCAAGATGTTTACACCTTCCATTGCCTATCATTTCATTTCATTTGAGGAGCCCCTCAACTCCTGCCCTGATGGCTTGTAGTCCTTCAGATTCCCATAATAAAGCCTACATTCTATTCTGGGACATGGCTGCTTTCTCCCCTTGTTGAGCACCTAAGTGCCAGAAAGAGGGTGGCTGTGGAGAATGGGCAATGGCCCAGGATGTGTGTCTGGGTGTTTGCAAGTGCCCAGTCACTTTTCTGTTGTTTCCTGGCCACCAGAGCAGAGCCTACTGAAAGGCAAGTGGTCCCTGGATGGATGGATGGATGGATGGGTGGATGGATGAATAAATGAATGAGAACTTAATTTCACGTTAGTTCTCCACCTCCTACCCCCACTGAGTCAGGCTTTTCGTCTTTTTGTTTCTTTAGCTTATTTCTGGGACCTGTTTTTTACTTAGCTTTATGCTTTTAGAATAATGGCGATGTTAACCAGGAAAAGATAGTTTCCTTATCTCTTTTTCCTCTGTATGAGCACCAAGGTTCTGTTTAAATCTATAGAGATTCCCAGACCTTCTGGTAACCAGCCTAATAGCTCCCCTTCATTCCTACTGATTTTAACAACCAGAGAGCAGTCTTTCTTAGGGTTTCTATTGGGTTGTGGTGAGGGTCAGATGAGATGTATATAGAAGCACACCCCCCCAAAAAAAATTAGTGATTTACAAATGTAAGTGTGCTCTGTCATACTCTACTGAAGGGCAGAAGATGTTGAAAAGATTGTTAATCTACGTTTTACTAAGTATACAACTTGAAACAACTTAATTCATTTTTTTTCTAGACCTCAATTTCCATATCTATGAAATGACTGGGTAGATCTAACATTCTGTGACTTCCCTCAATTAAAAACCTCCATAGAAGGAATTTTTGATGCCCTCAGAAGATGAGACATAAGATGAGGAAAGACTCACTTTGAATTAAAACATGGGGATTTCAAGGCATGCAACTCCTGGATGGGAGAAAAAATTACATCTTTATTTTCACTAACATCTTCAAACTGAAATTTAGCATTTCTCTCAATTATTTAAAGTCATTCTGAGGAGTCCACAGACTTCAGTGGACATCCTGAAGGATCTGTGACACAAAATAGGTTCAAATCTCAGCTCTACAGAAAGGGCTATCTATACCTACCCAGTCAGTATTTTGCTTTTGGTCATTGGCCAATCGGGATCTATGCTGCAGATATGTGCAGATTGGCTGTGTTATGGTTTGGTTGTTAAACAAATCCTTTGCCTTCTTCCCACTAATAAAATCGGCAAACATTTTCTGGTGCTATGGGGTCAGGAACAGTAACTGTAGTTGCAGCTTCAGATGGGGAAAGGCAACGAATCTGCTAAATTTTCATAAATTAAGCTTTTCACATGTTAGGCATGTAACACCAGATGTGTTAGATTCTGCTCCAAGTTCTGACACTGGGCTTCAGTTTCCTCATCTATAGAACAGCCACAGTTTCCCATTCTATAATTATCTTTAGTTTCATGAAGATCAAAGAAGTGATTGTGAAAGTTGAAAATTGTAAAATAGGCAAATTTCAAAGGTTTTTGTTTTTGTTTTTTTTTTAAGTGGAGTGGAATTCAGTCTTACAGATTTTTTTCTTTAATAAGATCTAGGTTGGAGACATCCTTAGACATCTGCTGACTTCTATTTTTATCCTATCCTATCCCTAATAAGTGCATATTCAATCAGTCATGACTTTTTCAAGTAGGCAATGATGTTCCAATGTTCCAACATCCAAATTTGTCCTTAGTTGTCTATTCAATGAATGACATAAATTACTTGGATGCAAATGTTGATAGTATGCTTAACAAATATGGGAATAAGAACAATGAGAGGGATAGCTCATGGAACAAATGATATCGATTCAAAATGAGAAACAACTGAATATCCAAGATATCTAAAGAGAATTCCAAAAAATATATATTGGAAGGATAATTGGAAAAAAACATTTTATTTATTTATAGATATGTGTATATATATATACACACACACACATATGTAAGAAGGATAACATCTACCTTCAAAAATGTAACAAGGCTGTTAAAGAGGGAAGGAATAGACTTGTTCTCTGCCTTCCTTCCCATATGGCAAAAGTAGGATAAATAATTAGAACAAATACAAGATAGAAGGGGAGGGCACTAGCAATTGGAGGATCAAAAAAGCTTCCAGTTGAGCTGCCTTTTGAAGGAAAGGAAGATTTTATGAGACAGAAATGAAGGTGGGAATGCAAGATGGAGTGCCTTATAAAAACAAAGAAGGTCAGTTTGGCCAAATGATAGAAAGTAGAAGTACTATACAATGAGGTTGGAAAGACTGATGGTTGGGATCAAATTCTGAAAGATTTTAAAGCTGAGTAGCAGAAAATATTTGATCCTAGGGGTAACATGGGAGCCACTAAAGTGTAGAGTAAAAAAGTTGTCATAGATCTGTGATTTAGGAAAATCATTTTAGCAATTGTGGGAGGATGGAGTTGATGAGGGGAAATGGTGTTGATGAGGTGTGAGAAAAGAAAGGGGACCCCCTTTTGGCCAGTTTCGGGCTTCGTGGAGCAATCCATGAACCCCCAAGAAATGAGGCATGAGGTTTATGGCAAAATGGGTTTATTATAACTTCAGAAAAGCAGCTTTGTTAGCAGGACAGTTCTGAGAGGGGAGAAGTAAAGGTGGGTTATTAGCAAAGATTAGTTACTTTTTTCCTTGTAGGAATCAGCAAAGCTGGGTTTACACTGAGCATGGCTCTACAAGCCTTTTCCCTTGTGGGAAATCAGCGAAGATTGGAGTTCAGAGTCATCCTTTTATTTTGCCTTCTAAGGATTCAGGCTGGGGAGATTAAGAACTAATTTCTGTAAAGGGCGGTTATTATGTCCTAGACCAACATTTCTGATTGAATTGCAAGTTTGCCTATGAATAGGTGGGTGGGGCCCCTCCTATCTCCACCAGAGGGTCTTTGAGATTTGGGGTCTCTCCAGTCCTCCCCCTACCATCAGGGGACACACAATCAAGAACAGTTTACATCAGAGTGAGATAGGGAGAGACTTAAGTAGGAAAACAAGTTAAACTATTTCAGTATTTAGATGTCAAATGGTGGCCCTGCACAAAGGCAGTGACTGTGTAAGTAGAGATAAGTCAAATGCAAGAAATGATAGGGAGGTTAAAGTTTTGACAACTGATTAAGTGAGAAGTCCAGAATAAAAATGAGCTTATGAAGCTGGAAGAATGGTGGTATCTTTGACAAAAGAGGAAAATTTGGAAGAGGAATGGTTTTGAACAAAGAATACCATAATTCTGAACAATGTTTGAAATAAGTTGGAGAACATTTGGAAATTGAGTTTGAAATGTTTTTGGGACATCCAATCTGAAACATCCAGTAGGAAGTTGGTAAGGCACTCAAGAAACTGGTAAGATTGCTAAGAGTAAGAAAGTAAAGAGAAAATAAGATGATCCTACATGAAAGGAATGTGATATGGATGATGAACCAAAGAAAGAGCATTCAAACCAGTAGAGCACAATGTTGCATAAACCAAGTGTATCCAGGAGGGCGGGTATGGCCAACAGTGTCATAGGTAGCAGAAATCAAGAAAAGATCCTCAAATTAGATAAGAGGTCTTTCTTAACTTTGGAAAGAGCTATTTCAGTTGAGGGATGAGGTCAGAAGTCAGATTGTAGAGGATTTAGGAGACAAAATTAAAGAATGACACATTTCACCTCAAACTATTAACTTATTAATTAGCTAGTGTTTGTTGTAGTGGAATATGATGGATTAGGAGTCTGAGAATGTCATATCCCTGTTCTGTTTACCTATACTTGTCATCTTCTCTGGGCTTCAGTTTCCCATAATGTAGAAGAACAAGATAACAGTCCAACTAACAGAGCAGAGTGGGACAATTGAGTAAAATGGCCTCTGAGATCCATAGCTGATCCTAAGAGAGATGGTTTTCCAAGATTTTTGTATTTGGTTGCTCATTTCTCTAGAGCTACTTTACACATAAAAATACAAAATACCAGCTTGTAAGTTGATGATTTGTTTTAGTAGGACCTTAGATTAAAAGGCAGAAGTGGCCTTTGAAGTCATCAAATCCAATTTACTTTAGAGAGGAAATGAGTCTAGAAAGATTAACAGATTTGCCCAACATTACACAACTAGTGTCAGAGGCAGAATTTGAACTCGGGTCTTCCTGACTCAAATCCAGCACTATCAGCTGTATCACAATTTGATGTTTATGAGTCATACTTGGCATTGCTTATTACACTGCCACAAAGTGGTCCTCTTACCATATCTTAAATATCACTCAAATGCACTCAGTGTGCCCACTAGGTCTCAAATGGATCTCTTTTATCATTAGGGAGATCAAATGCATCCATGTAAATCAGATAAGGAACCCAGTTAGAAGCTGTGGAAAGGACACTACACTCCAGAAGAGTCAGATCTAGCCATGATCCCAGCTCTTTCACTGACTTGGTGAGGCACTCTGGGTTTTTTCTAGTCATTTATAACCTCTCTAGGACTCAGTATCTTCATCTGTTAAATGAGGAAAATATCTGTCTTGCTTACTTAAGAGCGTTTTTAAAGAACAAATATTCAAAAGTGCTCAGAGGTTATGTCAAAGAGCTTGTCCATTGCTCAATCTGAGATGAAATATGGTATTTTTAATCTATAACATCGGTTCAATATTGAGTAGAATTGACATTCTTTATTATTCACCTGACATAAATATTTATGTTTAGCTTTTAGTCACAGGGCAGTGCTAGGTAAAACAATTCTACACACACACACACACACACACACACACACACACACACACCCCATCTTCAGCTGATTCACTCAGTTCCATAGAAGTAGCTAGTTTGCCATTTCAAGGTTAATGCTTCTAAAGCAAAAAAAGGGACAAGAGGCCAGGTTTGCTTTTTAGAGTAATCATTTGAATCTGCAAAGGGAATTGGCTGCAGTGCATTTAGAATCATATCACTTTAGAGCTGGCAAAAACCTTTCAAAAATCTCACATGCTATGTCTGATGGGGACTAAGGACCTAAATTTTGACAACAACTGAGGATTGCTTTTCCTAAATAGATTATATATATGCAGTTACGTTCATGAGAGCACCCAATTTTTCTTAAGTTTACAGATTTTATCTGTATGTCCTCATTTAAGGACCAATTTCACATTGGCAGAGAGGATTTCACTACTGCAATTCAACTAAATGAGCATTTATTAAGAACCTACTATTTGCAAGGCTCTTGGGGATACAAAGGAAAAAAAGGTTAGCCCTTTGCATTCCGTTTTAAGATATTTGTGAGCTGCCTTGAGTAGACCTACACAAATGAAATCATGAATCTTTAAAAGAAAAATTTTAATCAACTTCTAAAAATGTTGCTAATTAGTTCCCAGAGAGAACATGTCTTTAAAAGGGAATTTTTAAGTTCATTGGTATCTTTTGTTTTTATATCACTTATTTCCAGATATATTCTCTCTTATCCTGTAATAAAGAATAAAAAGTTGGGGGGGGGGAGCACAGTACTGATTCAGCAAGACCAACTAACTTATCAGCCATGTTTAATAGTATATGCCAGTGTTCTGAATTCAGTCCATTACTTCTGAAAAGAAGGAGGAAAGATAGCTTTTTTTCCCCTCAACTTTTCTTAGAATCAAAGCTTGGTCAGTATAATGACAAAATAATTGGATTTCTGTTCATTCCATTTTCATTGTTACAATTTTATTGCTTTCCTAGGCCAATTACTTCACCTTATTTCATTTCATATAAGCTTTTCCATGTTTCTCAAGTCACAGTCAGCATTTCATGTGGCAAAGAGATATTCCATTGCCTTCATGTATAACAATTTCCTTAGCCCATTCCCTGATCAGTGGGCACCTAGTTTGTTTCCAGTTCTTTACTATTAGAGAAGGTGCTGCTGTAGATGTTTTGGTGTATAGAGAGAGAGCCTTTCTACTTTGGATTCCTTGTAATGTGAGCTTTGTTTTCTATTTCTGTCCCCCTCAAGTCAATCTGGCCATTTCTGATCTGTTTTGGAGCCATTGCAACGTTACTAAAATGGACCTTCTTTGAGCCCAGCTGGATTCTTATAGAAGCTGTGATCTACCAACCCATGATACTCTGAGACAGTGACAGGGACATGAAGGTAGAGAAAATTTCTCCAGAAATCAGACTAACTCCAAAGCATTGAAGGGTTCGATGATTTGAGCTGAAATTGAGGCCTTTTAAAAATAGATCTTGGGGGCCTTTTGAGTCTTTAGAGGAAGCAGCTTGGATTTTTTTCTGGTTTTAAGTTGCAAAGCAGGACAGAAAATATTCAGTGGTGAAAACAACACGGGGGAGCATCAAAATGTAGTATGTAAGTGAACATCCCCTTGGGCACCTCTGACCTCAGAGGACTGCCACCAATTAGTAGCGACCAATTTAAGTCTGTTGCCAGCTTCTGTAATTCATGAATTAGGATCCCTTTGGACTGCAAATGGCTTGGCTTGTGATGTTCTAGACACTAAGCACGTTTTCAGAAATGTCTGTTCTTCTCTCACCTGCTTTTCATCTGAATACCCTCTGCTTCCTCCCACTCTACAGCTTGGTTCTACAAAGCCAGAGTTCATAATGTCAACCTGAAATATAGGCTGCAAGGTAATTTTAACTTAGGATTCCATCTTAGATGCATTAGAGGTGCCCTTATTCAAAAGATTGTCACTGATAGCAGTAGAGAATATCCATAGGGGCCCAATTAGACTTAATAAGACTTTACCAGCATGCTTATTAATAAGCATATAATAGAGTAATAATCAGCAGCATTTACAATGTCAGGAACCCAGCAAACCTGATAACCGCCAATGTCCCCTCGGTGAGTAGCCTTTCTGCTGGGAGACATAGGGCTTAGAGATACAGATAGGGAGGGCAATGGGGAGTGTGCCCTAGTGGATGAAGGGCTATCCTTGGATCCCAAAAAAATCTGAATTCAGATCCAAGCTCTACAATTGGCCAAGTCACTTAATTCCCTGTGTTCCTCCAGGTAACTTTTTTGGAATGGTCTATTGAATCCAAGACTGGTAGAAGGAGCTTTCATACCAAGTGCTCTCTTGGTGCTGAAAGAATTGATTGGTGCTAAAAAATTTTAGATCTAAGTGACACTAGGTGAAAACAAAATACCCAAGAATTCCACTATTGGAAATGCTACCCAGTATTCTCATTTCATATTCCTTACCACCACCACCTAGTGCCCCATACCCAAGGTCTCTTGAGCTAACAAAATATCCTTCAGCAAAAGATGTGAGACTCATTCTTACTAAGGCACAAATGACTAATAACAGTATAGTGTCACCAAACACTCTTCCAGAGCTACCCAGGAACATTTTCAATTTAATTAAATTAATTAATTATTATTATTTTTTTTTTTTTGCTTTTTGCTGAGGCAATTGGGGTTAAGTGACTTGCCCAGGGTCACACAGCTAGTAAGTGTCTGAGATCAGATTTGAACTCAGGTCATCCTGACTTCAGGGCTGGTGCTCTATTCACTGCGCCACCTAGCTGCCCCATAATTAATTAATTTTAAAATTAAATTAAAATTTCAATTTAAAGGGAATTAAAGCCAAAGATATAACTCAGAAATTTCTTATAACCCCAACTTTTCCCTATCCCCCTACTAAAGAAGTAATAACTTGGTCTCTGAAAATCACACCACAACTAATTAAGCAGAATGAGGTACATACTTTTGAATATAGCCAAGTTATCCCTTCCACATTATGACTTTCCCCACTGCAGTTTTGATATATTTATCAGCATAAAAAATTAAATGGGAATTGGGTGGGAAGCCACACAGAAAAAGTTTAGAAACTCAGAAATGCATAAAATATATGCAATTATGAGATACTATAAACATCCCCTAAGAGAAAAAGAAAAAATTCAGACTTCTCTAGTAAAAAGGGTGGACCAAAAAGTTTTATGTGAGTTTTCCAGATCAGGATACCTCAACCCCCAAAATGTGAAAGGGATGAGTATGTGGACTTGCAACATGGGAGGGAGGGAAGGAAGGAAAGAGGGAAAGGGTGAGAGAGAGAGTGATACATAGTGGTCAGATAAATAGATGTATATATATATATATACATATATATATATACATATTATATATATGTAAATATATTGTTATTGCAAGGGTTTTTCTTTTATTTTTCAAGGGGAAGGGTGGGAGAGAGGAAAAATAGACGTTTGAAAATAGAAAAAAAATTTCAAAAAAATTACACCTTAATTTCCCTTTATGTTGTGATTCTTTCACAACACAACTAAAGTGGAAATATGTTTAATATGATTGTAAACATATAACTTAGGGAGGTTTGAGGAGAGGGAGAGAGAAAAAGTGGAAGTTAAAATCTTATAAAAGTAAATGTCAAGAACTAATGAATAAAATTTTATTTAAAAAAAAGAAAAAACAATGAACAGATTAAAAATATATATACTTGGGAAACATCAATACATAAGGCTGGATTAGCTAATCCAGCTGTGTAAATGATAGAGTGTACCTTTTAGAGGAGAGGGTCAGCTGGTAATGTTTTGTTTTTGTATTTTGTTTTTTTTTTTTAAAGAAATAACAAAAGGAAATTGTTGACTGGTACAATCCAAATCCAACTGTATATTTAGAAACCTGTTTTGCAGCTAGCAGACCCTGACCATCTGTTTGATAGCAATCTATATTTTCCCTTCTCCTTTCCAAATGCTTTTATATTTATATCTTATGTCATCTTCATCTCACAAGGAGTCGGTAAGGAAGAAAAGGCTAGTGTTTTTCTCCCTTTTTTTACACAGAGGAGGAGTGGGGGAGCAAGGAACATGCTGTAGCTAAATGGTTTGCTTAAGATCCCACAAATAGAGGCAGCCAGATGGCAAAGTAGATAGAGCACCAGCCCTGAAGTCAGGAGGACCTGAATTCAAATCTGATCTCAGACACTTAATACTTCCTAGTTGTGTGACCCTGAGCAAGCCACTTAACCCCAATTGCCTTGCCAAAAAAAGAAATCCCACAGATAATTAGGATTTCATTCAGTAAATGACTTGCTAAAAACACCTACTTCAAGTCAGGGCAATATAGTAGGTAAGTCTTTTTAGAAAAGGTAATAACTAAATATAGGAAAGTGGGAAATTTCAACAGTCAGGGATGGAATTGAAAGTAGGAAAATACATTCCTTAAGCAAAGGCAGAGACAAAGAGAGAACATGGAATGGTGGTAAATAATATAATTTAGCCAGAATGTCAAATCCATGAAAGGGATCAATTTGGTAAAGCAGATTGATTCATGCAATTAGAAAGATTACTTTGGCAATGATGTGTAGGATAGATTGGTGAACCTATCTTGGAGACCAGAAGATTAGATAGGAAGCTATTACCATAATGATTCAGGTGAAAGTTAATGGAGGTAAAAGGATCTAAATGGAATGGGCTAACCAAAAGGTGCCTGCCCTGGTGGGAGAGGAGAGGAGGGTTCATCCTAATAGAGGAAGGCAGCACATACTCTGGGGGGCAGGGAGGGATAGGCCAGAAGGTTACTGTTAGCTTGATTACTGTTTGCACAACTAGGATAGGAAAGAGATGGATCTGGCAGGAGGGTATGTACTCTTTAACACTGCATGAAGATGGTGGGGGTCCAAGTTGCACATCCAGAATCCCAGAGTGGGAACATGAAATGCCAGCTTGGAGGCAGAGACTAGGTCTCAGAAGCATGGAAGTAGAAATGAGACAATTGGCCAAACACCTGTTCAGCTCTATAGAGTTGATTTTCACTTGTGTCCCACTCTTTTTTAAAGCTTTTTATTTGCAAAACATGCATGGGTAATTTTTCAACATTGACCCTTGCAAAGCTTTCTGTTACAAATTTTTCCCTCCTACCCCCACCCCCTAGATGGCAGGAAGTCTAATACATGTTAATTATGTTAAAATATGTGTGTGTCCCACTCTTCATGACCCATTTGGGGTTTTCTTGGCAAAGGTCCTGGAGTGGTTTGCCATTTCCTTCTCCAGCTCATTTTACAGATGAGGAAACTGAGGTAATTAAGGCTAAGTGACTTGCCCAGGGTCACACAGCTAGTAAGTGTCTGAGGACAGGTTTGAACTCAGGAAAGATGTCTTCCTGACTCCTGACCCAGGATTGTAACCACTGCACCATCCAACTGTCCTTATAGAGTTAATACTCCTATATATGGGTGCTGGGTTCTAGGATTCTACTTACATTGGCCCGTTTTGTCTCTGAAGAGTCATACATGGTCATAGATGGTTGCAGCAGTCATAGAAAATAGGGGATAGAGGAGGAAGATAACTGAGATCTCAACCCCTAAGCCACTCTTCCTCCCCCAGGTTGGGCTGGCTGATCTTCCCCTTTGTCAGATTCCCTACAAGGTGACTGAAGAGTTAGGAGTCCCAGCTCACATCAGGACTCTGAAGCTCAGATTGTTTGTATTTTGTCTCCCAATTCCCCAGGCTAATTAATGTATGAGAACAAAAGCCACATCTAAGTGGCTGCCAGCTACAGATTTGTGATAGAAACAACTATCTCTAAAAGGTTTGCAGACCAGCCCCAAACAGAACAAATTGCATCCTTCTGTCCATGGCCGTATGCTGCCATTCAGCTGCTCTTGAATTCTCATTACCCAGTTCTCCAAGGGAAGGAGATGTGACATGTTTACTTTGGGGAATTCTGAAGGAGAGCTGTGGGCATAAACCTGCTCTGTCTAGTATTTTGAAGAAAGAATAAGAGGTAAGATCAGGACATCAGTTCTTTGCAAAGGGTTCATTCTCAAAGTGATAAAAAGATCAATCTAGAAGTCCATATTTATGTGTATCTAAATCCCTATTCCAAGTTCATAATGAGAAATATGTTCTCGTGGAGTTACATGGGTACTTAGTAGTAACTAAGGACTTAGTAGTGTAAAAGTAAGAAAAGAAAAGAAAAAAAGTGTTTAGGGTTAGATCCTGAATCAAGTGACTTCATGAAAAAGGAATTAGATTTATTCTGCTTGGCCTTTGAGAGCAGGGTTGAGAACATTGGGTGGAACTTGAAGCTTAATTATATGAATACAATGTTAATTCTATGAATAATATATTAGTATGATGTTAATTCCATTAATATAGTGTTAATCATATTAATGAGATGGAGATATAAGTGGAATGGGTTGCTTTGAACTTGAGCCTCAAAACTGGGTTCCCCCTCAGAGGGAGTCTGAATCAATATATTGAGTAGCCACATATTGAACACATGTTTCTTGCAGCCCACAACAATCCCGAGTGCTATCCAAACCAGATTAATTGAAAATTAATTTGTAATTATTGGAGTTGGAAAATATTCAATAAAATAAAAATGCAAAAAATTAATTGGTCAGAATAAATGGCTTTTTAAAAAATCAATATGCAGTCTGCAGGGATACTTGGATAGTATTTCTATTTGATTTTGACATACCTTACCTTATTCAGCTAAGGGTTGGACCAGATGCCCATGTCTCTTTCCAATCTGAGATTCTTGTGATACTTTGCAATATGCTTGTGTAACCACAGAATGTCTCCAAATTCTGTGCTGATGCCATTTAGTTGTGGAAGGAACTCTGGGTTTTTAAAAGTTGAATACATTCTGACAGTGTCCTAACAGACATGATAGCAAATTCTACCTGTGGTCCAAGGACCAACTTAACTAAATTTGCAGAGGCTCACCAGCAGGTGGTCAATAGGGTGATTAATTCTTTAGCTTCAGAAACTCAGTCCATCTACCAAGTCAGAGAGTTTAATTCAATTTGATAAGCATTTATTAAGCATTTATTCCGGGCCAAACATCTTAATAGGTGCTAGAGCTACAAAGTTTGGGGGGGGGGGAAGGGGAAGAGAACCACAATTAATCCTCAAGAATCTTAATTCTATTGGGTAGAAAAACATGTACACAGATAAGTAAAAAACAAAGCATATACAAGATGGAGCAGCTTGGTCAAATTTGACCTCAGAAACTTACTTAGCTGTATGGCTCTGCTGGGCAAGTCACTTAACCTTATTTTCCTTTATCTGCTAGAGAAGGAAATGGCAAACCATTCCAGTATCTCTGCCGATAAAAATCCCATAGACTATAGGAACCATGGGGTCATGAAGAGTTGGACATGAATGAGTGACTGAACAACAACAACAATATACAAGATAAATATCATTATAGCACTCCAAAACACTTCCACTCCCTGAAATGTCTATGGTTGTGTTCCCTGGAGCAGTAGTTCTTAACACAAAAAGTTAACAGTCAGATGAAACCTGTGGACTCCTTCTCAGAACTATATTTTTAATACATAAGATAAACTACATAGGATTACAAAGGCAAATGATTATTTCAATGTAGTTAAGAAAAAAAAATCTTTCTTTTTTTAAGTTCATAGACCCTACTGGGTCTGTATCCCAAAAAGATCATAAAAAAGGGAAAAGGACCCACATGTGCAAAAATGTTTGTAGCAGCCCTTTTTGTAGTGACTAGAAACTGGAAACTGAGTCAATGTCCATCATTGGGAGAATGGCTGAATAAGTTATAGTATATGAATGTTATAGAATATTATTATTCTATAATAAATGCTCAGCAGGATGATTTCAGAGAGGCCTGGAGAGACTTACATGAACTGATGTTAAGTGAAATGAACAGAACCAAGAGAATGTTGTCCAACGTGGCAACAAAAACACATGATGATCAACTCTGATGGATGTGGCTCTTTTCAACAGTAAGGGGATTCAGACCAATTCCAATGGACTTGTGATGGAGAGAGCCACTGAGGAGATTGAATGTGGATCACAACGTAGTATTTGCACCTTTTTTATTGTTATTTGCTTGCTTTTTTTCTTTATTTCTCATTTTTTTTCCTTTTCCATCTGATTTTTCTTGTGCAGCATAAAAAATGTGGAAGTATGTATAGAAGAATTGCACTTATCTAACATATATTGGATTGCTTGCTGCCTAGTGGAGGGGAGTGGGAAGAAGAGGAGAAAAACTTGGTTTTGCATGGGTGAATGTTGAAAATCATTTTTGCAAGTATTTTGAAAATTAAAAGCTATTATTAATTTTTTAATTAAAAAAGAGAGGAAAAAATAAAGTTCATAGGCCCTAGGTTAAGAATCCTTGACCTAGAAAATGTTCAAGGTATTTTGGGGATCTGCACTCTTTAATCTATAGTTTGCAAGTCCCCACTGATGGGTTTGTCTTTCAGTAGTCTAAAAGACACAATTACTGAAATGTCTTAATAAGTAAAGGAACAACAAAGCATCTCTCCTACATAAACCTAGGATACATTTTCCTACAAATACACCCAGCATTGACTGACAGAGAAGACCAGCATAGTGGTCCACACATTTGAGAACATCGAGGGACTGTCATGAATACAAAGGAGTAAATGACACCCTTGTTACTATTACTGTTGCTGATGGACAGAGTTGTAATTTGCTTTCGTGGAGGGAGTGTTCACAATGCAATCATAGACCCTTGAGAAATAGAATTACAGAATGTAAAAGACATCAGGAACCAGAGAAAATATCTTGTCCAACCCTCTCATTTTACAAAGCTTAGAGAAGTAAATTTTTCCCCACTCCCAACATGATTCATAAAGAAATATATATTTAAAAAGTTAATATACACGTATAACCGGAAAAAACCAAAACATTAAAAAATGTTTTTTCCAAAGTTACATAGCAAGTTAGTGATTAGAACCCGTGTCCGTCTTAGAGCCCTTTAGAGCTGTTTCCGCTACCCCAGGCTGCTTCCCGATGCTTACTCTATTTGTTCTATAATTTGTTCCAGCCTTAGAGGCTAGATGGAGACCGGGCTATGACAAGCGGATATCACTTCTGACATCAGGCACTCACTTCACACTCAGACAGTGGGAAAATTCTGCCTTGAGCCAATTTCTCTGCAAAAAATGATTCCTCCCTTGGCTGTCAGAAGCTTATCATCCTGTGATAAAATAGGTTTTTCAGACTCTCTTATGCATGAAATTGCCGGCTTCGCTTATCTTAACTGATGTATATCAAACCCTGAGACTCTGGGGGCTGCTGACTCCTGATCCACAAAGGGAGAATATGAAATGGTCTCTAAATCTTGCAAGACCCATTTGAGTTTTCTTTTCCATCAAAAAGGAGTGGAAGGTGTCTTTAGACAAATCTGGGAGTCTAAATAGAGATGGGTTGGAACAGATCTGAGAGAAGCCCAGCTTGGTAGCCGGGATTGAAGGAGTCCCGGTCCCCGCCAGCTACCTCCGCCCCCTCCTACCCAGAAGAGGTGGTGGAAAATTAGCTGCTCGCTTAAGGGGCAGTGACGTTGCCTCGCTAGGTGCGGCCGCCCAAAGGGTTTAACCGAATGTCTATTTAAGATGTGGAGAGTACCTTGTGACAGGAAAGGAGGAGGAGAGCCGGCAGATTTCGGTCTTTTCCCACCTAAATACAGCCTTCTGAAAACATCTAGTTCTCTCTTAGGTTCGACCTAAATGTCAGTCTTTGCAGTCTGTCAGACTGGAGTGATTGTGAAACGGACCCGGCGCGGTTCCTGGCGAGCCCAGACCTAGCAAGAGCCTCAGACGCTGCGCCCCTCGGGCGAGAGAGAAAATGGAGGTCTGGAGAGGGGAGGGGGTTCCCCCAGATCGCGCAGCTGGTGAATAAAGCAAAGGCAGCCTCCAAACGCGAGGTTCTCTCCATCACGGCGAGGTGGGGCAGGCGAGGCTGTGCAGGTAGAAACCTGGCTGCGCTAAACAGCTTTGATGTAAACCAGCAAAAGGCCAAGGGCTTAACCGGCTCTGACTCCGGAGGACGCGGAGGCCCCGACACGTTAGGCAGCACTGTGCTTCTCTCCCTTTCCCTTCCCTCTCTCTCTTCCCCTCCTTCGATTAATTTCTCCTTCCCTCACTCTTTTCCCCTCCTTTCTTTCCCCTTCTTTCTCTTTCCCCTCTCTCCTTCCTCCTCTTTCCTTTTTCCGCCTCTGTCTCTCCTTCCTTTCTCTCGCTTTCTCCCCTCTCTTTCTTCTTTCTTCTCTTTTTATGTCCCTCTCACTCTTTCCCCCTTTCTCTCTCTTCCCCCCCTCTCTTTCTCCTTTCTTCTTTTTTTATATCCCTCTCACTCTTTCCCTCTTCCTCTCTCTTTCCCTCTCCTTTTCTTTCTTCTTCCCTCTTTTCTCCTTCCTCTTTTCCCTTTCTCTCTCCCTCTCTCCTTCTTACCTCTTTCCCCCTTTCTCTTTCCCCCCTCCCTTTTTCCTTCTTCCTCCCTTTCCCCCTCCCTCTTTCTTTCCCCTTTCTTCTTTTTATCCCACTCTTTCTCCTTCCTCTTTCTTTACCTTTCTTCTCCCTTTCTTTCTTCTCTCTTTCCTCTCTTTCCCCTTCCCTCTTTCTTTTCCTTTCTCTTTTTCCCTTCTTTCTCTTTTTCCCTTTCCCTCTCTTTTCCCCTCCCTCTCTTTTTTCCCTTCCCTCTTTCTTTTCATCTCTCTCACTCTTTCCCCCTTCTTCCCTTTTTCCCTCTCTTTCTCCCTTTGTTTCATCTTCTCTTTTTCCTCTCTTTTTCCCCCTTTCCCTCTCTTGTTCCCCTCCTCTTTCCCCCTTCTCCCTCTTCCCCCTTCCTTCTTTCCTTTTTCCTCCTTTCCCCCTCCCCTCTCTCTTTCTCCCTCTTTCAATTTTTCCCCTTCCCTTTGTCTTCCTTGTTTCATCTCTCTTCACCCCTCCCCATACCCACTGCCCTTTAATTGAAAGACATAAATATAAATTATGGCCATTCTTTATGCATTGTATTCAGTTACTTCAGAGCCAAAGTAAGCCAAAGCTCTGATTTCAGAACTGATGCAGTCATTAATATTGAAGAAAAAGGAAATGGCAAGGAGAGGCTTTGTTCAATTTCTGCCATATTAGGAGGGTAGGAGAGGCAGGGGATGATCTCAGTGAGGATAATCGAATGGAGAAAGGCATAATCCAAAAGGGGAGGAGAGTGCTACAGAAATGAGATTTTATTTCCATAGCAGAAGGAAGTGTTTCATGAAGATCTGTTTGTTTTGGGAGAGAAGAGAAAGCACCCACTGGGCTTCTCTGGTGTTTTCTTTGTCCATTCTAAGGAGAGGGCCCTTTCTCCTGGGAGGGTGAGCAGATGATCCTGAGGCAGCCTTCCTTGCAACCTGGGGTCTGCCCTGAGGATGCTGTCCCCACTAGATCCACGAATCCACGGATGGTGGCTACATTTTCCTGCTGAGGTGGGACCTTGGAATGCAAGACCTCCGTAGGGGCTGTACTTTCCTTGGTGGGGGGAGTCTGCTCCGGGAAGCTATAGCTAGATGTTTCCACAGGCTCTGGTGTCTTGAGCTCCTTAGATGCATCTCCAACACTTCCTGCTTCCATTAAATGATCTGTGAAAGGTGGGTGGGAGAAGAGTAAGTTCTCTAAAACAACCTTTCCACTGTGGGAGACCTAGCTTCACCTGGGTAACTTTGGAACTTCAGCCTCTTCATCTGACAATATAGGACAATACCTGTCCTATATGCCTTCACATGCTTGCTCTGAAAATAATGGATGGAATTCACTCTGGAAAATGTAAAAAAAAAGCATAATTAAGAGAACCCTGGGCCTGGCTGGATCTTGACATTTACTAGTCTCCTGACCTTGGTCCAATCAAGTACTTTCTTTGAATATCAGCTCTGTAATATATGAAAAGGCAGAGAATCTGGTTCCAAATCTCACCTTTTCTACTTTAGTACCATGTGACATTGGACAAGTCACTTCTACCCTTTCTTTGTAAAATTAGGCTTTGGGATTAGATCACCTTCAAGGTCACTTTCAGGTCTTAAATTCTCTGGGTCATGAAGTTGGAGATAATATTGATTTATCCTACTTGCCTTATAGTAGGGCAATGAGGATCAAAATGATGGATGTTGGAGAGAGCCAGTTTTAGGGTTCAACCCTCACTCCTCTGACCCAGATTGGCCTGTGATCCTGAGCAAAACCCTCAATTTATTAGTAGTACAATAGTACAATCATCAGTAGGAGTTTCCTAATGAGGAGCTCAATGAAATCATCATCGTAATATCAATGAAATTATCAATGAAGGGGGTGGCTAGATGGTGTGGTGGATAGAGCACCACCCCTGAAGTCATTTTTTAGCTGTGTGACACAGAGTGAATCACTTAACCCCAAATGCCTCACAAAAAAAAGAAAGAAAGAAAAAAAAAGAAAGAAATTGTTAATGAAATTACAGATCTAACCCCCAAAACTAAAAACAACTTGGAAAATTGTAAAGCCTTGACCAATGAGATTATCACAATCACTTATATTTGTAGAGCTTTACTATTTAACTCTATTCCAAGCAAAACTATTTCAGAACAGTGATGTCTGTAGCTTTTATTGAATAGCCTCTCAGACCCCGTAGCAATAGCCTCCAGTCCCAGATGCTTTGCGCCAGCCAATGGTGATATTTAAGTCTCATCAAGGTCTCTGGTTTTCTTAAGCATCCTTGGGAAACCACTGATTTGAAACAGCCTCCATCGTTGAGCCAGGTATCTCTTCCCTTCTTGGCTGCTTCCAGATGGGAAGGACCTGGATAAGGAAAGCTCTCATCCCACCACAGGAACACATGCTGAGGATTATACAGCAAACCTTGGAGTTACTTGGTACAGGACAAATGTGGTGACCTGCTCTTGGATAATGTACTTGGGACCTGGGTCAATAAAGCCTCAGTTTAATCTCTCTGAGTCTGTCAGGGCCTTTGGGGCTCCTTTAGGCTAGAGGTTCTTAAGCATTTGCGTGTCATGGGCCCCTCTGACAATCTGATGAAGCTTATGCACTCTTCAGAATACAGTGTTTTTTTTGATTCTGGGGGGGTTGTGTGTTGGGGGGGCACCAGTGTTAAGTGACCCAGAATCACAAAGTCAGTAAGTATGAATTCAGGTCCTCCAGGGCCAGTGCTCTTTCCACTGCACCCTTTACCTACTGCTTCAGAATATTTTTGAATAATTGAAGGAAATTCTAAATTTCAGTTAGAGGTTAGTGAAAATAAGGATGTCATTTTTTCCCCCATCCAACTTCATGGACCCCTTCAAATCTATTCACAGAAGAATCTCTCCTTGTGGAGAACAGGTTAAGGATCCCAGATCCAGGCTTATTTTATATAACAGTGGACACTATGGATGATGAGATTGAATTAACTCTACTCAATCTTGGTCAGACCCTATCCAACCTTCTTCTCAGGTTTGGTTAGGGGATAAATTCTTTGAATAGATTGCCCAAGGCTGGGTGACTTAGAAGTAAATGACATAATCAAGATTCCCTAGAATAGCCCAGCCCCTCACTGTAATACTTACTCTCTCATTAATTGCTAACCAATCAGAGTGGATTGCCATCCTCAGACCCTCCAAGGGCACATAAACTGTGAGCCCAGCTGCCATCATTGTCTTTAGCATTGAAGAGTGCCAATGAACTTTTATTTTAAATGCTAACATTATTAATAAAGCATTTAATTACTCAGAAATTATGTCTCTCAAACTTTTTAAATGCCTCTGAGGGTTGGTGTAAGTGATCTCTCACTTCCTTCCAGCTTTGAAAATCTGTTATTATCTATTTAATGCATCCTGAGCACACATGTTATTTTGGATATAATAAATGTACCCCACTGGAGGACCAAGAAACAAAGCAACAACTTCTGAGGGTATTTATTCTTTAGCAGGAGTCCTAGGAAAAGGTCTGTCTATGCATGCTCCATAGTATAGCCCTTCAGTTCAATGGAACTTTCTTCCTGCTCCCTATTAAATTTATATCTAAAACAGGCAAATTAGGATTTTCAAAGTATTAATTCATCTTAAGTGAAAGGCGGACAATATAATATAATGAATATATTGGTGATAGGCTTGGCATTGGGAAGATTTGAGTTCAAATCTATGTGATTCTAGGAA
This sequence comes from Myrmecobius fasciatus, assembly GCA_023553655.1. NCBI lineage: Eukaryota > Metazoa > Chordata > Mammalia > Dasyuromorphia > Myrmecobiidae > Myrmecobius > Myrmecobius fasciatus. The sequence goes on from JAJPUD010002981.1 coordinate 86,119, forward strand.
TGTCAATCTCTTTGATTTTTAATCTCTTTACCTGGAAAATGGGGCTAATAATCTACCTCATGGTCAAGTGAAAAAGCATAAGAAAGATACTATGCAAACATTAAAGTGTTAAGTGTTAGCTATTATTATTATTATTAAAAATACACATATACAAAATTGATCTCCCACACACACCCTGGATTTTATTTATTTATTTAGCCAATTATAGCCTATCTTATAGTCTCATATAATGTTATCCCGAGCTCATCAGGACAACCTCTTCATTTCAGAGTGAAGGAAACAGAAGCCTGGTATTACTTAGCTGCAGAGCAGCAGAACCAGAACGAAGTCTCCTCTATCCTAGAGTGGACATATTAATAGAGTAATTGATAAACTAATAAGTAAATTAGTAAAGCTGGCAAACTAAACACTTTATAAGTATTTATACTTATAAACTGCTTTTGTATATTTATATTACATTATATATATTATATATATATATCATTACATTATTATATTTAATAACATATATTTACATGTAATATAAATATTATTTATTTTATAAGACTGCCTTTTGGTCTTTACTTTTGCTAAATAACCCAGTCCTTAGGCTGTGTGCTCTTAGGAGCCCCACTAGCCATAGATAAATCCAAGATTTGTTTAGTGTCCCCTTTATACCTGGCAGCTAGGTGGTGCCATAATGCAAAGTGCACTGAGCTGGGAACCAGCAAGACAAATTTTCATGAGTTCAAATCCAAACTCTGCTGTGTGACCTTGAGCAAGTCACTTCACCTTGTTTGCCTCAGTTTCCTCATATGTAAAATGAGCTGAAGAAGGAAATAGCAAAGCCCTCCAGCATCTTTGCCAGGAAAACCCCTAGTGGGGTCATGGAGAGTTGGTTACAATTGAAACAACTGACCATGTTTGGAAGAGCTTATAGTTAGTAAGGAAGGGGGTTTTAACAATTAACAATGGAAAATGGATTAGTTTCCTAGTGGAATTCACAATTAACCAGGAGAAAGGGAATATTCCAGGAGGTGGGAATATGCCCTTGACTGGCAGGTTAAATCCATAGAATTTACCTAAAAGAGGTAATTAACTATAGCAAGGAGAAAGACACCACAAGGTAGAGAACCCAAAAGGGATTCAGCAAAGTTGGCATGGGCCAAGGACAGATTGATAGGGAAAATTTAACCTTGAGGGTTTGACGTAACTTGGCTTTCGGATTGGATACAGTAAAGTGGGGTGCCCTTCCCTGCTTGCCTCAGGAAATTATCAGTACTTTAGCTTTCTCTGCCAACCCCATTAGTGACTTAGGATCTCATCAATAATACCTAACATTTATATAGTGAAGGGAAATCTAGACCAGCTTGTGGCCTAGACCAGTTTATTCTCAGGTACTGCTAACACAGCCCATCTACCTTGTCTACCTTGATGGGAACTCAGGTTTTCCTAGACTGTCTTAATTAGCCTATTTGAGTCAGCCTTGATGGGAACACAAGTTTTCCCAGACTACCTTTAAGGTAATCTCAACCAAGAGGGGAAAAAAAAATTGGAACACAAGGTTTTGCAAAGATGATTGTTGAAAACTATTTGTGCATGTATTTGGAGAAATAACATACTGTTTTAAAAAATCTCAACATTTCATACACAACCTTATCATGTAAGATCCTGCCTTTATTTCCCCTTCCTCTCTCCCTTTGAGACCTTACAAGTCATGTCTCCCAAAAGCAAATTGCTCATTTGGTATAACTCTGCCTTGCTAGTTGCATTTGTTTAAGTCTGTGTGCTATTCACATAATAAAATAGCAAGCCTCTCCTACCTGTGATGGATGTCTCTGACATGATTTTTTTATGCTATGAATCGATGAATAATTATGTTCTCCCAAATCTATTTCATAAATCTTTTTCATATTACAACTTCTGGTGCCTTGATTTCGCTTCATATAACACTTTAAGGTTTACAAAGGATATACAGATAGATGTATGTGTATAAATATAATACATATAATATATATACACATTTGTATTCCCATTGGGTAGCTCTGAACATGGCATCTAAAAGGTGAATGATAGATGCTTGTTAAAAAGCATCCAAACACACATATAATATATTAGTATAGATATACATATACACATGCATGCATATAAATATACACACATGTAGGTATTGCCTTTTGTGTTTATGTATGTATGCATATACATATACATGTTTGTATATCCACACAGTTAGGTCATGCAATGGATAGAGTGCCGCACTTGTGGCACTCACCTGAATTCAAATTTGTCTTCAGATACTTATTAGCTGTGTAACCTTGGGCCAGTCATATAACCCTGTTTGATTCAGTTTCCTCATCTGTAAAATGAGAATGTTAATAATAATAATGCCTCCCTCCTAGGGTTGCTGTAAGGATCCAGTGAAATAATAAAGCATTTAGCACAGTATCTGGCACATAGTAGGCATCCTAGCTACAGGTAGTGCAGTGGATAAAGTGCTGTGTCTAGCCAGGAAATCTCATCTTCCTGAGTCCAAATCTGGCCTCAGATACTTACTAGCCATATAATCCTGGACAAGTCACATAACCTTGTTTGCCTCAGTTTCCTCATCTATAAAATGAGCTGGAGAAAGAAATGGCAAACCATTCCAGTGTCTTTGCCAAGAAAAACATAAGTGGGGACTCAAAGAGTCAATAGAATAACAATTATTTTTATGATTTCATTAGTGTGGGTAACTCCCCACTTGCAGACTCCCTTAAAGAATACAGATGGATATCTGGCTTTAGAAAGTGGTCTGCACTTATCCCAAAGAGATCATAAAGGAGGGAAAGGGACCCATGTGTGCAAGAATGTTTGTGGCAGCCCTTTTTGTAGTGTTTAGAAACTGGAAACTGAATGGATGCCCATCAATTGGAGAGTGGCTGAATAAATTATGGTATATGAATGTTATGGAATATTATTGTTCTGTAAGAAACGACCAGTAGGACGATTTCAGAGAGGCCTGGAGAGACTTGCATGAGCTGATGCTGAGCAAAATGAGCAGAACCAGGAGATCATTATACATGGCAACAGCAATACTATATGATGATCAATTCTGATGGACATGGCTCTTTTCAACAGGAGATGATTGAAGCCAGTTCCAATGATCTTGTGACAAAGAGAGCTATCTACACCTAGAGAGAGGACTGTGGGAACTGAGAGTGGATCACAACATAACATTCTCACTCTTTTTGTTGTTGTTAGCTTGCATTTTGTTTTCTATTCATTTTCTTTCCTTTCTGATCTGATCTTTCTTATGCAGCAAGATAATTGTGGAAATATGTTTACATATATTGGATTTAACATATATTTTAACATGTATAACATATATTGGATTACTTGCCATTTAGGGGAGAGAGAGTGGGGGGAAGGAGAGGAAAATTTGGAACACAAGGCTATGCAAGGATCAATATTGAAAAATTATCTGTGCATATGTTTTGAAAATAAAAAGCTTTAGTAATAATTTTAAAAATCAGGGTAAAAAAATAGAAAGTGGCCTGCAGAGCTGAAAAATTAAGAGACTTGCACAGGATCACACCACTAATATGTATGGGAGATTCAAGATTCAATCTCAGGTCTCTGACTCCAAGATCAGCTCTCCAGAAGTTTTGTCTTTACTGACCCCATTTACCTTGGTGGTTTTCCTAAACACACCAGCCCCAGGAGAGATGAGTGATATGAAGCTGAAGAAATCATGTAATTTCCAAATTAGAAGGGAAAACCCCTCCTACTGCCATTTACTTTCTCCTCCAGCTGTTAAGTCTGATGTGAATGTTCACTTTAACCTTTCTTCACCTGAATGAACATGTAACCTATGAACTTCCGCCTCCTGCAGACACCCAAGGCCCTTGGGAGCTACAGAAATGTAGAAATAAATCAAAATCCCTATGGGGTTCCAAATTTGTGGGGTGGATGTCATTATCTCCCCACACCCATACACATGAACATAAACCATGCACTCTTGCTCCTGCCAACTTTGTAATTAAGTTTAGTTTTTTTAAGTGTATTTTCATAGTTGCCCTGTCATAATGATGTATTAAGGGGCCGCCTTGAACCAGAAGTCCTTGTGGGAAGGAGGGAACTTGTCAGGGAGGGGCAGGGAAGCCCAAGAATTCAAACTGGGGAAGAGGGACCCACTCAGTCCTAGTTACCTACCCTCAGGGGAGGTCTGATCCCTCCCTGGCCGAGGCTGTTCTCCCTTCCTCTTGAGGAAGCAGGCCATCGTGATAAAAAAGCAGCAAAAGATAGTGCACACACACAGCCCCAGGATGGTGTAGACCAGAGCCGGCTGTCCTGGGTCCCCACTCAGCTTCTGGTCCAGTTGCAGCAGGGGGTCTTCCGTGGCTGAAACAGAGACACGGTCCGAGCGTCATTCAGTTAGGTGTGTTCAGGGGGCACAGAGAAGGGGAGATTCTGGCCACACAAGGGTTTCCTGTCCCTTAGGCTGCCACTATTCTAGAAGTCAAAGCCTGTGTTTGAACAGGGCTGGTGGGGAGGAAGTGCAGCCAGGGGGTCTTTACTTCAGGCTTCGGTCTTGAGACTTTACTTCTCTTATTCTCTTTCATTTCTCCTTCTCAAGAGTAAGTAATTAGCAGATCACAGCGTGAGAAAGTACCACGGGGTGAATAATTATGTGTACAAATTGTTCCCATGATACTATATAGTTTTATATACATCATTTCATTAGATCTTCACCACAGTCAGTTAAGTGCTATCATCATCACAGATTTACAGATGGGGAAACTGAGGCTGAGGAAGGTAAGTGGCTTAATCAGAATCCTATACCCAGGCAGGACTCTATCCACTGTCCTACCCAGCTCGCAGGAAGTAATTTGGACCATGGTCAAAAGATAGACTTGGAACAAGGAGATATGAGTAAGACTGACAGAAAGACCCTTCCCATCATCTCCCAAACCGTTAGAATTTCAGATTTCTGCTGAAGTCAAACTACCCAGAGACACTCTAACCCAGACCTTGGGGAAGGGTGGAAGCTGATGCTGAAAGGAGAAAGCAGAGAAAATGATTGGGAGGTCACGAACAGTTGAGGCAATTCCCGATCCAGAATCTCGAGCCCGGACAAGTTATCAGAAGGGAATGATCTCCCCCTTCGATTTCCCTCTTCCTCGAGAGGATAAATGGTTTACTGATCAATTACTCATTTTCACACGCCTTCTTTCCTTCTTGGCTTAGGAAACAATTGCCTTTGTTTTAAAAGGTTACTTTGTTTCTTAAGCTGGTATGTGTAGTAAAGTGATCAACAGAAATGTTTAATTCTTACCAAGAAAGAAAAATAAAGCCTTTCTTTATTCTAGAGAAAGTACCAAACATTACTGCTCCCAGGCTTCCTAACACTGGGAAAAACTAGATTAGAATGTAATTAGGAAATTATTTTACGAAATAAATAAAATTACAATAGAACACAGATAATGCTACTGTGTGGTTTTCTAAGTCATTATGCGCCTGCAGGGATCCTTATAGAGAAAGCTGGACACCCCTATTCTAGAGGGGAAAAAAGGTTTGGTTTGGACTAAATCTGTGGGGAGGGGCTGATATAAAACTATCAGGCAAAGTGAAAGATAGTTTTGAACTATTTTAAGCCTAGCAAAAAATTGGGGGTTCTTATAACTCTAGAGATAAAATCATGAACTAATAGTAAGTGTTGAAAGGAACAAAAACTCGGTCATTTTAACTTTTCTTTTAACTAGAAGTCGCCACTTGTCATTTCTAGTTTGAAAAAGTAAACCACGTCCCACTATCAAGGGCATAGGGAATAAGTTACTCAGAAAGAGACCTCCCTAAGTCTCCGAAGGGGGAGGAGCTAAAGAAACCCCACCCACGAAAAGGAACGTGAGGAGGATTGTAGGGAGCATGTTCAGGAAGTCCACTGACTAAGGTTTAGGTTTGCAGCAGTCTTGGCTGCCTCCTGGCTCAAGGCTTTCTCTCTAAGCAGTCTGAGTTTTCTTCCTAATGCACCTTCCCCACCTCCCCTCGACCCAGATTTAGAGCATTTTCTAGGATGTCCTGGCCTTTTAAGAAAAATAAAATCTTGGAGTCTGTTTAGGAGTCCCCGGCTTAGGCTCGTGTGACAGCTCCCCAAAATAATTCCTTCCCAGGTCCTCACACACAAGTCTTAGGATCACAGACCTAGAAGAATCCTAAGAGGCTATCCATTTCAGTCAACCCATTTTACTGATGACAACGTTGAGGTCCAACAAGGTTAAACAATTTGTTTGATATTATACAGGTAATAATGCCAGAGGCAGAATTTGAACCTGGGTCTTCTGCTCCAGAAGCAAAAATCTTTCTATTGTACCATATTGCCTTTTCTTAAACAGGCACTTTTTTAAACATCCAGTTTTTTTTTTTTTTTTTGCCACTCACCTCTATTTTCCCCTTATTAGTCACATATCTGTTTGTAAACCCCTCTTCCTTCAATGCACATGCACCTAGTTTCCCCTGACTCTCAACTGGTATTCATTCACTTGCTGACGATCCTTCAACAGGAAGGGAGTACACAATGAGGAAGTTAGGAAATGTGGATAAAATCCTAGACAGAGAGTTAAGATGTCAGTTCAAATCCTGATATACTAGTTCTGTGGACAGATCACTTAACTTCTAACTCAGATTCTTCATCTGTAATATGGAGATGATATATATATATATATTATATGCAATTAATTATATTGTATATTATGTATAATTAAAATATATGTAATATGTCATATATAATAGCCGTACCTCCAAGTTTGCTCAAGAGGTCAAATGAGAAGAAAATTTATAAAGCACTTTTCAAACCTTACTGCAATGCTATATCTTCTTCCATCATGCCTGACTCTTCACGACCCCATTTGGAATTTTCTTGACAAAGATACTAGAATGGTTTCCTTCTCTCGATCATTTTACAGATGAGGAAACTGAGGTGACTTGACCAGGATCACCCAGCTAGTAAGTGTCTAAGATCAAATATGAACTCAGGAATTTGAATCCTCTTGACTTGAAGTCTGGTGTTCTGTCCACTGTGCCACCTAGCTGCCCTAGATAAATGTGCAATATAAATGCACACTAGAAAGAATTCTGGATTGGAGGTCAGGAGACAGAATTCTAGTCCTGGTCCCCTCATTAAGCAACCGAATGACCCTGAGCAGATCCCTCTCTCTGTTTGGACCTCAACTCTCAAAGGAGCACAGGTCTGACTTTTTTTGGCAGGGGGAAGAGGGGAAGAGGGGAAAAGAAAATGACATTCTTATCTTCATCACTCAACTGATTTACCCAAGGTGCCTTGGATTCCTAATTACAGCTCTGCATCCTTCCCTTGATATTTCCCTGGGGGAGAAACTTGTAGCAGAGTGTGATGAAAAAGCTGTGAACCCTCAGAGGAGCAGAAACCATAGTCTTGAAGGAAATCGTGCAAGTAGGAGGAAGGAAAGAACCCTTTGGGTGGGGAAGGCTTGGGAATGTGCAGAACCAGTAACTTCCAGCAAAACTCGGTCTCATAATAACAGGAGAAATGGCAGCTAAGCTTTCCACACACTTCATTGCCAAACTTCTAGGATCCCACATTTGCCCACAGTAGAGTCCAAAATGTCCTCTGGCTCATATCCATTCCATGCATTAAAGCAGGAAAAATGTCCTGCTCTTTAACAGGAGTTTGGGTGGGAAGACCTAAGTAGGGATGCTTTCTAAAGTCCTTCCCAGGGAGGAACACCATTCCCCAATAGGTGCAATTCAAGGCAGCCACCACAAGAGGACAGTAGCTCCCAGCTTTTGTTATCCATCTTCAAGCTTTTTGGAGGGGCAAGAGATACTGCTTCTTCTGAAGACCATGAATTGTTTCCTTTAAGCCCTGCTGGCAATTAAAAAACCAACCTAAAATTAGATCTTCCATTTTCCTGGTTGCAGCTGGCCCTCTGCTCCCTTCCACTCCCACCCAGCTGCAGTTCTTTGAGAAACAATAGGAAATAATAGGAAGAAATAGTGCCCTCCTTGCTTGATGGCCCTCCTGAAGGGACCATGCATCAAAACTAGAAAGGACCCCCTCAATCAACAGCAGAAGAAAGGAGGCATTTATATAGCATTTTTAGGTTTGTAAAGTAATTTACAAATATCTCATTTTAATAATAACAATATTAACTAGTATTTACATAGTGCCTAGTGCTTTATAGATATTATATCATTAGATTCTCACAACTCTATTATTCTCTAGTGTTTATTAGCACAGTAACTAGCACACAGTAACTGCTTAATAAATGTTTTTGAATGATCTCCCCATTTTACAGTCAAGGAAACTGAAATAAAAAGGCTTGTCCAGGGTCATAGTTACCTAGTGTCTCATGAGCCAAATCTGAACTTGAGATCCAGGAATCTAAGTACCACTTCACTGCTTTTATTTCATCCTTGAAATTATTCTCATTCAACCCTGGAAGGTAGGTGCCTTTGTTATTCCCATTTTACAGATGAAGAAGCTAGGCAGAAGTTAAGTAACTTATGGAGTTTGGGTACACTCTCTACTGCACCATTTATCTGCCTATAAGTTATACATTATTATCAACAAGTCCAACCTTGATGAGGAAAGAAATTAAGAAGGACAGGGGTACAGAAGTAGATGTATTCTTTGTATATCCAGCTGGTGACTTCTTTTTACCTGCTGGCCAACTCTCCCAGTGACCAGTGTAGAATGGAAAGCAAGCACGCTGGTTACTTATACGTGTCAGCATTCTGGGCTAGGTTCTGGGTATCCATTCACTGGCTACCTTGGGGCACAGGGCAAGAGAACTTTCCCTCTCCAAGTGGGACTGAGAATAACCATCATGGCCCACAGAGCAATGGAAATATGGGATTATTGCCAGGGAAGGGCAGGATTATAGAGGAATGAACATGGTAGCCAAGAGGAGAACCAATTTCTAAACCTTTTTCTAAAAGGCAGATCTTTTTGTGGCCACCATGTGATAGAATCTTACCCCTAAAACATTGACAGCATCTAGTCTTTCCCTGACTTCAAACAGGACCACACCTAAGCCAGAGGGGTGCTTGGTAGCCCCCAAACTTCCTGTTTACAACCCCAACTTCCCTGCAAGAGGGCTGTTCTCTAAAGCTTCTTAAGAAAAAGAGTGATACAAGGAAGCAAATAAAGATGGAAAGTTATGAATACAATGGCTTCTATTATTATGTATGCTTTTTTGAAATAGAAATTTTTATTACATATTTTGAATCTTAATGCTTTGATGAGCATATAATAATGTTTTTTCTATCTAGTTTTTTCTTATCTTGCATTTAAGTTTTAAAGAAATAAATACATTTTAAAAAGAAAGAAAGTGAAAGGGAGAAAGAACAGCTTTTTCAAACTAAGGCTTTAAACTGGTAAAAAAAAAAAAAAAAAAAAAAAAAAAAGGCCTAAACAATGGTTTTGCTGGACTTCATGTCCTCTAAGTGGCAAGTAGCTATTGTTATCCATATCCCCAAAGATCAGAGATCTAGAAGTGGAAAAGACTTTTAAAAATTTTATCTTATTTTTTGGCAAAACAATTGGGGTTAGGTGAATTGTCCAGGGACATACAGCTAACAACTATCAAGAATCTGGGGCTGGTTTTGAGCTCAGTTTTTCCTTAGTCCAGAGCCAGGGCTCTATCTAGGTGCACCATGTAGCTGCCCCTATAAAAAAAGATTTTTGAAGTCATGAAGTCCAATCCATTTTACAGATAAGAAAACTAAATTTCAGCAAAGGAAATGTAATTTTCCCAAAGCCAGGCAGGCAAAAAATAATAGAGCAGAGATTTAAACTCAGCTTCAGACTCCTGCTCTGGTTCTTCTTTCATTTCAGCATGCTAGCTATACAGCCTATGCCATACAATTTTGTTGTTATTAAGTCATTTCTAATTCTTCATAATCCTTTTTGGGGTTTTCTTGACAAAGACACTAGAATGGTCTGACTTTGCCTTCTCCAGCTCCTTTTGCAAATGAAGAAACTGAGGCAAACAAGGTTAAGTGACTTGTCCAAGGTCATATAGCTAATCAGTGTCTAAGGCTGGATTTGAACTCAAGTCTTCTGACTCTGGGCCTGGAATTCTATTTTCTGTACTACCCAGCTGTCCTGAGTCTCATATAACTCTAATTTCTTGACTAAATATAATCCCCCTACATACATTACCAGCATCAAATTCAAGACGGCTGAAAAGGAATATATTACGTTCACTCTCTTTCCTCCTAAATACACTCTCCCTTTAAATTTTCCTATTTCTGTTTAGGGTAACTCTACTCTTTCACCCAGATTCATAACCTTCAGGTCATCCTTGACTCTTTCTTCTCCATTGTTGTTCCCCCCCCCATCCTCCATATAGCTGGTATTTATAAAGATCATTAAAGATTTGTAAAGCTCTTGACAAATATTTTCTCATTTGATCCACACAACGACCCTAGAAGTTAAGTGCTATTGTTATACCCATTTTACAGATGAGGAAACTGAGGCAGACAGGTGAGTAGCTTGCCCAAAGCTAGACAACTTGTGAATGTCTGAGGCAGGATTTGAACTCAGATTATTATATTAATAACCAATTTTATAAACAGGACTCATTTCCTTTCATTCAAAACACAGTCTCTTAAAAGACATTTCTGACCTTGCCTAAAGAATTCACTCCATTCAGATCAACTAATCTAAGTGAATTCCAACCCATTGTGTTCTGTTTGTGTAGGACTGGAGGAGAGAATAGATGATGTGGTCTGGGTCTGAATCTCTTTATCCAAGAAAAATGTGATCAAAGTCACATCTCCTAACCTCTCATTAGAATGAGCCTACCTTTCATTATAGTATTCTCTCATTAATTGTTAACGAATAAGACTTGATTTCCACCATCAGAGACAATCCCTTTTTTAAAGGTATTTAACTATTCAAGTGGTCTCCAAGGGTTGGTTTTGGTTGCCACGAGAAACCACTGACCTGTTTATTGATTACTTACTAGCCATAATTAATAAATTAATTACTAATTATCAAAAAACTTTTCTACTCAGAAATTTTTATTTGTCCCAAAGGGATGGGAAGAAGTGAAAGGGAGAAGTGTTACTCTGGGATCTATTCTCCCTCCTCTTCTCATCCATCTTTCTTTGATGCTGTAGGCTGCTTTGTTGTTTGAAGTCGGTAACACTCATCTATTTACAGAACCCCTATAAATCTTTGTTTCACATCTGATAACACATTTCTCAGCAAAAGGAACAAAGGGAAGCATTATAGGATTTAGGTGGCTGCTCTAAATCTCTAGTATGGATGAAGATTTCCAGCCTTTCAGAAGTTTTGTACCCAGGGGCCAGACCCTGTTCATTTCTGGCTAGAGTTTGGCAAGGAAATGAGAGAAACTGGAGCTGGGGGTCTTGGGGTTAACATTAGAGATAGCTTTCTTAAGAAAATGAGAAGGAACAGTAGCTTCCATCCCCAACCCAAATTATCCCTTTGGTTAAATCCTTTGCAAAGGGTTAGCCCTGGGGTAAAATCACTTTTGAGTCTTGGATATCTAGTAACCTTGCACCTGGAAGTCCCCAAGTGTCCAAAGATTGTCAAGGAGAGAAGAGACTGGGGGCATGGGCTCCAATACCCACTGTGGGCATGCCTTTCCAAATTACTCCCTGGGTTCCTCTAAATCACCTTGTGAGTCCTCTTCAGCCAGCCCGCCCAATCCCAGCTTCCATCCTTTAGAACAATAATGACAAATCATATTTTGATCTGCCTAAATGTTTACAAAACTCTTTACTCCAAATGAGTAAGATTAATGATGCAGGTAACATTTTCCTCATTGTGGGGAAAAGTTGTAGTTTCATCTATGTACCATTAAAATATAAACTACTCAGGGGCAACTAGATGGTGTAGTGGATAGAGTGCTGGATCTAAGTTAAATCCAATCCCAGACACAACACTTCCTAGCTGTGTGACCCTGGGCAAATTGTCCAGTTGCCTCAGGAAAAATAAAAAGCTACAAGATAGAAGAGATTTTTTTTTATCATTTTTTCTAACCCAGTGCCTTTCACATAATAAATACTTAATTAGTACTCATTCACTGATAGATTTGGGGAACTCCTAGTGAGGAAATTCCTTTCATTTATGCAATTTATCATCTTCTTGGATAACTTGGGGTACTGAGAGGTTGAAATGACTTGCGTCATGGGTCTCAGACAAGTTTTCCTGAATGTGTGGCCAGTGTTTTCTTCACTATGCATAGCTGGGTCTCATTATCCTCCTTTTACAAACGAGGAAGCTAAGAGAGAAACTCCTCCTCATTGACCTGGCAATAAAATAGCTAAATAGCTGGTAAATGTCAGAGCTGGAATTAGAACTCAGATCTTTGACTCCAAAATAACATTGCGCTTACTGCACCAGTGGTAACCCCCACCCCCAACTAACTACTTCTAATAAGAAATCTACTCTGTGAAAAGAGGTGTTTTATTTTAAAAAAAAAAAGGCAGAGAGTGCCTGTCAACTGCTCCTACTATTGGGCCTTGAATACAGTAATCACTTAATGTTTGTGCAAGTACAAATGAATGAATGAATCATAGCTCAAGGGACCATCCTACTTGGAATCTTTATAGATTTAGACCTGACAGGAACCTTGGAAATCAGCCAGTTGAATCATCTTATTTTACAGGGAAGAAACTGGAACCCAGAGAGGGTAAATCATACAGTTTAGTGCTAGTGTGCTTCTGCCAAGGTCCAGATCCACCCATTGATGGGAGTTTTTCTCAGCTCTTTCTATTCATCCCAGAAAACTACTTTTAATGTCTCTTGGGCAGGCCCCAAACTAGCCAAAATCCCCAAACAGGAAGCATTTGTAAGATAACAGTGACCTCCTTCTCTGAAGCAACCTTTTATTTATGTTACCTGGGTCCTTCTGGGTTATTGTTTTGCTTTATACTTTCAAACTTCTGAGGATTTGCTTGGCTAGCTCTTTTTCTTATCATAATATTATTATTATAAATAAATAGATAGCATCTATATGGTCTTTAAAGTTTGCAAAACGTATCTCTTTGGAGTCTCACAACAATCCTAGAAGACTGGTTTTATTATTATCCCCATTTTTTAGATAAGGAAACTAAGATAGTCTGAAGCTAAGTGACTTGGTCAGTTATATAGCCAGTAAGTATCCAAGGTTTTATTTTAACTGAGTCCTCCCTTCTCTCTCGACTTTGGGGTAATTAGGTGACTCAGTGAATAGAGTACTGGATGTAGAATCAAAAAGACTCTTCTTCATGAGTTCAAATCTACTCTCAGACACTAATTGTGTGACCCTGGGCACCAAATCTAGTTTTCCTCAGTTTCCTCATCTATAAAATGAGCTGGAGAAGAAAATGGTGAATCATTTCAGTGTCTTTGCCAAGAAAACTCCAAGTCAGGCCACGAAGAGTGAGACATAATGGAAATAACCAAACAACAATCTCCTCACTCTAGTTCCAAGATTGTAGTCTTAAAAATAAATAAATAATCTTAAGCAACTTTACACATAAAAAAGAAAAGCAGAATGACTAGCAGATGGGGTCTTGGTCTCCAAGTCTGGACCTCAGTTTTTCTCATCTGTAAAATGGGGGCTTCCTATGGTCCCTCCAAGTTCTAGTTCTGGTCTATGAGCATAACTGAACAGTAAGTTTCCCCAAATGAAATATCCCATTGCTTCTAGTCTTGGTGCATAAGAAATAATCAGAACAAGTTTAATTTTTAATCACACAACAAACAGCCTTTCCAATACTGGATGACAGAAATCATGACCCCACCATAAATCTTCTCTTCTCTTTAATAACTGCCCTTGGTTCCTTGAATTGGTTTTCTATGTTCTTCCTAGTTCAGTTTATCATGTGTGTCTTACACTTCTGTAATCCCTACCCCTTGGTGGTCTCCCTGCTTCCCGTCTTTCCAATCCTCCCTCCACAAACACATCTTTCTGGGGAACAGGTCTGATTTTTTAAAAAAGATAATTCTGTTGTTTTGGGAATAAAATATAAATTCCATCACCTGGCACTTAGAGGCTTCTATAATCTGGCTCTGCCCTCCCTCCCTCCACAATTCCACATTCCAGCCCAAATGGGCTACACTCTATTCTCCAAAGTCAGTATTCCATCTCCTACCCCTATGTGTTTGCACTAGACTGTGGCCCATGGCTGGAATGCACTTGCTCTTCATTTCTGTTGCTCAGAATCCTTATTTTCCTTCCAAATTAAACTTATCTTACCACTTCCATGAGATCTTCCTTGATTCCCTCTCTCCCAATCAATATTGCTCTCCCTCACTTCAGTTTTCCTTATACTATGTTTCTTTGTATGTGTGTTTTATTCTCTCCAACTTGAACAGAATGTAAGCTCTTTGAGAGCAGCAACTTTAATATTTTGTCTCTGTATTCCCATTGTATTCCCAACACCTGGTTCAGTGCTTGGAATATAGTGATTATTTCCTGAATAGAAATGAATATGGCACGAATTCCAGTTCCCTCACCACATACTCTATCTCTCCCTCATGCCTGAAACATTCTTCCTTCTCCACTCTATTTATGTCCTGACTTCCTTTAATAAATAAATAATAAATATTTTTTATTTAAAAAATAAATTAAAAAAATAAAATCCCACCTTCTATGGGAAGCTTTCCCCAATTCCTCTTAGTTCCAATGCCTTCTCTCTATTAATTATTTCCTATTTATCCTGTATATAACTTGCTTTGTGTCTATTGACTCCCCCCCCATTAGTTTATAAGTTCTTTGAGGGCAGGAATTGTCTTTTGCCTCTTAATTGTATCCCCAACATTTAGCACAGTGCCTCACACATATCACTTCATGCAGAACATAATAAATGTTAATCGATTAATTGATTTATCTTGATCAACCTTCTTTGGACAAATCCTAACAGACCAGAATCCTTCTTAAAATGTGTTACTTTCAGTGGAACATTATTCTCCAGGGGATGGTGTGGCTTGGTGGAGAGGGGATTGGTCATGAAATCTTAAGACTGGGATTGAAACCCAGCTTTGTTACTATCGGTGCAATATGGGACAAATCACTTGACCTCCATCTCTAATCCAACCCCCACTATTATATTTGGATACTTTCATACTCAAACCCCTCTCTCATCCTAATTTTGATTTTTCCTTGTCCAATGACTATTTCCCTTGTGCCTACAAACATGATCAGATCTTCTAAAAACTGATACAATTGTATCATCCTTTCAAATTGTCATCTGATATGTCTCCTTATCTGTTGTTGTTCAGTCATTTCAGTCATGTCTGACTCTTTGTGGTCCCATTTGGAGTTTTCTCAGCAAACATACTGAAATAGTTGTTGTGCCACAGTTTCCCTGTCTCAGTTTCTCTCAATTGTTTTGTCTCAGTTTCCCTTAATTGTTCTCCCTGGTGGAAACTCCCCCTTCCTGGCCATTAGGACTGAGATAATTAGGGCTGGGAGCTGTGACCACTGGCATTCCAAAGAGTCATAAAACTCCAGACGGCTTATCTCCAAAGTTTGGGCATATATTTCTGGTCTCAGACTCAGTGGCTCCTAGCTCCTTATCAGAATTTATGATCCTTCCTCCATACCCCCAACCTGTCAGAACTGAATTTATGGTCCTTTCCTGGAACTTTTATCCCCCCCTGAGTGCTCTACCCCACCTTGCCTTTGTTTCCCTGAGCACCAGAGCCCTATAAAAGTCCCAGGAGCCTCTTACTCCCATTTAGTCCCATGGTCATAGATTCCAAATTCTCTACTACTATCAATAAACTGTTAAAAATATCTAATCTCTATCCTGCCTCAGTTTCTCCATGCATTATGTAGTTTGTCGTTTCCTTCTCATTTATTGATAAGGAAATTGAGTCAAACAGGATTAAGTGATTTACTCAGGGTCACACGGCTAGAAAGTATCTGAGGCTAAATTTGAATTCAGGAAGAAATATCTTCCTCTTATCTACTGGGCCAACTCACTGCTCACAGGTCCTTTTATAGGCAAAACAAACTCTTAGAAAAAGTCATCTACACTTTCCACCTCCCATTTTGGACCTCTCATTAATTTCTTAACCTATTGCAATCTGGCTTTGGACTTGATCACTCAACTGAAACTGCTCTCTGTCTCTTCAGTTTTCCTTATACTATTTTTCTTGGTATGTATGTTTTATTCTTAGGTCCCATCCCCTTGATATAAGCAAACTGCAGGACTCCTTCCTGGGTCCTCTTCTCTCTCTATATGCTCTGTTTCATCAATCTTATCTATTATCATCTTTATCATATTACCACCAGATCTATACCATCTCCTGGGCTCTAATCCTACATCACCATCTGCCTATTGGACATTGCCAATTGGATGCCTTATAGTCAATTCAAATTCTACTTGTTAACAGAACTCATTATCCTCTTCCTATAATAACAATAGTCCCCTTTTATATCACTTTTTAAAGGTTTTCAAAGCACATTACAAACATTATCTCCTTGGGGACTCACAGCAACCTTCAGAAATAGATCCCATAATTATCCCCATTTTACAGATTTGGAAACTGAGGCAGATAGAAATTAAATGATTTGCCCAAGGACCAATAGCCAGAAGGTATCTAAGGAAGGATTCAAACTTAAGTCTTCCTTGACCCCAAGTCTAATAACCACTGGCCACTAAAATGACTCCCTTTTACTACCCCTCCTATTTGTATTGAGAATATATATTGCCATTCTTCCAATGACTCAGGTTCATCATGTAGGAGTCATCTTTGACTCATCTATCTCCTCGCCACAACCAACAACTTGCAAAGTGTTATTGATTCTATCTTTCTAAGATCTCTCAGATAAACCTCCCTTTTCTTCACTCATGCAGCCATTACATTTCAGGCCCTTATGGCATTTTGTTTAGACAATTGCAATAGTTCTTCATCGCTACAGTGTCTCCCCTCTCCATTCTATTCTGCACAAGGCTGCTAAATGACATTCCTATAGCACATTTGTGATCATGTCACACTCTTATTCAATAAGCTTCAGCGGTTTCCCTACCAATCTTAAGACAAAATGCAAGCTCCTCCATTTAACTTTTAAAATCATTGTGCAACAACAATGATAAGTGTGGAAATATGTATACATATATTCGATTTGTCAAGTATTTTAACATAATTAGCATGTAGTGGATTTCCTGCCATCTAGGGGAGGGGTGGGGAATGGGGGGGGGATTTGTAACAGAAAGCTTTGTAAGGGTTAATGTTGAAGAATTACCCATACATATGTTTTGCAAATAAAAATAAAAATAAAATAAAATAAAATCCTTGTGCAAGCTGGTTCCAGACTACTTTTCCAGATTAATTACTATACATTCTAATCACACCAGCTTTCTTGCTGTTCCTTGTATACTACATTTCCTCTTTTATATTCATGCCTTCACACAACCATCAGGTACCCAGTATATAACCTTCTTCCTAGAACTCTACCTGCCTTCAAAGCTTAACCCAAGGGCTTCTTCCTACAGGAATCTGATTCTAACCTATTCCAGGTGCTCCAGAAATCATATCCCTCCCAGAATAATTTTCTATATCTTTGTATGTGTAAAGTGTTGAATGAGTTAATCAATCCTATCACCTTCTACTTACAGCAAATAACAAGATGTCTCACGCTTATACCTTTGTCAGGTGAGAAGAATCCATCAGACTAACTGAACTGATGTAAACAGGGCCCAGATAGCATAATTAAATCAATCAAACATAGGCTTTAGACTGAGTACACAAAGTCCTTTACCATTTGAAGTTCTTAAAAGTCATCCAATGCCCTAGTGGGATTATTTATTGCCAAGCTTATACCCTAAAGAGATAAAAGAAATGACCCAATGTACACATATAATCATAGGAGTACTTTTTTGATATAGCAAAGAACTGGAAACAAAATAGGTACTCATCAATTGGCTGACAAATTATGGCATATAAATATAATGGAATTTTTTTTGCACATAAGACAGAAAGAAGTGAATAGTTTCAGATGAAAGGCTTCTATGAACTCATACAAAGTGAAATAAGTAGGACTAGGAGAATAATTTATACAATGACAAAAACATTATAAAGAAAAGCAATTTGGAAAGGCTTTAGAAGTCTGATCAAAGCAATGATCAGCCATATCTCCATGGATCCAGAAGATCCATGATGTAGCATGAGACCCAACTCCTTACAGAAGAGTGATAGTGATGAGGTACAGAAAGAGACATACATTTTTGGATATGATCAATGTAGGAATTTACTTTTCTTTGGATAGGAATATTTGTTATGAAGGGTTTTTTTCAAATTATTATTCAATTGGAGGATTGATAGAGAAAGCATATGTCTCTTGTTAGCTGAAAAAAAATAATAAAAGTAAATTTAAGGATAGAAAACATGTCTTGGGGAGACTAAATGATTTGTGGTAGGTCAGACAAATTGGAATTCAAACCAAGGTCTCTCAACCTCAAATTCTATCTTCTTCTCCCTATACTATATTGAATCTCAAACTAAACAAAGCAAACTTGTTTGCTTAGTCATATCTCTGTTTGGGGGATTTTAAGTTTTTCCCAATTTTACGTTATTCTAAATAATGGCGTAAATGGGGCTAACTGGTACAATTAGTTGTTTTTTTGCTTGTATGTTTTGTTTCTTATTTCTTTCTCTGGACGAGAACTCTCCCTCTTTCCTCTGCCTTTGGGGGGCTGTGTTCACCAAGTTCTGGTCTAGTTACCCAGTCTCTGGCCCAGTGACAATCCAGCCCATTGCCCTCCCTGAATGCCTTGACTCCAGGTTGCTCCCCTGGCTCTGACCTCAGATATTTCCACCCACCAAGATCCCGGCATCCACTTCTTTCTTTGATCCCTCTCCCAGAATCCACAATCCAGGGCTGCCCATGTGCTGCAGTGACACTGACTCTCTTGGGACCGAATTCTTACTCTGGCAGATGTGTGCACATTGCTTCGGGTGCTGTCCACAGATGGAGTAGCAGCTGACGCATTCTTTCACAAGATGGTCATAGTAGCTGCCTCGGTCCTTGCTGCACCTCAGAGACTCTGAAAAATAGGGATTGGCAAATAATAAATACTTCAATTCTTCAAGAACCAAACAATAAGGCTCATCCCAAACCCTGATGCAGAAAGCAATTCCTTCATGCCTTAAATCCACCTCCTAATGTGATCCTCTGATTTCAGGTTAGTCATTTAATATTCTGGACCTTAGTTTCCTTATCTGTACAATGAGTGTGTAAGACCAGATGTCCTCTGAAACCCCTGCCAGCTTAAAATTTATATTGTAAAATTTCAAAAATGGGTTCTCATATTTAAATTTTTCTTTTTTTCTTTTCCTCCTTTCCTTTTTTCCCTTTTCTTTCCTTTCCTTTTTTTCTTTCTGTTTGTACAAAAATATGATTCACACACAATGTGCCTAGAGTACTTGTTCCACAGTCAGAAGACCTGAATTTCAATCCTGATTTTCAACCCTACCTACTATTTGTACATTTTGAATAACTTGATTCCAGCTGGCTTATATCTACTACACCACCCAGCAGGAGATTTTTATCCTGCAGGTAAATTATTGTGATGGACTTTGCCAGTAGAATGCATTTTGATCTAATTTCTTTTTTTTTAATCTAATTTCTTTTTTATTTTTAATTATGGGATAAAAAAGCATTTCCATAACATAGTATAATAAAAAAATGATTGCACATGAAACTGCAAATCTACTATGTATGACTTGCTATTTCTCTCAAGTATACAACAAAATTATGTAAATCAATCTAATTTCTATAAGTATGCAACCAAAATATACAAAATAATGAATGATGATAGTTTGAAGTGTCATTTCATTCAGGTCAAAACTCACAACAAGCAAACTTTAAGAGGTTCTGACTTTTTATTATATTGATTATCGTATTATATTGAGCTGAACATGTAGTCATTGGTGGGAGCTTGACCATCTTGATGTAAAGAATTTTTCATTGTAAGATCTACTGTAAAGTGAGCTGATTTGAAATGCCTTTATTCCAAAATCTTTCCTCATTTATTGTCTCATTTAATTTTCACAATCACTCCATGGAATAAGTAGATAAGTAGGGAATAAGTAGGGAAACGGAGGCAAAGAGAACTGAGGCTTATAAATGAGCAGAGGATTATGATAAGAATCCAAAAACCTTTACTCATCTTCTCCTTTGCCTCCAACTCCAGACTGAATTGTATTAAATGATTCCATTTGCTAGCTTTTGCTAGCTCTCCTAAGGTGGAGATGCATGTAATTGTCTTTCACCTTTATTATTTCATGACATTTTGAAATAGAGAAGAAAGGGTAAGAAGGTAAGCCTCTGTACTGCCATTTCCCTCTTTCTGGGCCTCTTTATTTATCCAAAAAGCACTTATTTATGAACTAAAAAGCACTTTATGTATGGAGATACAGAGGCAAAATTGAAACAGACCTTGCTCTCAGGGAGTTTGCTTTCTATTGGATGAAGGGGAGTGGAGAAAACATTCACATATCTAAGGAAGTTTAAAATATATATACACACATATATGTATATACTTTGTATTTGTATATATATATATATATATATGTATACACACACACACACACACACACACACACACACACACACACACAAAGTAATTTCCAAGGATATTAAACTGGCTACTGGGGAAGAGAGGGAGAACAAGAAAGACCAAACTGATGGTCAGCGAGGAGGTGACACTATTCTGAAGGAAGTGAGGGGTTGACCAAGGAGTCTCCTTTGTCTAAAGTTCCTTCTGTCTATGATCTGAAGGTGAGAAGATGCTGCGCTGGAGAAAGCACTGGGTGTGGAGCCAGAAACTGCTCATTTCAAATCCTGCCTGGGACATTTGCTAGCCTCTCTCAGCCTCAGGTTTCTTATCTATAA
The DNA here is from genome assembly GCA_023553655.1 of Myrmecobius fasciatus. Taxonomy (NCBI): domain Eukaryota; kingdom Metazoa; phylum Chordata; class Mammalia; order Dasyuromorphia; family Myrmecobiidae; genus Myrmecobius; species Myrmecobius fasciatus. The sequence goes on from JAJPUD010002981.1 coordinate 106,980, forward strand.
AATGGGCATAATTATCTCACCTATTTCATAGATTATTGTGAAAACTAAAGATAACACAATTAAAATATTTTAAAACCGTAAATATATAAATTATAGTTAATTTTATTTTATCAATATAATTAAATTAAATAAGATATAAATTAAATTATATAAATACTAGTTAATATTATTAATATTGTTATTTACCTCTGTGTACTCCATAGAGCCTAACATAGTGCTTTGTATGTTTATTGAATGCTGAACATTGAAAGATGTCTCCAAATTTGGGTGAATGGATATTAATCCACAAACATTTATTGAGTGTCTCCTATGGTAGACAGTGAATAATCACTGGCTACATATTCTTGAAAATTGCTTTTAGTTCTGAGTCCAGTGTGTATCTGGCACATAGAGTGAAATATTTTTTGCTTGATTGGAATGATTTTTAAGCCTCTGGACAGTTCCCTCAGAACCATGGGATGCCAAAGCTGTAGGGACTCTTAGAGATCATCTCATGTAACCATTCTATTTCACAAAGGAGGGGTTAAGGGACTGGCCAAGGTCACATAGCTAGCTAGCTGTAGGGAAGGGACTAGGACTCAGGTCTCCTGGCTCCCCGTTGGGGCAAATTTGGTGGCCAAGGCTTGCCAGGTTTAGGAAGGGTTCTGCTAGGGACTAGTCCAGTTCTTCACTCCACAGAGACAGCACACCGAGTCTAAATGTCAGCTCTGTCACTTTCCAATTGTATAGATTTGGACAAGTCACTTATACTCTCTGTGTCTTCATTTCCTCAGCTGGAAAATAGACTAGGTGGCCTCCAAGATCCCTCCCAGTTTTAAATCTTTGCTCTTATGAGCCCTTTCTCCGGGACTTACTGCAAAACACGTCACAGTTCTTGTGATAGGGTCTGTTGCATAAAGGTTTGCAGGGGACACAGTTGTGCAGCAGCAAGTCCCAATACTGTTCCTTCAGGCAGCGTTTCATGGTCCTCCACCATAGGTAAAGTTGGATGGTAGCTAAAAAACAAAGAAGAGATGAGGAAAGCCTCACTGGGTCACAGCCTGATGGTCTTCACCTAAGAGAACCTTCAAGAGTCTCACCTGCTCAATGTCTGGGATTGGGGGGTTTGTACCCAAAACTCTTGAAATGAGTATTATTCAATTCAATAAACATTTATTTATTTTAAAATTTTTATAGTATTTTTTTTCCAAATACATGCAAAGATAATTTTCAACATTCATCTTTACAAAATCATAAGTTCTCAATTTTTCTCCCTCTTTTCCTTTGCCCAAGACAGCAAGCAATCTGATATAGATTAAACATGTGTAATTCTTTTAAATATATTTCCATAATCATCATGCTGCCCAAGAAAAACTGGATTGAAAGGGAAAAAATACCATAAGAAAGAAAAAACAAACAGCAACAAAAAGTTGAAAATACTATCAAGCATTTATTTATTAAACACTTAGCAATGCACTGTGATAGAAGACAGAAATACAAAAATAAAACAAAAAAGTTCCTGCCCTCAGGAAGCTTACATTCTACAGAAGGAATAAAAAAAATCAATGTAGGATAATATGAGTGTTCTTAGGTCCTGTGGGAATATTTCTTTTTTTTTTTTTATTAAAGCTTTTTATTTGCAAAACATACGCATGGGTAATTTTTCCAACATTGACCCTTGCAAAAGTTTCTGTTCCAAATTTTTCCCTCCTTCCCCCCACGCCCTCCCCTAGAGGCAGGTAGTCCAATATATGTTAACTATGTTAAAATATATGATAAATCCAATATATGTATACATATTTATACAGTTATCTTGCTGTGTGGGAACATTTCTTAAGTAATTGTTTTAAATCATAGGGATCATTACTTAGTGAGGGATAGGAACAGAGTTTGGGGATGAAAACAAGTTCTGCAATCTTTGATTCACTTCACTTACCATACATAGGAGAGCATTGTCAAGAATTGATTGATCATTTCAAGCTGCATTGTGAGACTGACTCCTAAGGCAGCTCTGAGAAATATTACTATATTCATTACACATATCATATCAATTAATATGAAAATCATAATTTCTTTTTATACTATATTGGAATCAAGATACAGTTTGTCCATCTGTGGCTGGTATTTCAATTCTCACAAATGGAGAAAGAAATGGATCAAGATCTTATTTTTCTAGTGCAGCATGATAAATGTGAAAATGTTTTGAATTGCAACATGTGCAATTCTATTTGGATTACTTGCTGCCATGGGGAGGGAAGTGGAGGGAAGGGAGGGAGAAAAATTTGGAACACCTTTACAAAGGTGAGTATTGAAAACTATCTTTGCATGTAATTTGAAAATAAAAAGCTATTATTTTAAAAAGGAAAAAAAAAGAAAATGCTTGAACATCAAAGCCTTATAATTGATCTTTTTTCTTCTCTCCAGTCCATCCTCTACAAGTGTGCCAAAGTGATATTCCCAAAGTGAAGTCTATCTGTGAAACTTCTCTGCTCAAAGTGCTTGAGGGGCCCCCTATTATCTCTGCAATAAAATATTACTAAAAAGCCTCTTTTGGGCATCCAAAGCCCTTCACCATTTGACTTCCATCTTCCTTTCAACACACATTACTCTCCTACATTCATGCACTCTCTGTCTTGCAGTCAGCTTGACCTTCTTACCATTTCTTATATTTACCATTCTATCTTTCATATCCATACCTTTCCCTTTTTTGTTTTGTTTTTTTCCCTAAGGCAATTGGAGTTAAATGACTTGCCCAGGGTCACACAGCTAGGATGTGTTAAGTGTATGAGACCAGATTTGGACTTAGGTCCTCCTGATTTCAGGGCTGGTTCTCCATACCTTTCCAAATAGATTGCTTCCTCACACCTGTAATGCACTTCCCAATCACCAATCACCTAGCTCCCATGCTGCCTCTTTCTAGGGAGACCTTTCTTGAATCACCCAGCTGCTAACATCAACCCTCTCCCTTTCTAAGACCTAATATTCATTTTGAATATATTTTTCATTGACTTCTAAATGTTCATGGTATTTCCCTAGTAGCCATCAGTAGTCACAGGAGGCATGGAACAAATACTTTTTGAGTGATTGATTTGGCAACTGATTGGATATGGGAGCCAGTGATGAGGGGGATAGAACCAGCAAAGATGGATCTGAGCCAGCAAATTCCGGTAATTGGAAAGATGGCAGTGATCTCAGTAGAAGACAGAAATGGGGAAAGGAGGAAAAAGCACGGGCTTCAGGGGAAAAGGGAGAATTCCATTTTAGACATGTCAGATTTGAGTGGCCTCCAGGACATGTAGCTGGAAATGTCCAGCAAGTTGGTGATGCTAGATTGGAACTCAGGAGAGAGATAAGGGCCAGATATAAAGATCAGTGAATCATCTGAGCAAGAGCAGGAGAAGGGAGAGAGAGAGAGAAAGAGAAGGGAGGGAATGAGATAGAAATAGAGAAAGGAAAGACAAAGAAACAGATGAGGAGAGAGAGACAGACAGACACCGAGAGAAGGAGAGACAGAGACAGAGAGATAGAGACAGAGAGAAAGAGACAGAGACAGAGAAAGGGAAGGGAGGGACAGAGACGGAAACAGAGAGAGGAAAGACAAACAGATGGGAAGGAGAGAGAGACAGACACAGAGAGAAAGAGGGACAGAGACAGAGAGCAGAGAGAGACAGAGAGAGAGGCAGAAGGAGAGACAGAGAGAGAGGAAGGAGACAGAGACAGAGAGAGAAACAGAGAGAGACAAAGAGAGAGAGACAGAGAAGGAGAGACAGAGACTCAAAAAAGCAGAACCCAAGAGTACACCCACACTTAGGGCATAGAACATGTAGGATGACTGAGGGAAACTGAAAAAAAAAATAATCATTCTTTTTCCTGCAGAGTTCAGTAGCAAGAAAGATGGATAGTAGGGCTAATTTAGGGTTAAGGTTTGGAAAGGGATGGGTAGCAATAAGGTAAGGGGAGAGGTGATTTCAGGACTGAAAATGGAAAAAGCTGAATATTTGTTGTTCAGTCATGTCTGACTCTTCATGACCCCATTTGGGATTTTCTTGGAAAAGATACTGAAGGGAGTTGCCATTTTCTTCTCCAGCTCATTTTACAGATGAGGAAACTGAGGCAAACAAAATTGAGTGACCTGCCCCGGGGCACACAGCTAGTAAATGTCTGAGACCAGATTTGAACTTGTGAAGATGAGTACTCCTGACTGCAGGCTGGAGCTCTATCCACTACCCTCCCTAGCTGAATTAGTAATCTATCATGTCATCATTTCAGAGGAGATGTAGACTAAGAAATCAGAGAGAGAGAGAGAGAGGATTGTCTGGAGGTCGCAGAGGCAGTAAGCCACGGAGAGAGAAGGCATTTAAAGAAGTTTCAGAGTTCTTAGTTGTGGAGGGGAGGGATTGTGGGTAATGATGAGACCAAAGGTAAAAAATAATCCTTCCCAGGTGTGGATGAGGTTCTGGTAAGGTTGTGAGAAGGGATATCAACATGGATAACTGAAATTAAGTCTGTGCAGTGGACAGAACATTGGTACTGGAGTCAGGAGGACCTGAATTCCAGTCCAATCTCAGACCCTTATTAGCAGGTTTAACCCTGTTTGCCTCCAAAAATATAAAATTAAGTTCCCATACACAGGAACAGGGATTAGGGTGGATCCCCACTGAACCCTAAAGAGAGGAGAGAGAGAATGCTCTGGTGCTGCCCCTTAAATTTGGATTGGGCATTAATGGAGAACATTACCTGTCCTGCCTGTCTCACAGAGTTCACATGAGGATCTAGTGACGTTATAAGCTGAAACTTCTTGGGGGGAAAAAAACCCAAATGAGTCCTTGGAGGGTACCACGGACAATCCTGGGTGCAGATCTGTTCTACTCTAAAGCATCTTCCATCTGTGATTGCATCAGCATGGGATACTCCTGGTGTTGAAATATCCTCCACTAATATAGATCAGTAACTCATAGTCTTCATTGCCTAAGGCATTGAGAAGTTTTGAATTAGATATGGTCACTTGGGGTAAGTAGTAGAATTTAAACTCAGGACACCCCTGAGTCCAAGACCAGATCTTTAGCCGCCATTCTATGTTGTTTCTCTCAATCATATAATTCCTCTCAATCAGAAAAGACACAGATTGAGCAGATATCCTGGTGCATCAGGATGCTCCCTCCCGGAAAAGATTTTCTGGTCTCTTTGGAGGCTGCTGGGAAGGCCAATGGAGGGAACACTGGACCTAGAGTTCACATCCCACCATAGACACTTACTAGATGTATGATTCTGGATAAATCACTTAATTTACATCTGCTTCAGTTTTTTTAGCTGTAAAAATGGAGATAATAGCACCTACTTTCCATAGTTATTGTGAGAATCAGATGAGATAATATTTATAAAACACTTGGCAAAATGCCTGATATGTAGTACATCATAGGTGCTTAATAAATGCTTAGTGATTTCACTATTCAATTCAACAAGTATTTATTAAATTCTGTGCTAGCTATATGCTGTAGCTAACCTAAACCCTGTTAACTGTCGCCCATTTGTTTTTCTGATCTCAGGGGAGATAGAACACAACTTACTACCTTTTACATTTGTGACACAGGGAATTTAGTCATTTGGATCATATTGACTTTAATGAAATGAGACGCTCTTGTTTCAGGGATTTTTTTTTCAATTCCCAAAATAAAACAAAAAAAATACAGAATTGAACTAAAAGTTTTTGTTCCCCCAGTGGAAAGTACTGCCCAAAAGATCACTTGGTTTCAATTATGAAACATTTTTGGGGGAAAATCATCTACCAAAATTTTTTAGTTTTACTGATACTTAAAAAATATCCCAGTTATTTCCCCAGAGAAAGAAAGCCCCCAGTGTATTGCATGGAGCCCTGTTGGTGTATTAATGGGAGGTCATAGACAAAAGATGGTCAGGCATGAATGGGTTGCAATTTCTGTCATTCAAGGGAATGCCCGTGTTTATGAGATCACAGATCCATTTGAGAATTTGAGTCATATCCCAACTTATCTCTCCCCTACCTCCCATACCCACTCTATTGAATTATTCTTTGTAGCAAAGAAAAAAATGCTTCCACATGGTGAGCAGCTCTCCAGAGAGAAATTGTTCCCCATTTAGCTGGGCTGCCGCCAGCTGCAGCATCCATAAGCACTTCTTAGCACCTTTCTACATTCTGGGCAAACCCAAGCCTTGACCTCCAGGATCTCTCCTTCCAGACTAGTCACACAGTCCATTGCCAAGCACACCCCCCATGCCCTTCCAGACTGGCAGAACCTCAGTAGTGAATACGTCTGGGCTCAGAGCTGGAGGGGAAGTCTGGGGGTGAGCTGTGGTTTTATAGAGCTCGTTTATTCATTCAAACACAGAGAAGAAGCTTTGGGGTATGGAGTGGCAGACAGAAAATGAAGGCTGGAGTCAGGGGCTTTTGTCATAATATCATCATCATCATCACTAGCATTCATATAGCCCAGGCACTGTACTAAGTGCCTTACAAATATTACCGTTTTTGATCCTTACAACAACCGTGTGAGGGAAGTGCTATTACAATCGCCATTTTACAATTGAGGAAACTGAGGCAGAAATTAGCCGGGATCACACAGCTAGTGTCTGAGTCAATAGTTCCTTGAAAGAGTTGAATTGTAGGGTTTCTGAGGCTTCTCCCATCTCCAGATCTCTGATTCTATAAAAGAGGCAGGTCACTTAATCTCTCCAGATCTGTTAAAGGAGAGGGTCAGAGGAATTCGTCCCTTCTAGTTTGAGATTTGGGGTCCTTTGATTTACAAAATGCTGGCTCTGAAGGAGATACAGAGATCACATCCAATCTTTGCCCTCAGATGCTTTCAAATACATCCTGAAGATGGTTGAGTAAATTTGTGCAGAGAGGAGCTCCCTCTCTTGTGGGAAAGGGGATTAGGGGGGTGGGCAGCCCTGAGAGAAGTCAGGTCTCTGGGGAGGCTGGCTTGTTTGATAGTTTGTTTTTGCTTCAATTGACAATTCATGAGGGTTGGGGAGAGTGGTATGCTGGGAAATGACTCAAACACTATGGATCTGTGAGATTATTTACATAGGAATTCCCTGTCTACAGCAATCATCCTGTGAGTCTCTCATCCATGATATTTCCCTGAGTGCAGCACACTGTGAACCCCTGTCATGTAATATTCCCTTGTATCCTTTGCTGTATTTTCTTAGGAAATGGTTATAAACATAATATAAAATATATGTATATATTTATGTAATATATTTATATGTAAATCTATTTTTATTTATATTTAGTGTATTTATATGTAAATATATTCTTATGTATGTGCATAAATAAATATAAATATAAGGTCCCATTTTACAGATGAAGAAGACTGAGGCTCAGAGAACTTAAATGTTTGTCCAAGGTCACAATGATAGTGTCAGAGTTAGGATCTGATCCTGAATCCTCTGTCTCCAAAGGCAGTGCTCTTGCCACTGCTCCCTAATCACATAGCCTCTGTTCCTATTAGAATAGAAGATCCTTGAAAGTATGGATTATTTCATTCTTTGTATCTGTATTTCCTCAAACTTAGCACAATACCTACCACTTAATAAATGCTTGCTGTTTAATTGATTGTCTTAATAAGCAAGTACTTAATAAAAGCTTGCTGTTTAATTGATTGATTGCCTTAATAAGCAAGTCACTTAACCCTATATACCTCAGTTTCCTCATCTGTAAAATGAGCCGGAGAAGGAAATGGCAAACCAGTATAATATCTTTGCCAAGCAAACTCCAATGGGACCATGAAGAGTTGGATGTGACTGAAACCACTGAACAACAATGGATCCTGGAGTCTGAGGACCTGTGCTCAAATCCCAGTATATGACCTTGGGCAACAACTTATCTTCAGAGTAAGAGAGTGAACCAGAAGACTTCTGAGATCCCTTTCATCAGCTCTAGAACTCTATTCCTATGGGGTAAAGTGCTCTATTCATTTTTGCTTAGCCTTCCCTTTTTTTTCCATTCTGAAAATAGCTAATAGAAATGAAAAGATTTTTCTGCCTGCCAGGAAAATGCTTAACTGGGCACTGGGGGGTAATAAATAGAGTGTCAGACTTGGAGTCTAGCAATCTGGATTGGAGTCCTGCCTTGACATTTACTAGCTCTTATGACTATGGGCCAGCCTATGTGCCCATCTGTCAAATGGGGATAGTTCTCTGCTGCCTCCCAGCATTCTTATGAGAAAAGTGCTAGTATAAATTTATCAATGTTATATACAGATTTGAATTATTATTATTAAAATAATTATTGGTGAAGTTCTATTTTATCCTCGAACCATAGTATCAGAAAGAACCTGGGAGTCTTCTAGTCCCAAAACCAAGCAGGTATCCCCTTGAAAGCCTCCCCAACAAGGGGTCATCCAGTCTTCCCTTGAACACCTTCATTGATGGAGGAATCCCTTGAGGACAGTTTTCATGTTCACTCAAGTCTTCTCTAGGCTAAATAGCCTTATTTCTTTCCATAAGATTATTGATCTAGAGCTAGATGAAATCTTACAGGCCATATAAGGTCCCATTTTACAGATGAAGAAAACTGAGACCCAGAGAATTTAAATGATTTGTCCAAGGTCACAATGGTAGTGTCAGAATTAGGATTTGATCCTGAATCCTCTGTCTCCAAAGGCAGTGCTCTTGCCACTGCTCCCTAATCACATAGCCTCTTTTCCTATTAGAATAGACGCTCCTTGAAAGTATGGATTATTTCATTCTTTGTATCTGTATTTCCTCAAACCTAGCACAATACCTACCACTTAATAAATGCTTGCTGTTTAATTAATTGATTGTCAATAATCTTTCTAAAATGAGTCACCAATAATAATAATAATAATAATAAATGTATTTACCTATAAAACTACAAAATACTTTTCCCTGCAACAACACAGTGAGTTAAATAGTGTATTTATTATTCCCATTTTGCAGATAAGGAAATAAAGGCACTGAATTATTAACTGACTTCCCCCAACGTAACACGATGGTATTTTAAGTAGGATTGAAATCTAGATCTCCTTGCTCCCTATCTAGTACTCTATCCACCTAGCCATATTGTCTTGCACACTTAGTATGAATCTCCGGATGTGGCCTGGCCAGGGTACAGAACACCTATCATTTCCTTTTCTCTAGACACACTCTAAGAAGGCAATGACATTTTTGGCCGCCATCTTGTACCATTGACTCATAGTGGGCATACAACCCAATGTAAACCTAGATTTTTTTTCCCAAGGCAGTTGGCATTAAGTGACTTGCCCAGGGTCACACAGCTGGGCACTATTAAGTGTAGTAGGGCAGACTTGAATGCAAACCCTTCTGGATCCAGGTTCGATGCTCTATCCACTTTTCCAGTCCCTTCCTTTCTTGGGGCCTCAGTTTCCCCCTCTGTGAAATGAAGGCAGTCTAACTAAATGACTTCTAAAGCTCCTTCCATCTCTGTCCTTCTACAACTCTAACCAAAGGGAGCAGGGAGAGACAACATTGTATTGTCAAAAGCGTTCTGAGGACTTAAGCTCCAACCCCATCTTGGAGGCTTGCTACTTGGGTAATGCTCTTCCAAGGGGTTCCCTAACCCTCCCCAGCCTCCCTTATCTCATCTGTACAATAAGGGGGCAAGACAACATGGCCTTCCATTGGTTCTAGGCCTGGCGCCATGCTGATGATTAATACTGCCCCGATTTTCAGCCAGGCCTTAGAGAAATGTTTTGACATTTCCCATTTCCCATAAATTTCTCTTTCCTCTTCTTTCTTGCCCTCAGGTTTGTGACCCAATGGGTCCTTGCCTTTTCCAAAGATTCAGAAAGGAGGAAGATGGGGCTTCCTTGATGGCAGTGCTGAGGTTTTCAAGGCTAAAACCAAGAAAGACCTCCCTCCCCGTTCCTCTCATGAGCTTGAGGAGGGAAAGGAATGAATCTGGTTTCCCTGTGCTTCCCAGACTTCAGTAATAGACTATAATCCCTTGTCTTTATAGAGCACTTCTAGCTTTTGGAAGCAACTTTTCCAATCATTTTCTAGTATGGTATAATGCAAAAATTTGGATTTTGAGACAAAAAACCTTGGGTCTCCGCTCATAGTATTTGCTACCTGTGTGATCTCGAGCTATTCCTTTCACCTTTCCTGCCTCAGTTTTCCTTATCTGTAAAATGAACCAGATGTCTTTCCTTTTAGCTCTAAATTTCTGACCCATCATCTCCGTTATGGCTACTGTTATAATAAGATCCCGAACTGCTCCAGCTCAGCTCTGTGGGAACTCCACTGCTCTCTCCTAAACAGGTATGCAATCTTCCAGACCTAAAATCCCCCAAGCCCTCACAGCTCAAGGACTATCCCATTTCCATCAAGTAACTCTGCTTCCCTCACCCCACTCCCACCCTCACTCCCAAGTGGCCACTTCCCCATTCCTTGATTTCCCACAGAGTTTAGTAAGATACTCACGTCCCTGCTCCTGCAAAAGGCTCTTTTCTCACCTCTCTCTACTTCTGCTCCCTCACAAGGAACTACAGTCCCAGGTCTTACCCATTACTCAGTAGGTTTATTATTAGCATTAGATTTGATTAGGGTCTGTGCTGTACGTTTCCTGGGTTTTTCCCCCAAACTTTTAATATGTAAATCCAGCCACAAACCTGCCCATGCATACACATGTATGCACACGTAATCTCTAGGGAACCTTGGAGCTAGGTGCTTAGTCCGGTCCAATCTGACCAAGTCCGTCCTATCTTTATGCAATGTACTAGACACATTATTGGGGTGACTAGGTGGCAGAGTGGGCAGAGTGCCAGGTCTGGAGTCAGGAAGTCTCATCTTCACGAGTTCAAATCTCAGGCACTGACTAGCTGTGTGATCCTGGGCAAATCACTTAACCCTGCTTGCCTCAGTTTCCTCATCTGTAAAATGAGCTGGAGAAGGAAAGGGCAAACCTCTCCAGTATCTCTGCCAAGAAAACCTCAAATTGGGTCACGAAGAATTATGTATGACTGAAAATGACTGAATAAAAAAGCACACGTCATCCTGCCCCCAAATGAATGTCAGCTCAACAGAAGAGGCAATTTTCATTTTTGCCTTTGTATTGCTAGAGCCAGGCTTACAGGAGGTCCTCAAAGAATGGTTGTTTAATTGACTTCATTTGAATTAAACTAGGTCAGTGGTTGCAAAGTCAAATAAAAACAGGGGACCCCAAACTGTACATAATGATCCCAGTGGGTCACATATTGACTCAGAAAACTATACGTGTTTATACGCCTGTCTTTTTATTGTTAATACAGCAATATATTAAAATAATATAGCAACGATATTTTATTCTGGTTCAGGAAGCACTTAGGAGCCTTGTGAGCCACATGCAATCTACAGGCTGTGTGTTGACATCTCTAGCCTATGTAATTTCACATAGGTCCCTTCCAATCCTGTTTTTTTATTTCCCTTTTCTCACTTTTTCTATCCCTCCCCCAGGGAAATAAACCATTTTCCTCTTACTGGACTCTAAGTCCCCTGAGGACAGGGAACTATATTATTTTTTCATCCTTCTACCTGCCTTCTGAGCACAGAATTTTGTATATAGTTGAAATTCATGGACTATATATATATATATATATATTTATTTATTTATTTATTTTTTGCTGAGGCAATTGGGGTTAAGTGACTTGCCCAGGGTCACACAGCTGTTACGTGTCTGAGACCAGATTTGAACTCAGGTCCTCCTGACTTCAGGGCTGGTGCTCTATCCACTGCACCACCTAGCTGCCCCCATGGACTATATATATTGAATAAATGAATGAACAGCAACTCCAGAAGATTGTCCCCAATTTCATTTGGTGACGTAAAATACTGAATTTTTGGTTGTCTGGGTGACTGACCAGCACACAAATCAAACAGTGATGTATAGGTAGAGAATAGCCAGTGTAAGAGAGAAGTGTCTGTATCTTGGATCGGAGACATATATCCTTTGATAAAATGAACCTACCAAGAAAATGGGGGAAATGAATTTATTTTCTTTTTTTCCCCAAAAATATCTTATTCATTTAAATTCCAGCTTTTCTGCATTTATCTTAGATCATGGCAAGAAATTTTGTCTTAAATATATAGTACAAAGTTGTATTTCAATGTGAAATACTTTTTTTAGAGGCCCAATGAAATTTTTGTGCAATCAAATTCATTGGTTGTACCCATGCTAATAAAAAAACACAAACAACAACAAACAACCCTAAAGCACATTTATTTTCAGGGCCTTTAAGAATATTGGAATGATCAGATGATACTTAGAAAGCATAGAGTTCTTCAGAATTACCTAACTTTTTTATCTTAAACTTTATTATTATTTTTTAAAATTTTACTTCTTTTAGCACTCAATGAGATCCAGTTCCTGGACATCTAAGTGGTGCACAGAGTGCTGGGTCTGGAGTGAGGAAGATTCCTCTTCATAAGTTCAAATCCAGCCCCAGATACTAACTGTGTGACCCTGGACAAGTCTCTTCACCCAGTGTGCCTCAGTTTCCTCATCTGTAAAATGAGCCAGAGAAGGAAATGGCAAAGCCTTCCAATATCTCTGCTAAGAAATGGAAAAGATGGAGTCATGGAGAGTCAGAACAAGACCTGGCCCCCACCTGGTGACGTTGTTTTGCTGCCCACTTTTTCCAGTACAGGTCCCACTTTTACTCATGGTCATCATAATCCATAATCTGCTTTGTCCGAGCCTTTTATTTGTCATTTCTACTTTCACAGATCCCTCCTTTTTGTCAACCTTCTCTGTAATCACACAGCCACCGGTACCCTACTGTAGGTCTTTTACCCTTATACTTATTTCCCTACCTCCAGTGTTTCCCCCCTCCAATCAGATTTTCTTCAATGACAGGTCTGATCTCATCACCCCTCTAAGCCTCCTATGGCTCCCTATTACCTTCAGGATCAAATATAAAAGTCAACTGTCACTTAAAGCCCTCCACAACCTGGCTCCTTTCCATCTTTATAGGTGGCCAATGTGCTGTGTCTCCCACACATTATGCTCCATCTCTCATATATTTCCATGACTTTTCACTGACTGTCCCCAATGCTTGGAACAGTCCACCTTCTCATCTCTACATAGTTTCCCTGGATTTCTCTAAGACAAGACATAGGTCAAATCCCACCTTTTGCAGGAAGCTCTTCTTGGTCCCAGTGGTTCTCCTACCCCAACTCCCTCTTCAGAGTAGCTTCCAACCATAGTTATCCCTTCCACATTGTGACTTTTGCCCATATATCATGGGTCGGCATAAAAAATTAAATGGGATTTTTGGGGAGTTTTGCGGGAGCCACCAATGAAAATGAAGGTCAGCAGATGATAAAGAAAATGTTTAGAAACCCAGAAATGCATAAAATACAGTATTGTATATCAACATATTTTATCTTTTAATACCATAACAATTCAGACTTTTTCTCTGGGACAAAGGGAGAGCCAAATATTTTTACACAAATTTTTCAGATGTAGGAAGGAAATAGCCCCATGCTCACCCATTCACTCCACCCCTGTGATGTGGAAGGGATAACTGTATTTCTATTTTATATGTAAATAGTTACTTGCATATCGTCTCCTTCATTGGAAAGTGGGTTTCTCAGAGTTTAAGATTTTTTCTTTTTTATCTATTTGTATGCTCAACACTTAGCATAGTTCCTGGAACTAAGTAAGAACTTAATAATTGACAAGGTACAGAAATCAGAACCATTGGGAAAAGCACAGATCTTTAACATGAATTGATGTTGAGTGAAATCAGGAGAACATTGTACACAGTAATAGCAGCATTGTGTGGATAATCAACTTGGATAGATTTAGCTCTTCTCAGCAATACAATGATCCAAGGCAATTCCAAAAAACTCATATTTAAGACATTTACTTTCATTAGAGTCTTCCATTCAAAATTCAGAATTTTGTCTGAAAAGGGATAAAATAAAAAAATTTACAAATTTTATTTTACTATATAAGTGTCCATTATTATAGTCCATGAGGTGTTCTAAGTCATCAAAAAATGAAAAAAGTACTGGTGTTTGATATAAAAAGATATAGCACAATGGCTTTTAAAAGATTTGTGATGGAAAATGCCATCCACAATCCAGTGAAAGAACTGATGGAGTGTGAATGCAAATTGAAGCATGCTATTTTCACTTTTTTATGTTTTTTCTTTTTTGTGTTTTTTTCCCTTTTATTCTGATTCTTTTACAACATGATGAATATGGAAATATATTTAATTTGATTGTACATGTATAACCTATATTGGATTGCTTGCTGTCTTGGAGAGGGGGAGGAGATGGAGGGAGGGAAAAAAATGAAAATCAAAATCCTATAAAAGATAATGTTGAAAACTATCCTTCCATTTTTTTTCTTGTAGATCTGATTTTTCTTATACAGCAAGATAATTGTATAAATATGTATACATATATTGGATTTGTCATATATTTTAACATAGTTAAGATGTATTGGACTACCTGCCATCTGGGGGATGGAGTGGAGGGAAGGAGGGAAAAATTTGTAACAGAAAGCTTTGCAAGAGTCAATGTTGAAAAATTACCCATGCACATGTTTTGTAAATAAAAAGCTTTAATAAAAAATATATCCTTACATGTAATTAGAAAAGATAAAATACTGTTGAATGGCGGGGGGGGGGAGTACAGTTCTTAGAGCTACAAGAGCTAGGTTCAAATACCAACTGTGATGCTTTAGGTAAGTAATTTTGAGTTCAATGTCACTTCAGTTTCCTCAACTGTAAAATGGAGATATTAATAGCATCTATCATACAGGGTTGTTGTGAAGATCCAATAAGATAATATTTATTGGGGAAAAAAACACTTTACACAGTATCTGGCAGTAACTATATAAATGCTTCTTCCCTTCCCCCTTGCCATGTCTGTTACCTATCTCTCAAGTTTTTCCCCCCATAGTTACATCTCTTTTTGGGGGGACTGGGGAAATGAGGCAACTAGAGTCAAGTGACTTGCCCAGGGTCACACAGCTAATAAATGTTAGATGTCTGAGGTTAGATTTGAACTCAAATCCTCCTGACTTCATGGCTGGTGCTGTATGCACTGTGCCATCCAGCTGCCCCTTCCCCAAGTTTTAATGGGAATGGAAGTAGAATCAAGGCTGAATTGTGCTAGGACTACATAAAAGCCTCTAACCCTGGAGACTGGCAGTGAAGAGCCCAGCTCCGAAATGCAGCATTTCATAGATACCCCCAAGATACACAAGTACCCAGAGCCCATGGTTGTACTAGAATAAAAGCTGAGACAGTCTTGCCCTCCAAATACTGGGTTTTTGATTCTTGCTTCTTCACCTTTTTGGGGAAAGGAGAGGAGAAGATGAGGAAAAGGGAGGAAAATGATTAATATTATCTTGAGACAAAAAAAAATTCTCCCTCCTCAAATCCCCTTTTTTAAAACTTATCTGTGTAAATGTTACATCCCCTTTAAGAGAATGTAAGCTCCTTGAAGGCAGGGACTAGTTTTTGTATTATTTTCATGGCCGGTGCCTAAAACAAAGTAGGCACTAAATAAATGCTCATTGAATGAATGACTGAAAAAGCATTTCTTAAGCATTTTTTTTTGTCTCATCTCTGACAAACATTGCATGAGTGACCCCCAAGCAAGTCACTTAAACTCTCAGTGCTGATAGACATGCACCAGAGTTTGGGGAAAGTCTTCTTCATCATGTGGAGAGAGGAATATTATGGAAGATGAAGGCAGACAGCAAGTTGGGAATTGGGAGTAGAAAAAGACTGTGAGAAACTACTTTTCCATCCTAATTAGAATCTCTTGCTTCCTTCCAAACTCTCCTCAGAGAATAACTTCTCCATGAAGACCCTTGATTCTCTAGGTATCAGTGCCCACTACCTCCCACCAAAAAAAAAAAATTGTATTTATTTTGCATATGCATTATATTGCATAAATATGCACATGAATTCATTAATTAAATGTAAACTCCCTGAGGGCAAGGGACCATTTCCACTTTTACCTTTTTATTCCTGGTGATTAGCACAGTGCTTGGCACCTACTGGGTATTTAATAAATTTTTGGTTGATTGATTGAGAATCTGGAGGTACCTTAGAAATCATCCAGGCATTTAGTGGTTTGGTAGATAGAACACTGAACTTGGTAGCAGGAAGATCTGAGTTTGAATTCTGCCTCAGACTCTACTCTTGGGACCCCTGATTAAGCCCCTTGACCTCTCAGCCTCAGTTTCCTAATCTGTATAATAGGAATCAAAATGGTACCTACTACATAGAATTGTAGTGAGGATCAAATGTGATGGTGTTTGTCAAGCCCTTTGCAAACTTTAAAGTGGTATATAGATGTTAGCTATTATTAGTTTAATCCTTTCATTTTCCAAGAAGGAAACTGAAAATGAAAGAGGAAATAACCTTGTCACAGTGAATTAGCCAGGATTAGAAGTAGGATCTTCAGAGCCTTGATTTATTCAATTTACCTTCTTGCAAAATAGTCAGAGTGGGTTGAAACAACTGAGAAATATATGAAGGTTCTATAATTGTCTATCCAATTTTCCAAGAGAGCTTTTTGGCCAGAGAATCATTATATTCCAGCAAAAATATCTCAATTCTATACAACCTTGAAATAGGATCCCACCATCCTCTCCTTGTATTGCATCCACTTTTTGAAATCTTTCCCATCCTTCAAAGCCCAGTGTTGTGTCCCATCTCTTTCCCTCCAGCTAAAAATTAAATCTTCCTCCTCAAATTTCTTGTGGCAGCTTAACAGAATTTCTCCTTTACACTTAAAATGTTCTCTATTCCATCACAGTGTATCTGTGTGTGTGTATATATCTATGTCTATATCTATAGCTATATCTATATATACATATGTATATATATATATGCATACATATATATATATATCATCCTAGGTCAGGATCTGTGCCTTTCTTCAGAACGTACTATGCTTTGCACATAGTATAGTATCTGTGGAATTGAAATTTAATTGAAAAACTAAAAACTCAAAGTTAACTGTTTAATTATAATAACTCAAAAGGAAAATGCCATCCATATCCAGATAAAGAACTATGGAGATTGAATGTGGATTGAAGCATAGTATTTTCACCTTTTTTATTTGTTTGCCTGCTTTTTCTTTTTTCCCTTTTGACCTGATTTTTCTTGTTCAACATGACAAATATGGAAAAATACTTAAAAGGATTACACATGTTTAATTTATATCAGATTGCTTGCTGTCTGGAGGAAGGAGGAGATAAGGAAGAGAAGAAAAAAAATTTGGAACACAAAATCTAACAAAAATGAATGTTGAAAATTATCTTTACATGTAATTGAAAAATAAAATACTATTGAGAAAAGAAATATTAAAAAATTGTAATGACCCAAGCTTGGCCTCAGGAATGAAGTGAGAAAATATCCCTTCATTTCTTCTTTGGAGAATAAGAGACTAGAAGTGTTACTGTTCTCAGTTGACCATAGGAACCAGATGGTTCTGGAGGAGAAAGTGAGATATGATTTTGCACTTAAATCCAATCACTTGCACATCATGGCAGTCACCCTCCTGATATCATGGTCCTTTTTTTTTTTTTTAAATTAAAGCTTTTTATTTGTATAACATATGTATGGGTAGTTCCCCAGCATTGATCTTTACAAAGCTTTCCATTACAAATTTTACCCTCGGTCCCCTTCCTTCCCCTAGATGGCAGGAAGTCCATTACATGTTAATAATGATAAAATACTTGACAAGTTGTGCCAGAAAAATCCTATCTACAAGAAAAAAAAAAAGAAAATCAGAAAAAGGAAACACAATGCAAGCAAACATCAATAGAGAGCATATCATGGTCCTTTTCAAGAGCCTTCAGGACGGACAAAAAAAAACCACCACCACCTCCATGATCATAGGATCAAAGATTTGGAGTTCAAAAAAATTTCAGAGGCCATCTAACCTAACTACCTTAATTTACAAATGAGGAAACTGAGTCCCAGAGTGATTACAATTCTTACCTGAAGTCACAAGTAGTCTGAGATGGAATTTGAGCAGGCACTGCGACTCCAAGGTAAGAAGGGGTCGGGGGAGAGGGCAGTGAAAGGGTTGAAAATAAGTAAATTAGTCAGTCAATAAATAGTAATATTAGTGCCAGCACGTGCTAAGTGCTGGGGATACCCAGAAATGCACAAGACAACCCCTTCCTTATGGAGCTCACAATCCAACCTTCTACATGCAGCTTAGGTCCCTATTCCCAAGTATTTGAATTCACATAATTCAAAGTTTTAATTATGTAAAAAGAGGTTAATTGGTTCTTAGGACCAGCCCAATGGAAATATGCAGTGTGAATTTGTATAATAAGACCACTTCCCATGTTATTTATTTGTACTTCTCAGGACCTAGCTGTACTATGCTGAGTTGGTTAGTTTTGCAAGGCTATTTTTCACCTTCCTTTTTATTCTTTGTTACAAGGGATGCCACTTTAAGAAAGGTGGTAGGTCATATTTGGAAATGAAAGAAATATCTAAACCAAAGATATCAATACAAATTTTTAAATGCATTTTTAAATGCTTTTTAATTGCAAAATACATGTTTGGCTAATTCTTCAACAATGACCCTTACAAAGCTTTCTGTTACAAATTTTCCCACCCTAGTCCCCACCCCTAGATGGCAGGAAGTCCACTACATGTTCATTATGTTAATGACAAATCGAATATATGTATACATATGTCCACGCTTATCTTGCTGTGCAAGAAAAATTGTGTCTACAAGAAAAAAAAATCTGAGAAAGGAAACACAATGCAAGCAAGCATCAATAGAGAGCATGAAAATGTTATGTTGTGGTCCACAATCAATACAAATTTGAAAGAAAGAAACTGAACTATAGGAGGAAAGTAATTGATATACTCTAATAGTACTATTGAAATCAAGTTTTTCTTGCACAACATGCAAATATGGATATGTTTTTTAAAATTGTATATATTTAACCTATATCAGTTTGCTTGCTGTGTTAGGGAGGGAAGATGTAAAGGAGAGAGGGAGAAAAATTTGAAACACAAAATTTTACAAAAATGAATGTTGAAAAACTATCTTTACATGTACTTGAGAAAATAAAATACTATAAAAAAAAAGAAATCATTCAGAGAGGCCTGGAGAGACTTGCATGAACTGATGCTGAGTGAAACGAGCAGAACCAGGAGATCATTATACACGGCAACAACAATACTATATGATGATCAATTCTGATGGACGTGGCTCTCTTCAACAATGAAATGTTTCAAACTAGTTCCAATTGTTCGCTGAAGAAAGCCATATACACCCAGAGAGAGGGATGTGAAATGTGGACGACAACATAACATTCTCATACTCTTGATTGATGTTTGCTTACATTGTGTTTCCTTTATCTGATATGTCTTTCGTGTAGAAACAATTTTTCTTGCACAACAATGATGTTTGGAAATATGTATACATATATTCGATTTGTCAAGTATTTTAACATTATTAACATGTAGAGGATATCCTGCCATCTAGGAGAGGAGTGGGGAGTAGGGGGGAAAAATTTGTAATAGAAAGCTTTATAAGGGTTAATGTTGAAGAATTACCCATACATATGTTTTGCAAATAAAATAAAATTTAAAAAAAAAGAAAAAGAAATCAAGTGACCATTGGAACACTAATCTCACTCTCTCTTTCTCTGTCTCTGTCTCTGTGTGTTTGTGTCTGTCTGTCTCTCTCTCCCTGTGTCTCTCTGTCTCTATTTCTCTGTGTTTCTCTGTGTGTCTTTCGCTCTGTGTGTCTTTCTTTCTCTGTCTCTCTCTGAATCTGCAGGTGCTACAGGTTTCCTTCAGCTCAGTCATTCTGAAACCTTCCTTTTCTGGGTGCACTCCCTTGAGGAAATACCGTTCTAATTATAAACTCCTAAGGTCAAGGTGACCAAATAATTTTGGGATCCAGAACAAAATAGTCTTTCATATCTCAAGTCCTTCCTGAATGTCATGTGGTCTAAAAATGGAGTCTTAAGATGTGGTCTAAAAAAAAAAAAGTCTCAATCACTGGAACATTTCTCTTCTCTGGAAAATTCCATTTTAGGTGAAGAGAGCTAATCTTGTGGCCCAAGGTAGCTTGCTTTCAGATTTCCCCAGATTTCCCCCACTTTGGTTCTGTTTTCCCTATGAGCCAACCCAGCTTATTGATATTGCTATGCCTCTGATGTAAGTGTCTTTTTCTGGGAAATGAGTAAGTTGAAAACAAAAGTATTCAAATAAAGATGGTCAGACCAATTGGAAGACCAGCAAAATCGCTTATTTTCATTATTGCTATTTATGGTTTTCTACAGATTTCATCCCTATTCATCCACCCATACCTGTTAAACTTCCTAGGGTTTTAATTCTCCCAATTTGTATTCCTTTCTCAGAAATGCTTGCTAAATTGTGCATATCCTTTGATCCAGCAATACCACTACTGGGTCTGTATCCCAAAGAGATCATGAAAAAGGGAAAAAGACCCACATGTGCAAAAATATTGTTCTTTTTGTAATGGCAAAGAATTGGAAATTGAGAGGATGCCCATCAATTGGGGAATTGACAAGCAAATTGTGATATAGGAATGCAATGCTGTAAGAAATGATGAGTAGGTAGATTTCAAAAAAAAACCTGGAAAGATTTTTATGAATTGATGCTGAATTAAGTGAGCAGAAGGAGATTATACATAATAACTACAACATTGTGTGAAAATCAACTATGATAGACTTAGATCTTCTCAGCAATACAATGATCCAAGACAATTCCAAAAGACTCATGATAGAAAATATGATCCACATTCAGAGAAAGAACTGTGAAATCTAAATGCAGATCAAAGCCTACTATTTTTACTTTTTTGTTGGTTTTTTTGTGACTTTTCTCTTTTATTTTATTTCTTGACTAATGTGTTTATGTTTACATAATTGCACATGTATAATCTATATTGCTTGCCATCTTGGAGAGGGACATTGAAGCAAAGGAAGCAGGAAAAAAAAATTGAAATTCAAGGGCTTTTAAAAGTTTTTAAAAAAATAATAATAGGGGGGCGGAGCCAAGATGGCGGAGTGAAAAGGTGACTTTCTGCCTCTCCTCCGATCTTCTCTCAAATCAACAATAAAATAAGCCTCTGAACTGATCTTCAAGTCAACGAACTCAGAAATATTTGGGCACAGCTCTCTGGATATCTTCATATCAGGTTAGTCGGACTCGGACAGAGAGATAAATAGACCACAACTGTGCAGGCCGGAAGTGAGGGTGGGACTCAGCTCGGCTCATCCTGGAAGAAACTCCAAACTCCAAACTCCAAATTC
>JAJPUD010002981.1:143241-279019 GCA_023553655.1 Myrmecobius fasciatus
TAATCAAAATTTTTCATTGTCATAGCTAAAGAAAGTTGTGTCTTAAAGTATCACCTCTCTATCAGGAGGTAGGCAATGTATTATCATGAGTCCTTAGAAATTGTGATTGAAATGAGGTGATTTAAGGCAATTCCAATAGTCATGATGGAAAGTTTCATCCTCATCCAGAGAGAGAATGATGAAGACTGAATGTGGATCAAAGCATGATATTTTCATCTTTTTGTTGTTCTTTATTTGCTTGTTTTTTTCCCTTTTGATCTGATTTTTTTTTTGCATACTATAACGAATATGGAAATACATTTAGAAGAATTGTATATGTTTAACCTATATCAGATTGTTTGCTGTCTAGGGGGGAAAGAGAAAAATTTGGAACACAAGGTTTTGCAAAAGTGAATGTTGAAAACTATCTTTGCATGTATTTGGAATAGTAAAATGCTATTGAAATTTTTTTTTTAAATGTCCTTGTACTCCCAACATTAAGACCTTTTTTCCTCTTAGACTTGAAATATGGTAATGAGCTGATTTGCACATGGATTTCACCAGGGAAAACCCATGAAATTCGCTAGTTCAAGAGCACCAAAGATTTGCACTAAGACAGTTGGAGAAGTTCCCCTTTTCCCTCAAGCATTTTAACCTCTTTTTTTGTTTTGTTTTGTTTTGTTTTTGTTTTTTGTTTTTTGTTTTTTGTTTTTCATCATCCCTGAAGCAGCCTTCTTCATATAACTTTAAACAGCACACCTAGGGATGCCCTACAGATTAGAAATAACCGTCTGTCTTGGGTTTCCCTTGATGACCTAACAAGGAAGCAGTGACTGAAATCCACCAGGTGTTGGCTGTGACTTTGGGGAAGATGAATTAATGGGTTAGGTCCCTTGTGAGATGAAGAAGCTGGGGTTCTTACTGGAAAGCAGTCAGTGACTCAGCATGCATTTGCATAACTCAGTGATTCACAATTTATGGGTAAAAAGAGGAGGAGGGAGAAGGAAAAGGGAAAGAGGAAGGAGAAAAGATAGATGAGGAAGAGGAGAAGAAAATGGAGAAGGAACAACGATCACTAACTAATGATAGCAAAAGTCTGTCTTGCCTTTCTTGGGGAAAAAAAAAGATGGAGAAATGTGAGCAAGGTGATAATTGATTGTACAGATTGCAGATAGAATGCTGAACTTGGGAGTCAGGAAGTCCTGAGTTCAAATCCAGACTCAGACATTTACTAGTTATGTGAGACTGGGCAAGTCATTTAATGTCTCTCAGCCTCAATTTCTTTATTTATAAAATGGGTGTGATAATAGCATCTAGGACAGTGGCCCAGTGGATAGAGTGCCAGGTCTGGAGTCAAGAAGAATCATCTTCCAAGGTTCAAATTTACCCTCAGACACTTACTAGCTGTGTGACCCTGCTCAAGTCATTTCACTCTGTTTTCCTCAGTTTTCTCAGCTATAAAATGAGCTGGACAAAGAAATAGCAAACCTCTCCTATTATCTCTGCCAAGTCCAAACGCAACTGAACAACAACAAAATAATAGTACTTACCTTCCCGGGTTGTTGTGAGGATAAAATAGGATAATATTTGTAAAGCATTTTGCAAACCTTAAAGTATTATATGTAAATGACTAGGAGAGCTTGGGCTATTAAGAAAGCTGAACACTGCAAAATCAGTGCTTTTGAATTGTGGTACTGGAGAAAACTTTTAAGAGTACCTTGGATAAGCAGTGTTTCTACTGGGCCTATATCCCAAAGAGATTTTAAAGGAGGGAAAGGGACCCACATGTGCAAAAATGTTTGTGGCAGCCCTTTTTGTAGTGGCAAGAAACTGGAAACTGAATGGATGCCCATCAATTGGAGAATGGCTGAATAAATTATGGTATATGAATGTTATGGAATATTATTGTTCTGTAAGAAACGACCAGCAGGACGATTTCAGAGAGGCCTGGAGAGACTTGCATGGACTGATGCTGAGTGAAATCAGCAGAACCAGCAGAACATTATACACAGCAACAAGACTATACGATGATCAATTTTGATGGACATGGTTCTCTTCAACAATGATGTGATTCAAACCAGTTCCTATTGTTCAGCGATGAAGATAGTCATATACATCCAGAGAGAGGCCTGTGGGAACTTAGTGTGGACCACAACACAGCATTTTAACGCTTTCTATGAATATTTCCATGCATTTTGTTTTTCTTCTTAGGTTGTTTTTTTTTTCTTCTTCTCTTTCTAGATCTGATGTTTCTTGTGCAGTAAGATAACTGTATAGATATGTATACATGTATTGTATTTGTCATATAATTTATCCTATTTAGCATGTATTAGATTACCTGTCATCTAGGGGTGAGGGGTGGGGGGAAGGAGGGGAAAAGCTTGAAAAAAAAAGTTTTTGCAAAGGTCAATGTAGAAAAATCACTCATATGTTTTGTAAATAAAAAGCTTTATTTAAAAAAAAAAGAGTCCCTTGGATACTCAGGAGTCAATACTGAAAGAAAATAATTCAAATTATTCACTGGAAGGTCAGATCCTGAAGCTGAAGATTAAATTCTGGCTCCATAATGAGAACACAGGACTCATTGGAAAAGACCCTGATGTTGGGAAAAATTAAAGGCAAAAGGAAAAGGGAACAGCAGAGAAAGAGATGGATAGTGTCCTGGGAACAAAGAGCATAAGCCAGGACAGACTTCAAGAGATAGTGGGGGATAGAAGGAGGTGGTGTATTATGATCCATGAGCAACAAAAAGAGAGAAATAACTGAATAACAACAAAACCTTATTGCCAGTCATTAGTAGATTGAAAAATATAGGGGTTAAGCCAGTTGAACCTTTTCACCTCTATGATCTCCACATCCATGATCCTATGAGGTCAAACTGAGAAGGAAAACATGCCTTGGAAATTTACCCTTATATTCATGTTATTTAATCTTTTTATGAGTGACTTGGACTTAAGCACTGGTAACACATTTATCCAACTCACAGATGACATAAAGCCAGATAACAGGCTTGGGATGCAACTGATCTCAACATGTCAAATTCTAAGATGAATTGTAACTAGAACAAAATGTAAAGTTTTCAACTGGGTTCCAAAAACTCAGCTTCACAAGGATGACAAGAGGGAAATGGGGATAAATAATATACAGTCCATCTATAAGACCTAGGGAAACTTTCAATGAATTGCAATTCTATATGGCTCATCAATGTGCTATGGCCATCAAAAAGGCTGTTGTTGAGCCAGGAAAACATTGTGTACAAAAACAAGAAGATTATGTGATGATCAATTTTGATAGACTTGGCTCTTTTCAACAATGGGGTGAATCAAGGCAGTTCCAATGGACTTGGGATGAAAAATGTCAATCGCATCCAAAGAGAGAACTATGGAGACAAAATATGGATCTAAGCTAGTAAAACATGAGTTTTTCCCCCCTTTCAGTCTTATTTTTCTTACACAACATGACAAATACAGAGATATGTTTGAAAGGATTAACTTTGATACTTGATAACTTTGTTATCAACTGATGTGATATCAATTGTTATCTTGGCGTGGGAAGAGGTAATAGAGGGAGTCAGAAAAATTTAGAACACAAAGTATTATAAAAATGAATGTTTTACAATGTTTTACATTGTACACAAATGAATATATTTGGAAAAATAAAATGCCATTGGGAAAAAAAATAAAATAAAGGCTATTGTCATCTTGGACATCATGAAAAGGGGGGAGGTGTGCAGGACTAGAAAGGTGAATATGATTGCTCCTGTTTTCTGGTCTAATCAAACTTTATCAGAAACACTGTCTTTAGTTCTTTACACCATGTTTTAGGAAGGACTTTGATAAATTGCAAGACATCCAACTGAAAGACAAAATGGGAAGATAACTAGGATAGCAGAGATTCCTGCTCTGCGAGATTGAATATGATAGCTGTCTTCAAGTATCTCAAGTGGAGAGATGGGTATGAAATTTGTTTTGCTTAGTTCTACAAGACAAAGTTAGCAAACTTGCATCTGCAGTCAGGAACAGCTTTAAAAGTTCCCCCACCAAAGCTGATTCAAGAGGTAATGGGTTCCTCCAATATTGTTTCTGCAAATAGAGGCTGCAGAACCATGGATCATGTCACAGTGGGTTAGACAATATGGTGGATAGAGCACTAGGTCTAGAATCAAGAAGCTGAATTCAAATTTGCCTTCAGACACTCAACTAGCTGTGTGACTCTGGGTAAGTCACTTGACCTGTCTGCCTCAGTTTTCCTATATGTAAAATAAGAGTCATAACAGCCCATACTACTCGTGATTGTTGTGAGGATCAGATGAGCTGATTGTAAGTGTTTACTTGGCACATAGAAAGCACTGGATAAATGCTTATTTCCTTTTTTATATTTTCTTGTTTAGTAACAGCACAAGATGCTACTTGAAGTCCCTACTACTTTGAGCTTCTGAGATTTCACAACCAGGTTCACTGTCCCTCCACATTCATTGTTTGATTCTTGCAGGCTTCTTATAGCTCCTTTAAATTTTCTCTTCAATTCTGGAAACCTCTGGTCCTCCTTCTCCTATGGCTATAATAGTGGGGATGTCAGAGCATGGATCCCAGTCTTCCTATTCAAGGACCCCATTGTACAAAGTTCACTAGGAATATCTACTCTCAAGAAACTTATCATTAAGTGAGATGTTAGGCACATACACAAAGAATGAGAATCCAAAGCCGAATGAAATAAGAGCCCTAAGAAGAGTACTTTCAATAAATATTATTATTTAGAAGGGGCAGAAATGATTTTGATACAGTCATCAAGGAAGGCTTACATGACAGAGATAAACACTGAGCTAGAGTGCATTGGATAGGTAGAATCAGGTAAATGTTTAACAATCAAGTCTGCGGAGAAAATGTGCACAGAAACCACTTTTAAGTCTAATCTTCACTATTAACTCTTTCTTTATCATTTTTATGTCAAGAGAATCAACAAAATAATAAATAAAGCTCTGATTTGTAATCTCTGCTGATTTTTGAGGTATAAAAGAACACCCTGGAAATTTAATAATCAGATTTCCCAAACAAATTTCAGATGGCTTTAGTACACCCCTGAATAGGACATAGATAAAAATCATAACTGGAATAAGCAATGGAAGGTGATACCTGATTCAAAAGGAACAGAATATATAAGATCATATATTTAAATATATTACCTCAAAATTTAAGGTATGCTCATATGAGGAAATTTGGGAATTTGAATGAGGAAACATGGTGAAGGGAAGGCTCATTTAGAGCCAGAAAGTACCTCAGAGGCAATCTTGTCTGACTTTTTCATGTCATAGATTAGACTGAGACTCAGATGAGGTCCTTGTCCAACTTGTCCAAAGTTATTGTTGGTGAGGTTCGTCCAATTCTTTGTGAGCCCATTTGGGGTTTTCTTGGGAAAGATACTGGATTGGTTTTCCATTTTCTTCTCCAGTTCATTTTACAGATAAAGAAACTGATGTATATGTATACATATATTGGATTTAACATATATTTTAGCAAGTTTAATATATTTTGGATTACTTGTCATTTAGGGGAGGGGATAGGGGGAAGAAGGGGAAAATTTGGAACACAAGATTTTGTAAGGGTCAGTGTTGAAAAATGATCCATGCATATGCTTTGAAAATAAAAAGCTTTAATAAAAAAAAAGAAGAAGAAAGAAAGAAACTGATGTAAACAGGACTAAGTGGCTTGCCCAGGATCCCACTGTTAATAAGTGTCTGAGGTCAGATTTGAACTCAGGAAGATGTCTATTTGAAGCTAGGGGTTTTGTGCACTATGACCACCTAGCTGCCTGCCCAAAGTTACACAGGAATTATCCTAGCAAAATCAGGATTCAAAACCAGGTCCTTTACCTCCAAATCCCAAATTCTTTCCTCAGTATCATGAAATCTCTCAATTGAAATTTAGGTTTTCTGATTCTAAAGTCAGTGATTTACCCACTATCTCACTGAATATTCGGCCCCTTTATGGCACAGTGGAATTAAGAATTTGTCCACTGATCCAAATAGCTGTGTGAGGCTGGGCTCTGTAGAATGGGTATAGCAAAAGTACTTAAGTCACAGGTTGTTGTGAGGTTAGGATGGATATTTGTAGGATTTAAAACACCATATACATGCTGGCTATTATTATTACTGTTAGAGGGGAAACAAATACTATTGCCAAGAGAATATACTCTTGACCACCTGGACTGAAGGAGGAAACAGTCAAGAAGTTTAAGAAAAAATCACAAACATGGCAGAGAGTCATGGTATAACTGTGACAGAGAGCTACAGTATTCCCAGACATCTATCTGCTGTAGCTTTCTGGGTCAAAAACAGAACAGCTGTTTGTTGACTTGCCTTAATGAGCATTTCATTCTTTAAAAGGGAGAAGAAGCAATAAGAGGAACTTCTATTCTAGACTTTATTCTGACCAACAAAGAGGAACTGGGTTGTTGAACTAGAAATGATGGAAACTGGCTGGGGCAAAGGGGAGGTGACAGGAAGTGACTCCTCCATCTTAGAATTCATGAGAGAGTAACAACCAACCAGGTAGGGTAACCCCATAGGTAACAGGGATTTACAAATAAACCATGAATACCTTACTCTTGGGAAGACTGGAGTTACATCTGTATGGGGATAGAGATGATAAATGTGGCTGGGTGATCATTCCTTGAATTACCTAGCTTCAAGGGTCTTTGGGGTTTGGGATTATATCTATAAATCACACATTAGATGTTTTCACTCTAGGATCCAATTCTTTTCTGGGTATTCAAGATAAAAGTCACTTTTCATGGTCACTCTGGTGAGGGAGGAGGTAGAGGGGAAATAGAGTTCCACGATAGATCTAGGGGTTAACAGCTTAATCTCAACAGGTTTAGCTTTTACTTCTCCACTATATGCTCTTTTTAAAAAAAAATCGTATTTTTTAAAGACCAATAAACTTCTGTTTTAAAAAAAATGTATTCTATCTGTATCCAGAAAAACAAAACAAAACAAAACAAAAAAACTAGGAAACCGAATGTAAATCAACGCATGCTATGTTCACTTCTTTTTTCCATTTTTTTTTATCTCTCCTGTGGTTTTTCCATTTTGCTCTGATTTTTCTCTCCCAACATGATTTATAAAGCAATGTGTATTAAAAGAAATTAATAAAAAAAGAAAGTTAAAAAATTGTATTTTAGTTGTATATTATTTTTCCAATTATAAGTGTGTGGAATTACCTGAGTGAAGACTTTCTCATGGGAATATACCCTTAAACTATACCTTAACTGTGACTTGAGACTTTATAATAACAAATAGAGCTATAGCTAAAAAGTTGCAGGTGTTTATCCCCTCCTGTTTCTTACCATCTCTTAATGGTAGATGCAAAAAGAGGCAAAAGATTGTCTCTGACCTTAAGGAGTTTACAATCTAAGGGAAAGATGCAAATAAATAACTATAAAGCAAGCTCTATATAAGGTAAATAAATAATTAACAATGGAAAGGCATTGGAATTAAAAGAGATTGTAGGATTTTAGTTGGGATTTAAAGAGTCAGTAGTCAAAGCAGAGGAGGGGTATTCCAGGCATGTGGGACAGCCAGAAAAAATGTTCAGAACTGAGGGACAGAGTGTCTTGGTTGGTTTGTTTCTTTTTCTTTTTGCTGAGGCAATTGGGGTTAAGTGACATGCCCAGGGTCACACAGCTAGGGAATGTTAAGTGTCTGAGACCAGATTTGAACTCAGGTACTTCTGACTTCAGGGCTGGTGCTCTATCCACTTCTCCACCTAGCTGCCCCTGTTTGTTTATTTTTCATACTCATTGCTTTAGGAATCATGATAGGAGAGAAAAATCAAACCAAAGAGAAAAACCATGGGAGAGATAAAATTTAAAAAACAAAAACAAAAACAAAAAACAGAAAAAGAAGCGAACATAGCATGTGTTGATTTATATTCAGTCTCCATAGTTCTTTTTTGGAATGGGGATGGCATTTTTTGCCCAAAGTTTATTGGGCTTGCTTTGGACAGAGTTCATGGAAAAGCCAGGAGGGCAGTGTCACACAGAGTAAAAAGATTGGAAGGACTAGGTTATGAAGGGTTTCAAATGCTAGACTGAACATTTTGTATTTTCTTCTAGAGGCAAAAGGGCATCACTGGAATTTTTGAGTAGTGGGATGACAGGATTGGACCTGCATTTTAGGAAAATCATTTTGTGGTTGAATGGAGGATGGACTGGACTGGAGAGCCTTGTTTAGGCAGACCCACTACTATTGCAATAGGCCAGCCATAAAGTGCTGAGGGCTTACACCAAGTTGGCAGATGTGTCAGAGGAGAGAAAAGGGTCTGCTCTAGAGATGATGCAAAGGTGAACTAGACAAGCATCATAGGGATTTGGAGGGTGATGGGGGTGCAGCTTCTAGGAGAAATACAGCAGTAATCCTGAGGCCCCCAGACTTTAGGAGTGTGATTGTTATAATAATTTGTTTGTTAGAACAATCGTTTGTTAGAACAAACAATCTGTTTGTCAATGATCCTAAAGTTCCCTAGCTTTAAGAATACTATAGTATAGTCCTAGAAACTTTGCTGATTGCTGAAACTTTGCTGATAAGAATCTGTTGGCCAAGGATAACAGGGTTTCTGAGGTACATTCCAGACTCCTCCTCAATTCTACCTGTGGGCCATAAAATTAGCATATCAATGACATGAAGAACCAGATCTCTCTGCTTTTCATATAAATGTATCTCCTTGCTCCTGGTACTTTGCTAAATTCTTTTGGAACTTAGCCCACTTCAATTGGCGTTACAATAAACTTTGCCCCTTGGAGAAGATTGGGTTCAACCCTGTAAATTCTTTTGAGATACCTTGTGACACCAGTTGGGGACCCCAATCTTTTTGGGTGTCCTTTTAAACCTCAATAGGGACATGGGAGCAAGATGAAATCTCTTACTTTCAGTCCATTTTCATTAATTAATGTCTGATGATGCATTTATTGGGAATCAAGGGGTATACTGAGGCACTGAGTCCTCCTGATATTCCTGCAGCTCAGGGGAGCCTTCTGTTCACCTTTCAAGGGCCACAATTTAAAAAAAAATACAAACCTTCCATCCTCTCTAACCTTCCTTGTCACTGTTTCTCTCTCTTGAAACCTCTTGGGATGGAGAGCACCTATGAGAGAGAGAGAACTGTGGAGACTGAATGCAGATCAAAGCATAGTATTTTCATCTTCATGTTATTGTTGTTTGTTTGCTTGTGGTTTTTCCCCTTTTAATCTGATTTTTCTTGTGCAGCATAATGTTTAGAAGAATTGCACATAAATCAGATTGCTTGTTGTTTTGGGGATGAGAGAGGGAGAAAAATTTGGAACACAAGGTTTTGCAAAGGTGAATGTTGAAAATTATCTTTGATGGATTTGGAAAAATAAAATACTATTTTAAAAATCACATTTACCTATATGTACACATATCACAGAGGTGTCCTTTAGAGCCCAGTCTCTTAAACTGTGGGTTGCAACTCCATTATGAGTCTCTAACTGAAAAGAGGGAGGAGTCATGAAGTTATGATTTATCATCAGTAAATGTTTGATTTGTATACCTATTTTATATACCTAGATACCTAGGGTCATGTAAAAATTTTTCAGGCAAAAAGGAGTCGTAAGAGAAAGGGAAGTTCAAATTTTTAAATAAAAAGAGGAAAATGCTAAGCATAATCTAACATGTACTTTAGACTTGTGGAGAACAGACATCAAAGGATAAATAGAATCCCAAAGCCTAAAATTCTTTTCTTTTTTAAATTTGAAACTTAAATATAAAATAAGAAAAAACAAAATAGAAAAAGAAAGAAAGAAAAACAAAAAACAAATCATGTGCCCAGCAGAACATCTGGGAGGATTCAAATATGTAACAATAAATTTCCATTTCAAGAAAGCACATATAATAATAAAAGACATTTTACTCATAATGTGTATTCTTTGCTTCTTTGTAGATTTTCTTTTGTTCTCTGCTGTGCACTTTTTACTTTATTCTTTTTTACCCTTTTTATCACCCCCATCTCTCCCAAGCAGGTATAGTTAAGCATGGATATATTCATGAATACACATATACATATATGCTCACAAATAAACATATATGTATATACACACATATACACTGCCATAGATATGCATCTAAAACAATATTAATGTGGCTAACATATAGTATAGGTTTTTCTAGGATACAAAATTCTGTAGGGGAAATCAGCCCAAGAAGAATGAGAAGCTTCCAAGAATGAAATTCTGAAGATACATTAAAAAAAGATTACAATGAAGAAGAAAAAGAGAAGCTGTTAAAAGAGAAGGATATTACAATACAGGGAACACATCAGCCAACAAAGAATTCAAAGACATGCTTAGAAGATAGGAAGCAAGCACAGAAAGCTGATAATGAATGCATGGCACTGTAAGAACTAATGTCAAGAACATTAAACGTTAAGAATTATATTTAAAAAAAATTTTTTTTGGCTATGTTGAAGGCAAGATTAGAATCAAAAAATTAAAGCCACTGCTTAGAAGAGATGAGATGATGATAATGGATTGTGGTGAAAAAAGCAGAACAATTTAAATCTTTTTTTTTCCCCTCCTGTTTTCTCTAGCAAAGAAAATGATCTTTGAACTGAAAAGGACAGAACAAAAATGATAAGCAGGAGATTTAAGCAAGAGAGATTTAAACAAGATAAATAGGATTGTAGTAAGACAGTGCTGAGCTTCCATGATAAATATGAATCGCTAAACTCAGATGAATTATAGGAGAACTGAAATATAGCCTTCCTCAAGGCTCTCCCCACTCCAGCCCATCCTCTATGGTGATCTTAGTGATTTTTCTTAGCATAGATAGATCTGACCATACCATCCCTGTGCTTAATAAATTCCAATGGTTCACAATTGTCTCCAAATCAAATATAAACTGCTGTTTAGCTTTTAAAGCCCTTCCAAGCCTAGTCCCATCCTGTCTTTCCAGCTTCATTATTCCCCTTTCCACATTCTAAAATCCAGTCAAACTGGCATTCTGTCTGTTCCTTATATATCCTTATAACTTTACATCTTCAGAGTCTCTGACTTTGCATTGGTTAATCTCTATGCTGGGGCAGCTAGATGGCTAAATGGATAAAGCACCATGTCTAGAGTCAGGAAGTCTCATTTTCAAATCTGATCTCACACTTACTAGCTGTGTGATCCTAGATAACTCACTTAATCCTGTTGGCAGATGTTTACAGATGAGTTTTCTCATCTGTAAAATGATATGGAGAAGGAAATGGCAAATTATTCCAATATCCTTGCTAAGAAAACCTAAATACGGTCCCTAAGAGTCTGAAAAAGACATGACTGAAAATGATTAATGACAATTCCCATGCTAAGAATGTATTCCCTAAACTGGGACACTAATATATTGTTGGTGGACTTGTGAACTGATCCAACCATTCTGGAGAGCAATTTGGAACTATGCCCAAAGGGCTATTAAACTGTGTATACTCTCTGATCCAGCAGTGTCTCTACTAGATCTGTATCCTAAAGAGATCATAAAAAAGGGAAAAGGACTCACATGTGCAAAATTGTTTGTAGCAGCCTCTTTTTATAGCGGCAAGAAACTGGAAACTGAATGGATGCCCATTATTTGGCTGAATAAGTTATAGTATATGGATGTTATGGAATATTATTGTTCTATAAGAAATGATCAGCAAAATGATTTCAGAAAGACCTGGAAAGACTTACATGAACTGGTGCTAAGTGAAGTGAACAGAATCAGGAGATCATTGTACAGAGCAACAAGATTATGCAATGATCCCCTATGATGGACATATCTCTTTTCAACAATGAGGCAATTCTCTCTTTGTTGTTTTTGCTTGCATTTTATTTTTTTTCTCATTTTTTTCCAGTTTAATTTGATTTTTCTTGTACAGCAAGATAATTGTATAAATATATATGCATATATTGGATTTAATATATATTTCTACCATATTTAATATATATTGGACTTCTTGCCATCTAGAGGAGAGAGTAGGGAAAGTGGGGAGGAATTGGAATACAAGGTTTTGCAAGGGTTAATGTTGAAGAATTATTTATGCATATGTTTTGAAAAATAAAAAAGCTTTTCAAAAAATGAGGTGATTCAGCCAATTTCAATAGAATTGTTATGGAGAGAGCCATCTATACCCAGAGAGAGGACTATGGGGACTGAATGTGGATCACAACATAGTATTTTCACTTTTTTATTGTTGTTTGCTTGCATTGTTTCCTTCCTCATTTTTTTTTTCTTTTTGATCTGATTTTTCTTGTGCAGCATGATAAACATGGAAATATGTACAGAAAAATTGTACATGTTTAACATATATTCGATTACTTGCTGTCTAGGGGGTGGGGTGGAGGGAAGAGAGGAAGAAAATTTTGTTACACAAGGCTTTGCAGAGGTGAATGTTGAAAACTATCTTTGCATATATTTTTGAAAATAAAAAGCTATTATTAAAAAAAATGTACTCCCTTTTCACCTCTCTTTGTACAATTGTCTCTTCCTTCAAGACCTAGCTCCTTCTAAAAGGAGTTTTTCCAGAGCCTCCTAACTGCTAGTGCTCTCCCTCTACCTTGTATTAAATTACTTTACATTTATTTGTTTTTATTATCTTTATATTTACTTGGTACCAGTACAAACCTCTGTCCTAAACTCCAGTCTTGCATCTCCAACTGGATATCCTATAAGTATCTTAAATTCAATAATCCAAAATTGAATTAAAAATCTTTCCCCAAAAAACCTCCAGTTCCTTAACTTTCCTTTTTTTTTTCATTTAATAGTATTCTATTTTTTCCAATTATACGAAAGAGTTTTCAACATTCACTTTTGTAAGCTTTTGAGTTCCAAATTTTTTTCACCTCACAGAAAGAAAACAAAAAATAAAAATAAAGAACTCCCAAGAAAACATAAATATTAGAAATTCTCCCTTCTCTCTCATGAGCACTTTCTCTCCTTCCAAAAAGAGAGTATAGTTTATTTATCTTTGTTAAGATTGATGCTCAAAAAATTTTAATAACAAATTGATTTTTAGGTATACCAAGGCTCTTACATTCAAAGGCAGTTCAAGAGAACTTTCTTGGCATTTAGAATATTTAAGAATATTCTGTCCTTCATATATGAAGATACTATTCTTGGCCCTTTTTTTTTTTTTTCCTAGTAATGGGAATGGATTTGCCCTGCTTTATCCACATCCCTTGGTAATCAGCATTGCCTAACTGTAAGACAGCTGAATGCAATTTGTGGCCACACAACAGGACAAAGCTAATTAGCTTACAGGGAAATGTGATATAAGACTTTGATTTACTCTATTAATATAGTGTCCCACTGCATAATCAATCACTAGCTTATACATATCCTTTCAGTTGTAAGAGACTTATGGAGTCCCTTTGAATTCCATCCCAAACACAATGATTTAGATAAATTGAAAATATATAGACTCAAGTTATTTAAGTCACAGAACCAAGAAGGAAAAGTTTAAGAATATTAGGCCCTTAGGTAACATCCGCAAAGAAAAAAGATATGGCTTCCACATCTTTCCCTTTCTTCTCTCAATAAAAATTCTCCATTCCATAATCACTGGTTCAATCTACTATTAAGTGGAATGAATTCAAGCAGTAGTGGCCTGATGAGGCCAGCAATTCATGGTGCCCTTTTTTTTTTCCTGATTATTGAGTTAACTACATCTGAGGTAAGTCCCATGTTAGTGTAATACAGTATAATAACAACACAATAATGAACAATATTCTCCTTTAAATGATGGTAATAGTAATAATACTTTACAGTTTCACAGTTTTCAAAGCAGTGTTACATTCATTATTTCATTTGATCTTGACAGGGAAATTACTCTTAATATTGTTAATATTAAATGTAAGATTACCTCCCCTCCCTTTAAGTAATCCTAGTAATGTCAGAATTCTAATAATGTCCTTGCATTCCTACTCTTGAGGAATTTACTCTAGATTAAGTTGAGCAGAGGCTCACCCTGAGTGTCCACCCTGGGGCCTTTTTTATAAATAGATATAGCTTGGGCCAGCCATAGCTAAAGAATGTCATTGCCCTTCATTAAGATTTATAGGGAGTTAAATAAGGAACTTAAATCACTAGAATGAGGCAGGTTTTCTTGCTCAAATTGCTAAGGTCAGCTGATGTCTCATAACTGGGTCTCATTTCCCATATGATTCCCAGCCTTCTTTTTCTGCAACTTTTTTTCCCCACAATCTCATTTTTATTTATTTTTTATTTTCCAATAAAATTTTCCAATTTTATTATTTTTTGTTTTCCAAATATATGCAAAAATAGTTTTCAACATTCATCCTTGCAAAACCTTGTATTCCAAATTTTTCTCTCCCTTCCCTCAATCCCTCTCCTAGACAGCAATTAATCTAATCTATGTTAAACATGTGCATTTTTTCTATATGTATTTCTACATTTATCATGCTGCACAAGAAAAATCAGATCAAAAAGAAAAAGAATGAGAAAGAAAAAAAAGCAAGCAAACAAAAAAGGTGAAAAAACTATGACATGATCCACATTCAGTCCCCACAGGGCTTTCTCTGGATGCAGATGGCTCTCTCTGTCACAAGTCTATTAGAACCAGCCTGAATCCTCTCATTATTGAAAAGAGTCGAATCCATCAGAATTGATCATCATATAATCTTGTTGTTGCCGTGTATCATGATCTCCTGGTTCTGCTGATTTCACTCAGCATCAGTTCATGCAAGTCTCTCCAGGCATCTCTGAAATCATCCTGCTGGTCGTTTCTTATAGAACAATAATATTCCATAACATTCATATACCATAATTTATTCAGCCATTCTCCAATTGATGGGCATCCATTCAGTTTCCAGTTTCTAGCCACTACAAAAAGGGCTGCCACAATCTGCCAGTTTTCTTGATGAACATCCAAGTACTTAGATTTGGATAAACGGAAGTCAAAAGTCCCTTGACCTCTTTGGTTCCTCCCTGGCACCCACCCTGAGTTTCTGCCCAGCTGACAACAACTGGCCCAGTTATCAGCAGGTCTAGACATTGCAGATCAATATCTGTCTGAGGTCTTGGAGATGCCATGTCTGACGTCTACCTCTTTCCCCCCCCCAAAAAAAAAGTGTGTGGGGAGGAGGGAGCTTAAAAACACAGACCCCTTAGAAGAGTCATTTCTACCCTTGTTTCATTTATACACTGTATCATCTGCACCTGGCTATGCTGTTTCCTTCAGTTAAAAAAAAAAAAAAGTTCTCTCTCCTCCCTTTCTTCACCTTGGAATCATTCACCCACTTGTGAAGCTCTCCTTCCTCCCCCAGGCTCTGGGGTTTCACACCATAATAGCTGTGCCTTTAAATAGCATCCAGCTATTGAAGCTCCCACCCTCAAAAAGGAAGTGAGAAGCCTTCAAGCAGCTTGAGAACTGATAAATACCCAAACTGTCTCCTTTCTTCTTCCATCACTCAACCAATAAGCATTTATTAAGTGCCTGCTTAGGCACTGATCAAGGCACATGTAGCCACGGAAGGGCCTGGCACATAGTAAGCCCTTAATAAATGTATTTTGGATTGAATTGGAAGGCAAATAATGCATAGACTTGGTTCTGGAAAGGTCCTTTTCTTTTTTTCTTTTTTGAGGCATTTGGGATTAAATGACTTGTCTACAGTCACATAGCTAGTTAAGTGTCTGAGGCTGGATTTGAACTCAGGTCTTCACTCCAAGGCAAGTGTTCTATTTAGCTGCTGTTTTTCAAAGACACTTGGAATTTAAAAGTTGGAGAGAAGTGTACTACTTATGGTAACATCAGGTCAGGCCCTTTTATCAGTAAAGTAATCAAAACCTGATTTGTTTTGTCAATCAGGATTTTCCTCAGATCTCCCCCAAATAGGTTTAGATTACTGTATCAATTAGACACAAAAGGGCTTGGTTTTTAAAGGGCTTTACAGGGGTGTAGTTCAAGGTGGCTAATGTGACTTTCATTGAACACCTACTATATTCAAAGTGCCAGAAAATGTTGGTTTGTGAAAATTCCTGACCTAAAAAAAACAAAAACAAACAAACAAAAAATAAAAACAAAAAACAACTTTACCATGGAAAAAGGTTGACATTTCCAAACTGAAAAATTCTGGTTTCCAAAAATCCTCTTATTCTCATCCAAGACTTCTTTGTGAGGGATAGTAATAACCTTTGATGCTGACTATTTGTGTGTTCTTTGGA
Organism: Myrmecobius fasciatus; assembly: GCA_023553655.1. Lineage (NCBI taxonomy): Eukaryota > Metazoa > Chordata > Mammalia > Dasyuromorphia > Myrmecobiidae > Myrmecobius > Myrmecobius fasciatus. The sequence goes on from JAJPUD010002981.1 coordinate 159,431, forward strand.
AATTCACTTAACTATTCTGTGCCTCAGTTTCCTTATCTGTAAAATGAGGAGGTTAAATTAGATGACCTCTAAGATTTCTTCCTTCCTTGGATTTATGATCCTTTGAATTTCAGGCCTTAATTCATCATCATAACTGCTATAGAGAAAAAACACTTTATGAGGCATTTTTTTCAAAGCACTCTATAAGCACTTTGAATATTGAAGTTATTAAAGCTTAAAACTACACAAAGGCTTTTGGGACATCCTGTATACATGAATTCTCATTTGAGTCTCACTACATCTTCGCATAGTAGACTTAAGAGTTATGGGCATCCAGCTTCAAATCCCACCTCTGACATTTATTGTGTGACCTTAATAAATATTTAGTGACTAATGACTAGTGACTAGTGAGGGTCAAATGAATTACTGTGTCTAAAAAGCTTTCCTAACCTTAAAAATATTCTATAATATTATTGCTATTATTTAATAATTTGTTGATATTATTATACCCATTTTACAGAGGAAAACTGAGACTGAGATAAAGTAACATCAAAAGTCACAGTAAAAACCAGAGGCAGAATCTGAAAGCAGGTGTTCTTGATTCCAAATCCAGGAGCCTATCTACCATTTCAAGCTGCTTCTCAAAGACCCTCTGACTCATATGTGGATTCTCCACCTTCTTCCCCCCAGCCCAACCCACTCAATACTTCTCAAGCCTAATATTGGTATTTATTTTTTTATTTTTAAAACATATGCATGGATAATTTTTCAACATTGACCCTTGTGAAACCTTGTATTCCAATTCTCCCCATTCCTCCTACCTCCAGACGGCGAGTAATCCAATATATTTTAAACATGGTAAAAATATATGTTAAATCCAATATATGTATACATATTTATACAATTATCTTGCTGCACAAGAAAAATCAGATCAAAAGGGGAAAAATGAGAAAAAACAAAATGCAAGCAAACAACAAAAAAGAATGTAAATGCATATGTGGTCCACATTCAGTTCCCATAGTCCTCTCTCTGGGTATAGATAGATAGGTCTCTTCATCACAAAATCATTTAAACTGAGAAAGCTTTGTAAGGGTTAATGTTTAGGAATTACCCATACATATGTTTTGCAAATAAAAAGTATTAATAAAAAAATCATTGAAACTGGTCTGAATCATCTCATTGTTGAAAAGAGTCATACCCATCAGAATTGATCATCATATAGTCTTGTTGTTGCCGTGTACCATGATGTCCCAGTTCTGCTCATTTCACTCAGCATCAGTTCATGTAAATCTGTCCAGGCCTCCCTGAAATCATCCTGCTGATTATTTCTTACAGAATAATAATATTCCATGACATTCATATACTATAACTTATTCATTCTCCAATTGATGGGCATCCATTCAGTTTCCAGTTTCTAGCCACTACAAGCATTCTTGCACATGTGGGGCCCTTTCTCTCTTTTAAGATCTCTTTGGGAAATAAACTCTAATATTGGTATGTATTAATAGAATTTTGTAGAGAGAACTCCAAGGATAATCTTCTGCCCTATAAGGATAATCCCTAGAGAAGATGATCTAAGAGTTTTGCAAACTGGATGAGGCTTTTTTGTTCTGAGCACAAAAAGAACTAGGAAGAGAAAGGTTGGGTGTTCTCAGTGAAACACAGCTGTCACTACTGTTTGTTTTACACAGTTTTTGCTTTAACTCTTCTTTTTTCCTTTGTCTGGAGGAGACCAGATGTCATGGGTGGTAGATAGGAAATCTTCCATAACAATAGAAAAATGGGAGGATCTGCTCTTTTAGAGACTAACTCAGGATAAAAACTGACTCTCCCTGACATAGGAATAAGGATAGGGACTGGACATTTCATTGGTATTTATCCCTCCAATCCAATCCACACTGATTTGGGGAGCTAACTAGAGAGGAAACTCCTGTACCAGTGCAGGCAAGCACTCTGCAATTTATAGCCCAGGGTACTGAGGTATTACTGGGGCAGCTAGGTGGTGCAAGGATAGAGCCTTAAATCAGAAAATCTGAATTCAAATCCAGCCTCAGATACTTAACTAGCTATGTGATCCTGGACAAGTCACTTAACCTTGTTTGCTTTAATTCACTGAAGAAGGAAATGGCAAATCATTCCAGTATCTATGCCAAAAAAACTTCATGGATAATATAATTCTCAGGGTCACAAAAGGTACATGCAACTGAACTACTCTAATAAATTATATTATATACATCTACCAAGGATACAGCTATTTTTCATCACTTTCATTAGTCATTGCCCTCCATAATTTTTAGCCACCTATGGAAAGAACAAAGAGTGACAGCATAGTGTGATGGATAATGTTCATATTGGATTCAGGAAGACTCCATTTGAATCCTGCTTCAGACACATACTGGCAAGTTACTAGCTCAGGCTTTACCACTGAGACTACATTCTCAATCACTTCTCAGCCTCAGTTTCCACATCTATGAAATAGTGATAAATAACACCTCTGGACTATAAAGAAAAGATGGCCTAAGAGTTTTGCAAACTGAATGAAGCATCTTTGTTCTGAGCACAGAAGGAGTTGGGAAGAGAAATGTTTTCTGGTCCGATTGATATTAGCAACTCTGAGATATTCTTAGTCCCTGATAAGAGTAAAATTGTAGGATTATTCTAAGGATCAAATACTGTACTGTATGTAAAACATTTTTGTAAAATTTAAAATGTCAAATAAATCCAAACTATTATTATTATATAAGTATTTATAGGACATTGACAAAGGGACACTGTATCATTTTTGCATCAATTTCACTGGTCACCACCTCTATAAAATTTTCCCCCACCTTTGGAAGGGATTAAGAGCAAAAACATAGGATAATGAAGCCAGGAAAACCTGGGTTCAAATCCTGCCTTTGATACTTATTACCTGTCATAAAGGACAGATGACAGAGCTTCCTGTCTTTGAACTCTCTAAGATTTCTAAGTCATAAACCAGATGCAGTCTGTGTGGGTGGGTGAAAGGAGTTCCCACATCTACAAAGTCACAAGTCCTTGACATATTAACTAGGTCAGGGCCATAGTTGAGGTGATGAAACTGATAGAAAGTTGTTTAAACAAGTAATAGCTGAGGGCGAGGACCTGTCAAAGTTCACACAAGATATAGCTTATGGTATCCAGATTTCTCTAGGAAAAGGGGCCAGTGTAGATTTTGTCCAGTTTTGTGTGTAGAGAGAGTTAGCTTTGGGTTAAATTCATTTCAACAATTCAGTAATACACCTATTCAATCAATGATTGAGAAATGTTAACAGAGAGCCATATATGGTCATATGAAAAAATGCTCTAAATTACTATTGATTAGAGAAATGCAAATTAAAACAATTCTGAAATACCACCTCCCACCTCTCAGATTGGCTAAGATGACAGGAAAAAATAATGATAAATGTTGGAGGGGATGTGGGAAAACTGAGACACTAATGCATTGTTGGTGGAACTGTGAACTGATCTAACTATTCTGAAGAGCAATTTGGAACTATGCCCAAAGGGCTATAAAACTATGCATACTCTTTGATCCAGTAGTGGTTTGTATCCCAAGGAACTCATAAAGGAAAGAAAAGGACCCACATGTGCAAAAATGTTTGTAGTAGCTCTTTTTGAGGTAGCAAAGAATTGAAAAATGAGTAGATGCCCATCAATTGAGGAATAGCTGAACAAATTGGGATATACGAAGATAATGGAATATTATTGTTCTATAAGAAATGATGGACAAACTGATTTTAGAAAGGCCTGGAAAGATTTATACAAACTGATGCTGAGCTAAACAAGCAGAACCAGGAACACACTGTATACAGCAGCAGCAAGATTGTGCAATGATCAACTAGGAAAGACTTATCAGCAGTTTAATGATTCATAGCTATCCCCAATAAACTTTGGATAGAAAACTTCTGGATCTAAATCAACACATGCAATGTTCACTTCTTTTTTCTGTTTTTTCCGCCTCTTGTGGTTTTTCCCTTTTGTTCTATTTTTCTCTTCTAACATGATTCATAAAGAAATGTACATTTAAAAATTAATATATACATATATATAAAACTAAAAAAAATAAAAAAGAGAAATGTTAGCAGTCATTTTTAAACTATCTATGAATCAGAGACTGTGTTTGGCAGGGAGAAAGGCAGAACTGAAACACTCTGTTCTCAAGAAACTTGAATTCTATCAGAGAGGACAACAAGCAACAAAAAATATACCTAAAGTTTATACAAAAAATACAAAGTGGATTTTTCAGGGGAGGTGAGGGAGGAAGAACAGTAGTAGCTAGAAGACTCTGGATTGTTGTTTGTTCTTTTTGTCAAAGAAGTACAAATGAATTAGATTGAAGTGAGGGAGGGCTGGGCAAGGTCACCTGCCCCACTTTCTCCTGGAAAGGCTTCATAGAAAGGAGTATCACTTAAGCTAAGTTTTATGCGCAGACACCTGTGCTCAATAGTGGGTGAGATTCAAAATTTTGGTAATGATCATTTTGATTGTGTCCTAAAGAAAAGCAGTGAGACATTGGATAGAGAGTTTACCTTGAAATCACAGAGATCATGTGTTCATAGCCTGCCTCTGATCTTTATAGATGTGTGTGACCTTGATTAAGTCAATCACTTATCCTCACACTCTGTTTCCTCCTCAGTAAAAAATGGCAACATTTATCTCACAGAGCTTTTTTGAACATTAGAATGAGATAAATGCTTATAAAGCCTAGAAAGTACTTTGCAAATCTATTTATGTCTAGTTACTAAGTTCTGTAAATTTATGATTTTCCATTTTTAAAATTTTTATTTATTAATTTTCATGTTAAATGTGTTAAAATATGTTAAATCCAATATATGTATACATATTTATACAGTTATCTTGCTGTACAAGAAAAATCGGATCAAGAAGGAAAAAAAACTGAGAAAGAAAACAAAATGCAAGCAAACGACAACAGAAACAGTGAAAATGTTATGTTGTGGTCCACATTCATATCCCTCTCTCTGGGTGTATATGGCTTTCTTCACTAAACAATTGGAACTGGTTTGAAGCATTTCATTGTTGAAGAGAGCCATGTCCATCAGAATTGATCATCATATAGTATTGTTGTTGCTATGTATAATGATCTCCTGGTTCTGCTCATTTCACTCATCAGTCCATGTAAGTCTCTCCAGGCATTTCTGAAATCATCCTGCCGGTCGTTTCTTATAGAACAATAATATTCCATAGCATTCATATACCATAATTTATTCAGCCATTCTCCGATTGATGGGCATCCATTCAGTTTCCAGTTTTTAGCCACTACAAAACATTTTTGCACATGTGGGTCCCTTTGCTTCCTTTAAGATCTCTTGGGATATAAGCCCAATAGAAACACTGCTGGGTCAAAGGGTATGTACAGTTTGATATAAGTTTATGATTTTCTAAACATTTTCCTTATAATAACTCTATGAAATAAATTATGCAGGAATTATCCCAATTTTACAGATGGAGAAACTAGAGAAATTAAGATAGTAAGAGGTTAACTGATTTTCCCACAATCATACAGTCTAGTAAGCAGGAGAAGCTAAGTTTGAACTACAAACTTCTTTCTCCAAAAGCCAGTATTCTTTCTGCTGTACTCTTCATGAGCTAATAGCTGTCCAGTGTATTATTATAACTGATTCAGGCCACTGGAGCTTTGACTCAGGGCAATAAATTAAAAGGTATTGATAGCACTTGAAGTCTGAGGGATTAAATAAAAAGTCTGTAGCTGGAAAGGACCTTAAAGATTATCTGATTTCATGAACTGATATTGAGTGAAACAATCAGAACCAGAAATACATTGTACACACTAACAGCAAGAACGTGGGATGATCAACTATGAGAGACTTGGTTCTTCTCAGTGGTTCAGTGATCCAAATACCAATAGACTGTAGACAAAAAATTCCATCTGCAGCCAAAAAGAGAACTATGGAGATTGAATGTAAATCAACACATGCTACATTCACTTTTTTTTTTCTGTTTTTTTTTTTCTCTTGCGGCTTTTCCCTTTTGTTCTGATTTTTTCCTCCTAACACAATTCATAAAGAAATGTATACTTAAAAAATTAATGTATAACCAGAAAATAAAAACAATTTTAAAAAGGGATTATCTGATCTAATCTCCTCATCTGAAGAAAATGGCTTTTCCTAATACAATTTCTGCCTCTCATGACTTAGTTAGAAGCAGGCTAGAAGGAACCTTAGAGCTAATTTAACTCAATGCTGGTCTTCTGTCTCTAATTCTAACCCTCCTTCCACTGACCAAGAAATTCTCAAGCAGTGTAGGAACAATAACTTAGCACCAAGTTAGGAAGAATAGTTTGTTAAAATGGGAAACTTCTAAAATTGAAGTGAATTTCTCCATTCCTTCAATAGGCTTGACTGGGCTGGTTCTCAAGGTCCCTATCCCCCATTCTCCCCTATCACAATTTAAGGCATACTTCATGAATAAATGAATGGAAGAATTAATGAATAAGTACTCACTAAATTCTTACTAAAACCAAGTCCCTATCTTCATGATGTTTACATTCTTTAAAAAAAAAAAAAAAAAGGAAGCTTACACCTATAAGAGAGTGGTAACCAAAGAAGTTTGATTTCACAGGGAAGGTGAGTGGAATGTCATTTGCCCAATTTATATGAAGTGGTACAAAAATTTGAGCAAAAATCCCCAGTGATGGCTCTATGTAAAGGGAAATGAAGCACACATAAATAATTAGAAGTCAAACTAATATTTGACAAGTGCATGCAGAAAGGTGCAAGCCAAGTTCTGGGGGAAGTGGGAAGGGGAGAAAGACCATTACTTTGCAAAAGCAAAGGGACAGGAGACAGCTAGATGGCACAGTGGATAGAGCACTAGCCCTGTCTGGAGGACCTGAGTTCAAATTTGACTTCAAATTTAGCTATATGATTCTGGGCAAGTCATTTAACCCAAATACCTCCATGATCCCCCTAAAAAAAAAAAAAAAAAAAAAAAAAGCAAAGGGAGAGAGAGCTTCCTGCTGTCCTGCCATCCTCCTGTCTCCTTGGCAAGTGTTCTGAAATCACCCAGGCTAACCACTGACTCAACCCCAGAAAAGCTTCAGGACTTCGAAAACAGTCATCCTGGGGAATTAAAAAGTTAACTGAATAATGGGGGGACTGCCTGAACCAGATTAGGAGATCTGAAAAGGATATCAGTGTATGAGTGACTGTTTTTAAGCTTTGTGTTGATAAAGGGGTGTACCTGATCCTGGGATACACACATTCATAATGTAAATTATTTACATAGTAATACTAGCAAGCATTTATAAAGAATTTTACATTTTGTATAGGAATTTATAGATATTATTCCATTAATTACAGTATAATAATTAATAATAATATCTTTATAGCACTTACTGTGTGCCAATCACTGTGCTAAGCTCTTTACAATTTTTATCTTATTTAATACTCATAACAGCCATGGGGAAAAAAAGGTATTATTGCCTTTATTACACAAATGAGGAAATTAAGGTTAAAGGATTTGCCTGGAGTCACACAGATATAAATGTCACAGACAAAATTTGAACTCAGGTCTTCTTGATTGCAGACCCAGTCCTATCCACTGTACCATCTGTCTACTCTGGGTATATATTAATATTACATGTTAATTATTCATTATAAACATTAAGAAACCATCAAAAACCTGGCTCTTTTCAACAATGAGGTGATTCAGGCCAATTCTAATAGACTTGTGATGGAGAGAGCCATCTGCATCCAGAAAGAGCACGATGGAACCTGAATGTGGATCACAACATAATATTTTCACCTATTTTGTTGCTGGTTACTTGCTTTTTTTCTCATTTTTTTCCTTTTTGATCTGATTTTTCTTATGCAGCATGTTAATTGTGGAAATATGTATAGAAGAATTGCATATATTTAACTTATATTGAATTACTGTCTAGAGGAGGGGGGAAGGGGAACGGGGGAGAGATAAAAATTTGGAACACAAGGTTTTGCAAAAGTGAATGTTGAAAGTTATCTTTGCATGTATTTTGAAAAAAAATATTATTACTAAAAAAGAAAATTTAAAAATAACCTAAGTTGTAAATAGTCAATATTTATTGAAAGACACAAGGAAGTGGATGTGGGAGGTCACTAGGTGGCACTATAATACACAGAATACTGAGCGTAGAGTCAATAAAACTCTTCCTGAGTTCAAATCTAATCTCAGTCACTTACTAGCTGTGTGATCCTAAGTAATTCACTTAACTCTGTTTACCTCACTTTCCTCATCTGCAAAATGAGCTGGAGAAAGAAATGGAAAATAAAAACAAATTAAAAAAAAAACTTTGCCTAAAAAATCCCAAATGGATCATGAAGAACATCAATAAGATGTGGTCCATGAACTCAGGGATTTGGAAAGATAAGATAAATAAACATAAAAGTAATAATAATAATAGCTGATATTTATTATGCATTTATTAAGGACAAACTAAAAGTTTGCAAAGCACCTTAAATATACCATCTTACTGTATCTTCTCAACAAACTATGGAGTTGATTCTATATATTCTTTTATTTTATAGGTAAAAGAAACTCATTGCAGAGATTAAAGGATTTGCCCTAAGTCATACAGCCTACATATAAAATAGCTCATGAAAGCAGTATCAAGTAATACTAGATTAATAGTTACTAAGGCCTGCCGGTATTCAGAAAAAAACAAACAAACCAAAAAACTCCCTCTTTGGGATATAGCCTCTCATTGGTCAAAGATTATGCAAACCTTAATAGCCTTTTGAATATACTTTCAAATTAAAGGGATGGATTCTTTTATTTATTTATTTTTTATTAGCAATTCTCTGGCCTACTAAATTTCTCCATGTTTCTTCTAATAGTTCTGAAGTCACTCAAAGACTTTAGGTGGTAGCAAAAACGTGAAACAATGGGGAAAAAAGCATGGTATAAAATCCAAAGTTGTGGGTTTGAGGCCTGATTCTGCCATTTGACAATGGCTACCATTGGGCAAATTATTTAACCCCTCTTAATTTATCCACACAGAGAAAGTAAATTTTAGTACTTTAATAAGATAGTAAGAATAACTTTAACTTAGTATAACTGATAATGTGGCAAAAATAAGTTCTATTATCTTAACAAGCTATTTTGTCAATTTAACATAACTGATAACATAGTGAGGATAGGTTTTATTATCTTAATAAGGTAGGTTGTCACCTTAACCTAACTGGTTCCATTTTATTTTAAGACTATTTTGTGATTCAGCTGTCTTACATTGAGTTGCTTTTTTCTATGTTGTTTCTCAATAAGATAAGCATCTCTGTGGTAGGAAGTGGCAAATAGTATGCATGTGTTCTTAAAAATAACTGAAAAACTTTTGTAGACCTGATAAAATAGATCAACAATGGGAAAATTTTTATAAGTAACTTTATCAGTAATGTTGAAATAAATTACCAATTAAACAACAGGGTAAACAATTTTAGCCAAAAGGAAGCTAAATACTTCTGGTAGCTTTGCCCAAGATTATACTGATGATTAAGTAGGAAACCTCTCATTTGAATCTAGTTCCTCTGACACCAAAATTTTTCACCATACTTCTCTTGCTTCACCAAGTTCTCCAGGTTCTAAGCTCAAGCAAAGTTCTCAGTCTGCCCCATGAATCTGATGTCTTTCCTTTCAGATTGGAACCATCTTTTGGCTTAATTAAACAATTGTTATAATCAAGGAGAGGCAAAACTTTATAGTAGACTAGAAAACTAGGCCACTAATGTATTGTTGGTGGAATTGTGAAATAATCCATCCATTATTATTACTGTTATTTTTTAATATTATTACTGAATATTAATGTTAACTCACTTAACCCTATTTGCCATAGTTTCCTCATCTGTAAAATGAGATGGAGAAGGAAATGGCAAACTATTCGATATCCTTGCTAAGAAAACCCAAGTAGGATCATTAAGAGTCTGAAAAAGACATGATTGAAAATGATTGAACAACAATTCCCATGCTAAGAATGTAGTTCCTAAACTGGGACACTAATACATTGTTGGTGGAGTTGTGAACTGATCCAATCATTCTGGAGAACAATTTGGAACTATGACCAAAGGACTATAAAACTTTGCATACCCTTCAATCCAGCAGCACCACTACTGGGTCTGTATCCCAAGGAAATCATAAAAGAGCACAAAAATGTTTGTAGCAGCTCTTTTTGTGATGGCAAAGAAATAGAAAATGAGTAGATGCCCATCAATTGGGGAATGGCTGAATAAGTTATGGTCCAGGAAATTAATGGAATATTATTGTTCTATGAGATGAAAAGGATGATTTTAGAAAAGCCTGGAAAGATTCACATGAACTGATGCTGAGTGAAGTAAGCAGAACCAGAAAAATATTGTACACAGCAACAAGAAGATTGTGTGGGGGACAGCGACCACTAACCAAAAATAATCCAAATAGACATTTCCCAGAGCCAGAGCAGAAGACAGTTTATTCAATTCCTGTAGCAATTGAGCATCACCTTCAACCAGGATAGTCTAATGAAGGGAGGCAAAACACAGGCAGCAAAGTAGATTTTTATACGCTGAAACAACTTCACTACATCTTGGGCCCCAGCTGTCCCTGACTTGGTATCAGGGCTCACAATCTGTCAAGGGAATCCACTCCACCCTCAGGGTTCAAGAACAGGGGGACTATAGAGAACAAGTGGTTTGTACAATATTAAGCAAGAGGGATTTTCCTGGAAATTCTAGCCTTAAACTGAAAAGGCCTCACATCCTTCCCACTTAATTGTGTGATGATTAACTATGATAGATTTGGCTCTTAGCAATTCAGTGATCCAAGGCAATTCCAGTAAACTTGGGGTAGAAAATGCCATCCACATCTGGAGAGAGAACTATGGAGATTGAATGCAGATCAAAGCATAATATTTTCATCTTTTTTTTTCTTCTGTTATTTTTTTTTCTTGTTGTTTTTCCCTCTTATTTTGATTTTTTCTCTCCCAACATGCTTAATATGGAAATATGTAAAAAATATTGAATGTACATGTATATTCTAAAATGAATAAATAGTGGACAAGGATCAACCTTGGGCAAAATTGTGAAATAGGAGACATTTGTCTTGGATTTCCCAAAATCCGACCTGAGATCCTAGTCATCAGTCTGGTCCTAAGTGGAGATGCATGTGTCTTGAGGACAATGCTCATTAGCAGAAGGTGGACTGCAGAATTGGCCAAAGACCACCTTGTAGTCAGGTAGGCAGAGAGAGAATCTTATCTAGACATGTGAGAAAGAAACTCATTGGAACTTCTAACATGTAAGGCTGATGGTTCCTGTTTGTCTTTCATTTTTTAAAAGGACCAATGATAAAGTGATGTCTTGAATTATGTGTGAACTGGATTTAAGTGAGGCAGAGTGCCACAAAGTCATCACCCTTGTTCTCTTTGCTAGAATTATCAAAGTTCAGCAGCAAAACAAAAAACAAGCCAATTGATGATGGCCCCAGGACACAGTTGATGATAGTGTTCAGCCACCTTGGGGGCTGTTGGAACAAAATGTTCTCATCCACTTATTCTGCCTGGGTAAATCTTCGTATACTTGGAGGAGACATTTCCCCTAACTTATCGAAAGATTTGAGAACATCATTTACCCTCAACCTGTTTTAGCCCATCTAACGAGCTAGTTTTCCTGGGCTGTGGCCACTGGGCATGCTATAGCTTCTTGGAGCCACAGGTGAGAGGTGGGTGATAAGCAGAGACCAAAGATGGATGAGCAGCCCTGAAAAGGACTTGCCAGCCCTCACACCAGAGGTGCTGGTCCTCCCTGAGCTCCCCACATATCCCAGAGGGTCTTGTTTGCACATTTTGATTAAGAAAGTTTGATCAAAGGCATTAAGAAGTTTAAGTCAAATGAGTGTTTCTGTCTCACTGACATATGAAATGGCAAATTGTAGATGTGCACCATGTGTCATACCTCAAATATAAAATGAAAGGACTAATCTAGGTAGCCCAAGCCCCATTCCAGTTCTACAGCTCTGACTCTATGACCTTGAAAGTGGAAGAATCCATACAGATTTTAGATCCAGAAGGAATCTTGTGGTCTTCTGAACCAAACTCATCATTTTATGAGTAAACTGAGGCTTGGGGGCTGTCTCTGGTCACCTTACCCATCACATTGGTAATTCATGGGAAAGTCAGGATTTGAATCTAGTTCCTCTAACCATCACACTACTCTTGTATCACCAAGAGCTAAGATTCATTTAGGTTCTAATTTCTGTCATTCCTAGATTTGCCTTCTTTTATTTGAGAGAAGAACCATTTTTCTTCCCAATTACAAATCTATTATAACAAAGGAAGGAGAATTTTTTTAAAATAAAAAGTGGCCTAGCATCAACCCTGGGTAAAATTGTTACGTGGAAGACATTTGTCTCAGGTTCCTTATTTTATTCCCTTTTCATTCCCTTTGTTGCTGTTCTCGTCCTATCACTCATACTCCTCTTCCTCCACTTTTGTTGTTGTTCTGTCATTTTTCAGTCATATCTCATTTTTCCTGACCTCCTTTTGAAATTTCCTTGACAAAGGTACTGGAGCAGTTTGCCATTCACTTCTCCAGCTCATTTTACAAATGAAGAAACTAAGGCAAACAGGGTAAAGTGACTTGCCCAGGATCACACAGCTAGTAAATGCCTGAGGCCAAATTTGAACTCAGAAAAATAAGTCTTCCCAGTTCCAAGCTTAGAGTTCTATCCAGGGCACTGCCTAGCTTCCCTTTTTCTCCACTAGAATCTGGTTTGGGGAAAAGGCCTTTGTGTAAAATTTATCTTTGTTTGGATTATAGGGATTTTTTTTTTCATTTCAAATTGATGCTAGAAGATTTTTTTTGTTCTTTAATTTTTATTATGAATATCACTTTATATATCAACGAAAATCATAGAGTATTACATTTAAATGATACAAAAAAGACATTCAAATATCAATATATTATTTCTTCTATAACTCTTCTGATTTCTTTGATTACCTATTGACTTTTAATCTTTTAACCTTTTAAAATATCTTTAAAAATATAATCACAATGAATGTGGAAATAATTGTTTTTTCTCTCCAGTTTATGTAATCAATTACAGACCAATTTATGTCCTCAGGCACTCTGCCAGGCGTAGTAGATCTATATTATATGATCCAGTTGAATCTAAGCACTGATCACTGTTTCTCATTATTAGAGGGAAGCAGGACTCCAAGATCTGTCTCCAAGGCTTGATCCCTTTCCCACCAAATGCCAGTTTCACAATGAATAGCAAATACAGAAGAAATTGATTTTTCCAAATCATAGCAAAACAGAAATCAGAGAAGGTATCCATAGGAGGATATATACTCAGAGAAAATAAGCCATACTCTAAAAAAGCTTATATTCTATTAGGTGACAATGTGTATTTATCTATCTATTTCCAAAATAAATAGAAAAATAAATGTAAGGTAGGTTGGAAAGGAAGCACTAACAAGAGAGGCTACATAGAAAAAGTGGTGTATGGATTCAAACCTGTGATTTTACTGGTTTAGGGAATTCCCAGTATGGAAATTTCCTCCACCCACTCAGCAACTCATCTGCACTTTATATAATTTTAAAGTTAACTGGGACATCAAGAAGTTAAATGACTTGCCCATGCTCACAAAGTTTCAGAGTTTCAGAAGCAGGTTTTGAACACAGATCTTTCTGAATTCAAGTTCAATATTCAATTAACTATATCACACTGTTATTATATTAATTATTACTGATGTGCCATGATTTGTTCAGTCATTTCCCAATTATTAGACATTTAGGGGTTTTGTTCATTTAAAAAAATTATATTACACATGGTACAACCAACTATAGATATCTTGGTCCAGATAGGCTTAACAAAAAGTTATATTCTTGGGGCAGCTAGGTGGCGCAGTGGTTAGAGCACCAGCCCTGAAGTCAGGAGGACCTGAATTCAAATTTGGTCTCAGACACTTCCTAGCTGTGTGACCCTGGGCAAGTCACTTAACCCCAACTGCCTCAGCAAAAAGCAAAAAAAAAAAAAAAGTTATATTCTTGTCATTTATTCCCAGTGGTAGGACTATCACATTAATATGATCATATCTTTGATTTTTTGTAGGGTCAGATTACACTTTGAAAAGATGGAGTCTATCTGGAAATGCCATGAGTAATATCTGCATCCACTTTCTTTCCAAAGCCCAACCAACACCAGACTTTGTACTTTTTATCTTTGTAATTTTATGAGACTAAGGTATTACCTTAAAGTTGTTTTAATTTACATTTTTGTTGATTATTGAGCCTGTGTTTTTCTTAATAATATTTTAATTTTCCAAATACAAGCAAAGATAGTTTTCAGCATTCACTCTAGCAAAACCATGTGTTCCAAATTTTTCTCCCTCTCTTCTTCCCTCCCTTCCCCCAAGACAGGAATAAATCTGAAAAAAATGTTAAACATGGCATGTGTTTCTTAAATGTTTATTTATAATTTTTGTTCCCTCATTTATGAACTGTTCATCTCTTTTCACTACTTATCCATTGGAGACTGAGTATTATCCTTGTAAATTTATTATAAAGGCTTGAAAATTCTCTGACTAGAAAATTTTTTTCCTGATAAATTTATACCAATTTTTCTCCCAATAGCTGCTTTTATTTCTACCTTGATATTGTTTTTCTTTATACAAAATTTCAATTTTTATATAATCAAATTCATCTACCTGTAAGGTACATGTATATACACATGTGTGTATGTATATGTGTGTTCCTCCAGCTCTGAATTTATGGACATTCTCTTCCCTGCCAAATTTTTCCAAAAAATTCTTTCTACCTTTCCTGTGCTTCCCTCACTACTCTGTCCTCAATCCCTTGAAATTATGTTTGACCTTTCACTATTCCAATGAAATTGTCCTAAAATGTCCCAATAGACTTTTTTTTTCAGGCTTTATCCATCTTTCCATAGTTTTGAATATTACTGACTCTCCCTCATACTGGCTACTCTCTTATCTCTTGGCTTCAGAAACAATCCCCTCTTCTGATTCTCTTCCTATCTTGCTGACAGGTCCTTCAATCTCTTTTTCCTGCTCCTTTAACTTTTTTCCAAGTCACCATAATGTTAGAGAACTTGCCCAGGATCACATAACTAGTCTGTGTCAAAAAAAATTTAAATCAAGGTCTTCGTGACTTCAAGATGACCTTGATGCACCATGGCAGGCCTCCTCTCATTGAGAGAATAATAACTGGTATTTATATGGAACTTTAAGGCAGTCCTCAAAACCATTTGGTACTGGCTAAGAAATAGAGTAGTGGATCAGTGGAACAGGTTAGGTCACAAGACACAATAGTCAATGACTATAGTTATCTTGTGTTTGATAAATCTAAAGACTTAAGCTTCTCAAATAAGAACTCACTATTTGACAAAAATTGCTGATAAAACTGGAAAACAATAAGGTAGAAACAGGGTACTGTCCAATATCTAAGACCCTATTCTAAAATAAGGCTGAAATGGATTCATGATTTAGACATGAAGAGTAATATTATAAATACATTAGGAGAACAAAGAATAACCTACCTCCCGGATTTGTGAAGAGAGGAATTTATGACCAAAGAAAAACTAGAGAACATTATGAAATGCAAAATGGATAATTTTGATTACATTAAATGACTAAGTTTTTGCACAAACAAAACCAATGCAGCCGAGAGTAGAAGGGAAGTCTCAGACCTGTGGAGAAGGAAGGAATTTGTGGCCAAAATAAGAAATGGAAAACATTATTGAACACAAAATAGATAATTTTGATTAAGTTAAAAAGTTGTTGTACAAACAAAATCAATGCAAACAAGATTAGAAGGGAAATTTACATTCAAGAGTTCTGATAAAAGCATCATTTCTAAAATATATAGACAATTGACTCAAATTTATAAGAATTCAAGCCAGTCTCCAATTGATAAATGGTCAAAAGATATGAACAGACAATTTTCAGATGAAGAAATTAAAGCCATTTCTTATCACATGAAAAAAATGCTCTAAATCACTATTGATTAGAGAAATGCAAATTAAAATAATTCTGAGGTACACTTCACACCTCTTAGATTGGCTAATGACAGAAGAAAATAATGAATGTGGAGGGAATGTGAGAAAACTAGTACACTAATACATTGTTGGTGGAGTCTGAAATGACTATTCTTCAGAGCAATTTGGAATTATGCCCAACCTGCTAACAAACTGTGTATACCCTTTGATCCAGCAGGTTGCAGCTATATTCCAAAGAGATTATAAAAGAGGGAAAAGGCCCCTTCTTGTGCAAAAATGTTTATAGCAGCTCTTTTTATAGTGTCAAGGAACTGGAAATTGAGTGGATGCCCATTAGTTCAGGAATGGCTAAATAAGTTTTGGTATAAGAATGTAATGGAATATTATTGTTCTCTAAGAAATGATGAACAGTCTAATTTCAGAAAAACCTGGAAAGACTTATATGAACTGATTTCAAGTGAAGTGAGCAGAACCAAGAGAACACTGTACACAGTAACAACAACTCTGATGATCAACTCTGATAGACTTAGCTTTTTTCAGCAATACAGTGATCCAAGACAGTTCCAATAGACTTGAGATGGAAAATGCCATCTGCATCCAGAGAAAAAGTTATGGAGATGAAGATGGATTGAAGCATGGTATTTTCACCTTGTTGTGGTGGTTTGTTTGCTTGATTTTTTTCCTTTTCTAATTGTTTTTTTTTTACCTTTACATCCAATTTTTCTTGCACAACATGACAAATATGGAAATATGTTTAAAAGAAGTGCATGTACTTGATGTAAAGCAGATTGCTTACTGTTTTGGGGAGAGGGGAGGTAAGGAAGGAAGAAAAATCTGGAATAAAAATTTTTACAAAAATTAATATTGAAAACTATCTTTGCATGTATTTGGAAAAATAAAATACTATTTAAAAAAAGAAAGAAAGAAAATAGCAACATGTCTTCCATGTTAAAAATTCTGGCATTTGGGACAGCTAGCTGACACAGTGGAAAGAGTACCAGCCTTAAAATCAGAAGGATTTGAGTTCAAAATTTTGGCATTTGACTCTGCACTCTCCTTTATCTAAGCAACCAAGTCCCATCAGACTCACATATAAAATATCTTTTCTTCTAAGTATGGAAGGAGGAAAGAATAACAAAGATTTGAATTTTCAAGCCGTGGATTTATTAAACAATGCATGTCAGTTGAATAACAAATAAGGGCCAGGCCTCCTCAGTAAAAATCTATCTTTTGAATTGTTTTGATCTTTCCTTCAGCAACTATTTTCTCAGATCTGTATTCCATTTGGTTTAAGTTGAGAAAATTCCTTTCAAATCTTATCATTTGACTTGCTCAAAGCATCAGGGCTGTGCAAATGACCTTGAAGTTTCACTTAAGAAGACTAGAAGGATGGGACAGAGCTGGAAACCTTGGTCCTTTATTCCTTTAACACTAAAACGACTGTTCTCCCTATATATGAATTAGACATGTTCAAAAGTCTTGTCTACCCAGTTTAAATTTTAAATTTAATTAAAATTAAAATTTAAGTTCCCCTTCCTGGCATTCAAGGCTCTCCACAATTTAGCTGTCTTCTTACCTTTCCAGTATTCTCTCATTTTATTTGCTTCTATATACTTTAGATTCAAATCAAAATAGATTTATTCTCTGCTCCCATAGACATACACCATCCATTCATTGCCTCTATACTTTTACTTATATTATCCCCAATGCTTGAAATAGCTTTCTTTCTCCCAACCCTTAGAATTCCTACCTATCCTTTAAGCCTGAATTCATAAACCATTTCTTCCTTGAATTCTTTTCCGATTCCCCCAAAGGATCACCCTCTTTAGAAAAAGTACATCATTTTGTCTTGCAACTAACACTCTTAGGTTACATTGTATATCAGTTATCTGTTTGTAAAGATATTACCAGACTCCAAGCCTCCATGGGACAGGGATTATGTTTTATCTGAACCTCATCTCTCTCCCAGAACCTAACGGTTCCCAGAACCGCAGTAGGCATTTAATAAATATTTGCTGTTTTGAGTTGGATTGGTTTCTTGAATGGTGACAGTAGGTGGCAGGCTTGATTTATCCAGCAATATGCTGCCTTAAGTGTTTCTTCCCCTTGAGAATTCTCCCTTCCGAGGATGGGTGTGAGTCAAAGTTCTCAGCTGTTTCCTCTCTATGCCTCTAGATCAGCTCCAAAAATAGACCTAGTAGACTATTGTTCTAAAATTTAGAACAAAGGAAGCAACAGCTGAACAAGACAAGGACAAAGGATGTAGGATATTTCCCTTTAGCTCCAAAGAAAAGGAGCTACCTCTTGTTAGAGCTTTTAAATATTTGTCTAAAATATAGCCACAAGGGAGTTACTCTTTCCACTTCTCAGTAACAGGAGTGGTCCTTCTGAAAAGAGAACCTATAGGAGAAATATTATAGTCAATACAGAGTGTAAGCATCAGAAGGAGCTTTAGAATCCATCCAGTCCAGCCTATAGGAAAAGCATTAGTTTAGAAGACAAGATAAATAATCATCATCTTTGTCTCTGACTAGTTATC
Source organism: Myrmecobius fasciatus (assembly GCA_023553655.1). Lineage (NCBI taxonomy): Eukaryota > Metazoa > Chordata > Mammalia > Dasyuromorphia > Myrmecobiidae > Myrmecobius > Myrmecobius fasciatus. The sequence goes on from JAJPUD010002981.1 coordinate 177,972, forward strand.
TGCTTTTATTTCCTTTTCTGTTCAATAAAAGAAGTTGGACTAAATCTAGAACAGCCAAGTTGCTTTGTGGAGAATGAATTGGTAAAGACCCTTGACTGGAGATCTAGCCTATTATAATACTAGACCAGATGGTTCCAATGATCTTGTGATGGAGAGAGACATCTACACCCAGAGAGAATTCTGTGGGAACTGAGTGTGGATCACAAAATAGCATTTTCACTTCTTTTGTTGTTTGCCTGAATTTTATTTTCTTTCTCATTTTTCTTCCTTTTTGATCAGATTTTTCTTATGCAGCAAGATAATTGTATAAATATGTATGCCTATAAAAATAAATTTAAATAAATTTAAAAATATATAATGACAAGCCAGAGAAGTAGCTATGTGAGGACAGCTACAAGACATGTTGTGGTAATAAAAAAGACAAGATATAGCAAATAAATGATATTGAGTGAGCCAAAAATAATGCCAAAATTGTAAGCCAGGTAGTACTTTGGACAGAAATAGGGAATTTAGAGGAGTCAGATTGTGATGACACTATAGGATCAGTTAAATAAATTCATGCTATAATGTCTGGTTGGTGGTTGCTATAATCCTTCTTATAATGTGTATAGAGTAAAGATTTAGGGTTCCATACTCCCTACCTCATTTAGTCAGTGTAAGAACACATGAATTTTTTAAAAAATTCCAATAGTATTTTATTTTTCCAATTACATGTAAACATAGTTTCAACATTCATTTTTGTAAGATTTTGAGTTCCAAATTTTTTTCTCCCTCCCTTACCTATCCCCTCCTCAAGACAGTAAGAAATCTGATATAGGTTATATATGTACAATTATTTTAAATATATTTCCATGTTAGTCATGTTGTATAAGAAAAATCTTTTGAAAAATCATGAGAAAAAAAGTAAACAAAAATTTAAACAGGTGAAAAATAGTATGCTTTGCTCTGCATTCAGTCTCCTTAGTTCTCTTTCTGGATACAGATGGCATTTTCTATCCCAAATTTATTGGAATTGTCTTGGATCAATATCCACTCCATATCATTTATTTGCTATATCTTGTCTTTTTTATTACCACTTGTAGTCTTGTAGCTATCCTTTTCTTCCCACTCACATAGCTACTTCTCTGGCCTGTTATAATAACCACTGTATTGCTGAGAAGAGCTAAATCTATCATTGCTGATCATCATTACATATTCTTGTCATTACTAGAGCATGTGAAATTTTAAATGTATAAGCAAAATGATTTATATCTTGTTATCTCTTTATGGAATACGAAGTCTAGTGGCAAGATAAAAGTCAGACTGGTGATGGCATGGAATGCAATGGATCACCTGGATGGCTTCATTCTCTGATCAAGCTCTGAGTTCCACGGTGCCACTTTCATAGCTATTGGACCAAATTATTCTCATCCAACTCTTCACATGCTTGGAGTAGACACCCCTCTTCAACTCACTGATAGGTTTGAAGCCCATTGGTTACTCTCATCCTGGGTTGGCCCATTCTGCCGAGATGGTTTACTGGGTCAAGAAGAGAATAGCTGACTAAATAGTGAAATAAGCTAACCAATCTCTGAGAATTTTAAATATCTGAAAGAATTCCAGCAATGGATCCATCTAGTAGTAAAGGATTCCAAGTTCAAGTTCCGATGATTCTAGTTCCAGAGTTAGAACAAGGCCCCTAAGAAAGAATCATTCTTATGAGAAAGAGAGTCTGTCCATACTTCTGTGTAATTCCCTACCATAGCTCCCCATTGACCATGTCATGAGATAGATCAGTAACAGACAGTGCATTCAGCTGAGATAAGAGAGGCTGGACTAGCAGGAGACAGTATCCATCCAGAAACAAGAGTTATATACCAAGAACAAATGGATGCAGATAAATAGTTAACTTAGGAGTAAAATAGCTTCAAGGAAAATGACCTTTGCACTAAAGAATACATGCTACAGACTCACAAAGGTCTTCTATCTAGACCATAAAGCACCAGGAGTTGTGTTTCCCCTTTGGCATACATATATACTTCACATGTATCTCATTACCTTTGTATTTTTAAATTTGAGCCCATTCTTCTTATTGTGACAATTTAAAAGTTTGAGAAACATATTTCTGAGTAACTCAATTATTTTATTAACATGGCTAGCATGTGTATTAATAGAGATTAATTATATTCTTGAATGCCAAGGAATCCTCATGATGGTAGTTTATATGCCCTTGGAAGAGCAGGTGTTCCTGAGGATGACAACCGGCTCTGATTGATTAACAATTAGTTAGAAAATGAATATTATAATAAGATGTGGGCTCATTCTAATGAGGGTCTTGAGGTATGTGACTTGGATCATCCAAGTCTTGATCAAAGAGACTTATCAATTTCCATATCACCTATTTGACAAAAGGGAGAATCCACATTTTTCCAGAATTGTCTAAATAAACACAAATGAACTGGAATCTTCCAAGTAGCCAAAACTTAAAATTTCTTTTACTGTCTGATTAGAACTTAGCCTGGGTAAGTTTTTGCCTAAGATTTTCCATATTAGTTGATTTCTGGATGAGGAAGTAGAAAAGGTGAAAAACCTTGGTCTCAATATGATAATTAGTTATTAATATAATAAATGATCATTTCTCTTACCATGGACTTATATACATTTGTGAACTCAGAAAAGGTGCTACATAGGCCTGCTTCTTAAAATTTTATAACTTCAAGAGACTGCTTTTCTTTGAAGATTGTAAATGAGTTAATATTGCTTGCTAGAGATAAATGCATGCATATACACATAGCTATGTTAATAATTAGGCCCTTTTCCCCTGTAGTAGGGATTCTTGTGTACTAAAGTTTTCTCTTCCTCTTCAGTAGAATCTGAATGAGCATATATATGTAGAATAACAAGGGGAAAAATGCGAAGGCCAGCCTTGCAGGAAACTGGATTCTTGAATGGAGGGTTGGAGTCAGTGAGTGGAACAAGAGACAGCACACTCTATGGCGTGGTCATCAAGTTTGATTTATTGGCAAAAGCTTGTTCAATTTATTCAAGAAAGCTTATAATTTTTATAGTCTTACAAAGTTAGGGTTCATTAAAGATAGGGCAATTATTTGGCTAGGATTACAAAATTTTCTTGGAGCCCAGAAGTTCCCAGGACCCCAGGTGCAATGCTTCTTAGAAAAAAAGAATGTACAGAGTAAATTCATCAGACAATATAATAATAGTGAAACTTTAACTAAAGGTAAATGTACCTTGTGGTCATCACGTCATGTCTGGCAGGACATGAGCTTCTCTAAAAATATCACATTTATTTATTCCAAGACTTATACAGTGCTTTTTAATTTTTAACATCGTCATAAGATATTTTACAATAGGGACATTTAATTTTCTCAGGAACATTTAATTTTCTCAGCCCATTTTTTTTCAGGTACAAAAAAAAAGCATTTATTTAGTCCTTGCAGGGAGAAATCCCAGACACACACCTGGGAGCTATCCCAACTCCCTTTAGGTGTTTGTGGAACCTGATTAGCTTCCAGCTTGTCAGGGTTTAAAATGCAAAAGATCCAAGCCTTTTTATTAGATAAGTTAAAAGGAGGTAATCATCCTTGACCAATGGTCACCAATGTTATCCCCTCCCTGTGGGTCATGTCTACTTCCTGAGGGTCTGACCTTTAGAGACCATGTGATTACCTGCAACCCAAGATTCAAGACTTTATCTTTCGACTCTTAGAATAGGGATCCTGTGAGTTAATCTCAAACTGAGAAAACTTTATCCAATCAGTCCCATTCATTACCCTTGACTCCTCCCTTACACCTTCCCCCAATATCCAATCTGTTTCCAAGTTTCATTTATTCTTTCTTCATAATATCTCTCTTATTCGTTCCCTTCTTTCCTCTGACACTGCTGCCATACTGATACATAACCTCAAGCTTGGGCTATTGGTGGTTCTAGTCTTAAATCTTTCCCCTTGCCAGTCCATCTTTCACTTCTCTGTCAAATTAGTTTTCCTAGATAACTGTATAAATATACATACACATATTTGATCTGTCAAATATTTTAACATAATTAACATGTATTAGACCTCCTGCCATCCAGGGGAGGGAGGTGGGGGGCAGGATAGAAAATTCTGCAACAGAAAGCCCTGCAAGGGTCAACGCTGAAAAATTGCTTATGCATATGTTTTGCAAATAAATCTCAGCCCATTTATTAATCACTCGTACAATAGCTTGTTTTTGTGCAAGGGTCAGTAAACCATGCAGTGGCCTACTTCTCTTACTTTTTTCCCATGACTTACTTGCTACCAATGTGTCCATCTATCACTTATGTTTACTGTTCTTTTCATCATATCATTATTTATGTAAGCTCCATATAAGGAAGAGAAGGGTCAGGTTGATTGGGTCTGGAATTGTTTCAAACAAGAGGGAGTAACTGGAGATTTCTTTTGGAGTTTTTGGGGAAAGCTATCAATTTCCCAAGTTTCCCAGTCTCTAAGTTTGTTTAATGCTTCACTAGTAGAGAAACCTTTCATGTTTGGGCAGAAAGTACAAAGGGGCTTTTGGGGGTGAAGAGTTCTGTGCTCAACCTTATTGTGATGGATGAGTATATACATACAGCTATGCTAAGAACTCCTAGGACAGGAATTAAGCAGATAATCATTAACCAAATGTATCCCTGTATGTTTAGTTCTGTGGGGGCTTCTTCATGGTGCCTTGCACACATGAGGTCAGGTTCCTGTGGAGACCGTGTCATTCCACACAGGGTCCTTGGCTTCCTGCAGAAAAAATTTACAAACACATCCATTAGAAGATTTTTGATACTCACTTGAGAGAAAAACCCAAAGTTATATCCTAGGAAATTGCTAGGTTTTTTAAAAGATAGACTTATCCTGGAAAGTGTGATGCTCATATAAATAAGGTCATATCCTCCACACTCATGTAGTTTTCTTTTTAGGTTATATAGGTACATTTATTTTTTACATATTTCCATATGACTCATTTTGGGAGAGAAAAATCAGAACAAAAGGGGAAAATCATGAGAGGAAAAAAAAAGAAAAAAAAAAGGTGAAAATAGGCTTTGATCCACATTTAGTTTCCGTTGTTTTCTTTCTCAATTAAAATGGTATTTTCCATCCAAAGTTTATTGGAGTTCTATTTGATCCCTGAATTGCTGAGGAGAGCCAATTGTATCACAGTTGATCATCACATAATCTTGTTTTTACTGGGTACCATGTATTCCTAGTTCTGCTCAATTCACTCATTATCAGTTCATGTAAGTCTTTCCAGGCTTTTCTGAAATCAGCCTGCTCATTATTTCTTTTTTTTTTTTTTTTAGTTTTTTAAAAAAAATTATTAAAGCTTTTTATTTGCAAAACATATGTATGGATAATTCTTCAACATTAACCCTTACAAAGCTTTCTGTTACAAATTTTCCCCCTAGTCCCTCCCCCTCCCCTAGATGGCAGGAAGTTCACTACATGTTAATTATGCTAAAATACTTGATAAATCGAATATATGTATGCATATTTCCACACTTATCTTGCTGTGCAAGAAAAATCGTACCTACAAGAAAAAAAATCTGAGAAAGGAAACACAATGCAAACAAACATCAATAAAGAGCATGAAAATGTTATGTTGTGGTCCACATTTCATAACCCTCTCTCTGGGTGTATATGGCCTTCTTCACTGACCAATTGGAACTGGTTTGACTGCTCATCATTTCTTAAAGAAAATAATATTTTATTACTTTCATATACCATAACTTATTTAGCCATCCCCTAATTGATGGACATCCACTCATTTTCCAATTCTTTACCACCATGAAAAAAGCTACTTCAGACATTTTTGCCCATGTGGGCCCTTTGCCCTCTTTTATGATCTTTTTGCACTCATGTAGTTTTAATTGCTTTTTACTTTCTTTTGCTTTCATCCTAAAATCAGTCAAGTTTCCCTCTTAGCTCTAATCATAACTTCATAGATAAGTGTTCAATAGTATCCGTAGCAACTTGGACTGTCGAAAAAATTCCCTACATACTCCTCCTTGAATAATTTCAAGAAGATGGAGGGACTTGCCATTCCTATCATTCTCATCCTCATTAACTAATTATTGCACTCAAAGATCCCAAAGTTTAGATCTGAAACCAGAGGTAACATATACCTTGCTCTCCATAGATCACCATCTTAGAACTGTTCCTTCCCTCCCAGCAGAAATTTCTAGGAAGACATACAAACTAATGCAAAGTGAAGTGAGCAGAACCAAGAGAACATTGTACACCATAACAGCAATATTGTAACTGATGATCAACTGTGAATGACTTAGCTATCTAATCAATACAATGATCCAAGACAATTCCAAAGCATGTACCAAAAAAAAAATTCTGTTTACATCCAGAGAGAGAACTGATGAACTATAATTTCATATTGAAGCATACTTTTTCTCACTTTATTTTTCTTGCTTTTTTTGGCAACATGGCAAATATGAAAATACATTTTGTATGATTTCACATGTGGTTGTCATATTGTTTGCCTTCTCAATGAATGGGAAAGGTACAAGAAGGAGTGAGATAACTAGAAATTCAAAATTTTTTAATGAATGTTAAAATAAAGTATAAATATTTAAAAAAAAAATGAACTTCCCTATTATTGTTTTGTAAGAAATGACCAACAGGATGATTTCAGAGAGGCCTGGAGAGACCTACATGAACTGATGCTAAATGAAATAAGCAGAACCAGGAGATCATTATACACTACAACAACAAGATTATACGATGATCAATTACCAGTTCCAATTGTTCAATGATGAAGAGAGCCATCTACACCCAGAGAGAGGATTGTAGAAACTGAATGTGTTCATTCACTCTTTTTGTTGTTGCTTGCTTGCATTCTATTTTGCTTCTTTTTTTTAAACTAGTTTGATTTTATTTTTCTTGTGCAGCACAATAATTGTATAAATATGTATGTATACATTAGATTTAACATATATTTCTACCATGTTTAACATATATTGGACTACCTGCCATCTAGGGGAGGACATGGGGGAAGGAAGGGAAAGTTGGAACACAAGGTTTTGCAAGGGCTAATGTTGAAGAATTGTCCACACATATGTTTTGAAAAATAAAAAGCTTCAATAAAAAAAAATTTTAAAGAACTTCTCCCCTCAAAAGGAAGAAACATTTTCAATACACCAGGGTTTAGATTTTTCCTATACAAAAAGGGAAAGCTAGAAAGCTCTCTGAAGAGCTAATTTGGAGAAATTCAGCCCTATCACTGTTTAGAATATCTCTTAATAATTAATGTTTGGATGCAGGTAATGTCTTACACATTTTTCCCTTTTTCCATTTCCTAGTGTGAAATCTTAGTTACTACATAATCACTCATTTGGGGAGGCCAGTCCCAAAGGTAACAGGGAACCAAGCACTGAAGTTTCTTGAATAGGACAGTGCCATCCACACTTCAGAGATATTGATTTGGACATTTATGGAGTATGTATTGGCATAGGGAAAGAATTAATGCATAAATACTCATTGTAAGACTATTATAATTATTCAGATAGAGATGATAAGGGCCAGTTCCAAGTAGAAAGAAAGGGACAAAAGCAAGATATATGGTGGAAGTACAATTGATTAAATTTGGCACCTGATTAACTGATTAGATATAGGCATAAAGGGAAAAAGAATAAAGCATCCAGGATGACTCCTAGATTGTGAATCTTGGTGACCTAAAAATGGTGTTACATTTAATAGAAATAGGAAAGTTGGGTGGAGGAATGGGCTCAAAGGGAAAGATAATAGATTCTATTTTGATAATGTTGAGTTAAACCAAAAAGATGAATACTAAGAACAATTCACACTTTTAAGCAAAAATAAGGCAGTTGTTAACTAAATGCAAGAAACTTCAGAGTACTTCATTTGCTAAATCACTAAATGTTTCAGAGAAATATTTTATTAAAGTAATGGGAAAAATATATATTTTTTTAAAAACTCATTTATTATGTGTTTAAATTTAACTATAGACTACACCCAGAATGTCTTTCTGACTTCATTTGTTCTCTAGGAAGGCTGAAGATGGCTATGAGTAATTTTGAGTTTCCACTGGCATTCTTGTTTTGGGTCCTCATACCCAGGACTTATTTGGGGTCCACCCAAGCTTGTATTTTTGGTTTGCTTTCACATGATTTGGATATAACTTTTGCGTGGAAATCTTTGTCAAAACACTATAGAACAAACCTTCCAGTGTAGGAAGAAGGGAAGTACCTTTTTTCTAGGTCTCTATCAAATGACCTAATAAATTTTTTTTTCTCAAACTATTTCAGATTTTGAGAATTGTTCTGGTAAACAAGATTGACAGAGATAAAGAAAGGGTAGAAGATAGAAGGGAAGGATAATTCCAAAGTGAAAATTTCTATCTTTGAAAAGACAGAGTGAGAACAGAGTTAGAGAAACCTACATAGTTAATGGCATAAGATGTAGGGACTTTGTTGAGTGTGTGTGTGTGTGTGTGTGTGTTTGTTTTTTTTTTTAAATTAAAGCTTTATTTTCAAAACAAATGCTTGGACAATTTTCAACATTCACTCTTACAAAACCTTGTGTTCCAGTTTTCCCCCCTCTCTTCCTCCATCCCCTTCTCTAGATGGCAAATAATCCAATATTTGTTAAACATATGCAATTCTTCTCTACATACTTTCACAATTATCATGCCGCACAAGAAAAAGTGAATCAAAAAGGAAAAAAATGAGAAAGAAAACAAAACGCAAACAAACAACAACAAAAAGAGTGAAAATGCTATGTTATGATCCACACTCAGTTCCCACAGTCCTCTCTCTGGGTGTAGATGGCTTTCTTCATCACAAGACCACTGGAACTGGCCTGAATCATCTTATTGTTGAAGAGAACCATGCCCATCAGAACTGATCATATTATAATCGTGCTATTGCCGAGTACAATGTTTGAGAGTGGTTTTTTTTTTTAATAATAAGTAACAATAAGTGACAATGTAGCATAGAGTTGGTCTGAAGACCAGGAAGATCTTGATTCAAATTCTGCCTATGAGATGGGTTGGCTATGTGACTGTGTCAGGGTTATTTGATTTTTCTGTGCTTTCAAACTTAAAAATAGCTTCTTGGTGGTGGTGGTGGTGGCGGTCCTTAACAAAAGATGTGTGATAATCTGAGATTGGCTAAGATGACAGGAAAAGATAATAATGAATGTTGGAGGGGATGTGGGAAGGCTGGGACACTGATGCATTGCTGGTGGAACTGTGAACAGATCCAGCCATTCTGGAGAGCAATTTGGAACTATGCTCAAAAAGTTATCAAACTGTGCATACCCTTTGACCCAGCAGCATTTCTATTGGGCTTATATCCCAAAGAGATCTTAAAGGAGGGAAAGGGACCCACATGTGCAAGAATATTTGTGGCAACCCTTTTTGTAGTGGCAAGAAACTGGAAACTGAAGGGATGCCCATCAATTGGAGAGTGGCTGAATAAATTATGGTATATGAATGCTATGGAATATTATTGTTCTGTAAGAAATGACCAGCAGAATGATCTCAGAGAGGCCTGAAGAGATTTGCATGAACTGATGCTGAGTGAAATGAGCAGAACCAGGAGATCATTTTACACGGCAACAAGAAGATTATATGATGATCAATTCTGATGGACGTGGCTCTCTTCAACAATGAGATGATTCAAACCATTTCCAATGATCTTGTGATGAAGAGAGCCATTTAAACCCAGAGAGGACTGTTTTGATGTTGTTTGCTAGCATTTTGTTTTCTTTCTCATTTTCTTTCCTTTTTGATCTGATCTTTTTTGTGCAACAAGAGAATTGTATAAATATGTTTACACATATTGGATTTAACATATATTTTAACATGTATGACATATACTGGATTGCTTGCCATCTAGGGGAGGATTCGAGGGAAAGAGGAGAAAATCTGAAATACAAGGTTATGCAAGGGTCAATGCTGAAAAATTATCTGTATATATGTTTTGAAAATAAAAAGTTTTTATTTAAAAAAGCTTGTTCAATTTCTTTTTCTAAAATGGGGTTATTTAAATAATTCATTTCCTCCTCTGTTAATCTGGGCAATCTATATTTTTGTAAGTATTCATAAATTTCATTTAGATTATTAGCTTTATTACCATACAATTAGGCAAAATAGCTCCTAATTATTACTCTAATTTCCTCTTTATTGGTGAAGTTCAACCTTTTCACTTTTGATATTAGCGATTTGATTTTCTTCTTTCCTTTTTCTAATCAAATTACTAACTAAAGGTTTATCTATTTTGTTGATTTTTTTTGAGATCAACTCTTAGTTTTATTTATTAGTTCAATACTTTTCTTACTTTTAATTTTACTAATCTTTCCTTTTATTTAAAGAATTTCAAATTTAATGTGTAAAAGGGGGGTTATTTGTTCTTTTTCTAGTTTTTTTTTAGTTGCATGCCCAATTCAATGATCTTCTCTTTATTTTATGCACGTAAGCATCTAGAGATACAAAATTTCCCTTAAGAACTGCTTTGGCCACATCCCATAAATTTTGGTATGTTGTCTCATTATTGTCATTCTCTTGGATTAAATTATTAATTGTGTCTGTGATTTGCTGTTTCACCCACTCATTCTTTAGAATCAGATTATTTAGTTTCTGATTAATTTTTGGTCTATTTTCCCTAGTCTTTTATTACATGTAATTGTTATTGCATGATAGCCTTACTCTAGAGGAAATATAATGTTTATTTAGTAGAGGGGAAAGAACAGATATAAGAGATGTTGTGTATATAAAGATGACATGGTTTGGCACTTGATGGATGGGTAAAGGCCAAGGGAACAATTAAGGCTATGAAGTAGGTGACTAAAAGGCTGATTATATCCTCAACAGAAATAGGAATAATAGCATGAAAGGCAACTTTAAGGAAGTTCCATTTTGAGCATGTTGAATTGTAGATGCCAGTTGGAGATCTAAATAGCACTGTCCTACAAGTCATTTGGCAATATCCATATGGAGTTTGGGGAAAAGATTAACATCGTTTAGCTTAATGTATCACACATGGTAGGTGCTTAATATTTATTTACTTACTGGATAAATAAATAAATGGATTGACCTTTTTAAATAAAAACAAAAAAGTGAGTTAAAAAGCAGAAACAACACTATTATGTAGCTTCTATAAAACCTTGTTAAATGAAATATGTTTAATCCAGACAGATTTTTAAAAGATATAAACTGAAAGGAATTTTTTTCTACTGTTTACCTTTAATTCACAAAAAAGCAAAAGTGGTACTAATATCAATAAAATTTTAATCAGAAAGCTTTAAGAGAGAAAACAGAAACATTATAAGCTTATTAATTTTTAAATCCATTCATTTAGTAAGTTTGCAATAAAACCTGTAAAGGAAAAAATGTATAGTCTTATAGGAAAAAAATGAATTACAACAATTATAGTAGGAAATTTTAGCACCCCACTATTAGTGTGTTTGAGGTTTAGCATTAAATGATGAGATTTAGGAGAGCAATTGGCACCAAATTGGTTCAATCATGTGAAGAATTCACAATGGCCATTCTCTTTGGCAAAAGGTAAATTTATTTAGGAGAAGAGGTTACAGAAAAATGAAGTAATATAACAGACACCAGGAATAGTAAATTTGAAATAGATTTGGGAGAGCATGTAACAGTTAATAATAGAAAAAACAAATTCCTTAATGGAACTCACAATTAACCAGAAGAAATGGAATACTCCATGAATTGAGAGTATGCCCTTAAGACAGGCTAAATCCATAGAGCAATATAGCACTCTAAAAGAGTTAGTTAATACCCTAAAAAGAGTTAGGCAGGAGAAAGACAGCACAAGGCAGAATGCCTGTTGGTGAACTAATCCAAAAGGGATTCAGAAAGATGGCATGGTCCATGAACAGATTTATAGGGAGAATTTAACCCTGGGGGTTTGACATAACTTGGGTTTGTGACAGGGCACAACAAGGTGGGACTACCCACAACCTCCACAGAAAGTAGGACTCTGAGATTGAACTTATTTCCATCAGTGTCCTTCTCTGTTTGCCTCAGGAAATAATTTTATCAGTACTTCAGGCTCTCTCTGTCAATCCCTCCTGATAACCCAAAACTTCATCACTATCAGAACAAGATAAATCAATAAAAAGAAAAATAAAAGAAAAATTACAGAGCTTAATCAAATAGTAAACCAGTTTAATATAATATGTGTATATAGGTATATAGATATAGATATATACATACATACCAATATAAAGAACTCAGTAGGAAAGGTACAGAATATTTTCCCAGTAAATTGGGAACATTTTTTTTAGGTCATAACTATTTTTTTTATTTTTTTTTTATTTTATTTGCATAACATATGTGTAGGTAATTCTTCACCAATAACCCTTACATAGCTTTCCGTTACAAATTTTTCCCCCAACTCCCCACCCCTCCCCTAGATGGCAGGATATCCACTACATGTTAATTATGTTAAAATATTGGCAAATCGAATATATGTATACATATTTCCAAACTTGTCATTGTTGTGCAAGAAAAATCTTGTCTACACAAACGATATATCAGATAAAGGAAACACAATGTAAGCAAACATCAATCAAGGAGTATGAGAATGTTATGTTGTGGTCCACATTTCACAAAATTGGGAACATTTTTTAAAAAAACATGTACTGTCACAAAATAAATATAAAACACATTTAAATTAGTAGAGATAGATTTATATTGCTGTATAAATATGTCAAGCATAAAGAAAGAATTTCTTTTTTTTATTAAAGTTTTTTTTTTTGCAAAACATATGCATGGGTAATTTTTCAACATTGACCCTTGCAAAGCTTTCTGTTACAAATTTTCCCCCCTACTCTCCCCTAGATGGCAGGAACTCTAATACATGTTAATTATGCTAAAATACTTGACAAATCTAATATGTGTACACATATTTATATAGTTATCTTGCTGTACAAGAAAAATCAGATCTATAAAAAAGCAAGCAAACACCCATAGAGAGCACGAAAATGTTATGTTGTGGTCCACATTCAGATCCCTCTTTTTGGGTGTAGATGGCTTTCTTCATCACTGAACAATTGGAACTGGTTTGAAACATTTCTTTTTTTTTTATATTAATACTTTTTATTTGCAAAACATATGTATGGGTAATTCCTAAACATTAACCCTTACAAAGCTTTCTGTTACAAATTTTCCCCCCTACTCCCCACCCCTCCCCTAGATGGCAGGATATCCACTACATGATAATTATGTTAGAATACTTAAATCGAATATATGTATAGTTATTGCCACAAATCATTTTTTTTTTTGTTCAGGAGAAATTGTATCTATAAGAAAGAATAATCCGATAAAGGAAATACTATGCAAGCAAACATCAATAGAGAACATGAAAATGTTATGTTGTGGTCCACATTTCACATCCCTCTCTCTGGGTGTATATGGCCTTCTTCACTGAACAATTGGAATTGGTTTGAAGCATTTCATTGTTGAAGAGAGTCATGTCCCTTAGAACTGATCCTCATATAGTATTGTTGTTGCCGTGAATAATGATCTGGTTCTGCTCATCTCACTCAGCATCAGTTCATACAAGTCTCTCCATTTATTCAGCCACTCTCCAATTGATGGGCATCCACTCAGTTTCCAGGAAACATTTCATTTTTGAAGAGAACCATGTCCTTCAGAATTGATCATCATACATTGTTGGTGGAACTGTGAACGGATCCAACCATTCTGGAGAGCAATTTGGAGCTATGCTCAAAAAGTTATCAAACTATGCATACCCTTTGACCCAGCAGTGTTTCTACTGGGCTTATATCCCAAAGAAATCATAAAAAAAAGGAAAGGGCCCCACATGTGCAAAAATGTTTGTGGCAGCTCTTTTTGTAGTGGCTAGAAACTGGAAACTGAATGGATGCCCATCAACTGGAGAATGGCTGAATAAACCATGGTATATGAATGTTATGGAATATTATTGTTCTATAAGAAACGACCAGCAGGACGATTTCAGAGAGGCCTGGAGAGACTTGCATGAACTGATGCTGGGCGAAATGAGCAGAACCAGGAGATCATTATACACAGCAACAACAATACTATATGACGATCAATTCTGATGGACATGGCTCTCTTCAACAATGAAATGTTTCAAACCACTTCCAATTGTTCACTGAAGAAAGCCATATACACCCAGAAATGTTAAATGTGGACTACAACATAATATTTTCATGCTCTCTATTGATGTTTGTTTGCATTGTGTTTCCTTTCTCTGATTTTTCTTTCTTGTAGATACAATTTTTTTTTTTTTTTTTTGCTTTTTGCTGAGGCAATTGGGGTTAAGTGACTTGCCCAGGGTCACACAGCTAGGGAATGTTAAGTGTCTGAGATCAGATTTGAACTCAGGTCCTCCTGACTTCAGGGCTGGTGCTCTATCTACTGCGCCACCTAGCTACCCCTAGATATGATTTTTCTTGCACAAAAATGATGTGTGGATATATATATACATATATTTGATTTGTCAAGTATTTTAACATAATTAACATGTAGTGGATATCCTGCCATCTAGGGGAAGGGTGGGGAGTAGGGGGGAAAAATTTGTAACAGAAAGCTTTGTAAGGGTTAATGTTGAAGAATTATCTATACATATGTTTTGCAAACAAAAAGTTTTAATTAAAAAAAAGAATTGATTATCATATACAGAAAGAATTTTAATGACTTGATTTTGTACTTTAAAAATTGGAAGAGGAACAAAGCAATACAATAACAAAAAATAGAAATAACTCATATGAGAACAGAGATTAATAAAATTGAGTGAAAAGAGAACTAAAATAGTAAATAAAACCAAGAGCTGATTTGTTTTAAAATACCATCAATACTGACAAATAAGTCCATCAAACATCTACTCTGGTACCAAACACCAGGGAAACAAAAACAAAAATGAAATAATACCTACCCTTAATCTAATCAAACCTGCCAAAATCTAATCAAAGAAAGAAGAGGGAAAAATCTAAATTATCTAAATGAGAAAGTAGAAACCATAGTAAAAACAAACAAATAAAATTAATAGACAACATATAGTTGTATGGTTATAAATTCGAAAACTTTAAAGAAATAGACAAATATTTACCAAAATGTAGCTATTTTCTCTTCCTTAGAATGTAAGCTCCTTGATGGCAAGAGTATCCTTCTTGGTTATATTTGTATACACAGTGTTTAGCACAGTGTCTATTACATAGTAATAATTTTATAAATATCAATGATTACATAATTTTACATTTTGAAAAGTTTAGTATCTTTCATTCACTCCAATACTAATTTGGCAAAATCTCATTTAATCTAGTCTCATTCGTTCAGAATCCATGTTCAGACAAGAATGAAATGAAGTTTCTTTTTTCTATGTATAACAGGTTGATTTGTCAAATTGAATGAATCATATAAATATACCTGGGAAGAATTGTCTACAAGAATTTTTAAGTTAGTCATTTGCATATAACTGATATATCAATTACAAAGCATTCTTCTCCACTCCATTCATTTAAATCTTTATTTAAATCGTCTTATGGGGTTAATATTCCCATCTAGGCACTATGGAAAACAGAAAGAAGACACAGCTCAGCATTTTATGGTTGAAGGGATGTAAAGCCAGGTACTCAAATTCCATACTTCCCTGAGAAGTACTGGTCCCTAAGAACTTGTTTCCTATTTTAGTTAGTGTGTGTGCTAGTGAAAATAATGAAATTATATTTCTTTAAAAATATTCTTTCATTTGGATTTTTCACTATTTCTTATTAAATTCTCTCCAATTCATACTAGTGAGGTCTGATTGACTTTTCTTATGAGCAGCTCATAATGTTATGGATTTTTCAGCATCCCTGCCTCTTGGTAGATCAACCTGACCTCATCTATCAAAAAACCATTTTTCCAGTATCTACTGCTTTATTCCTTTGCCATCCTAAACTCATGACCTTCCCCCACTCATCTATTTTTTCACAATGACTTCCTAATTCAAAGTTTCTGCTTAGGAAAAAAAAATGTCTATATTCTAAACTTTTTTTTTCTCAATGGTATTTTATTTTTCCAAATACATATGGAGTTTTCAACATTCACTTTTATAAGATTTTGAGTTCCAAATTTTTTCTCATTCCCTCCTTTATCTCCTTCCTCCCCCCAAAACAGCAAGCATCTGATATAGTGGAACGGGATAAGGCCTCTCATAAGAATTTGGCCTTGACCTATACTCTAATTATAACTGGAACCTTTGCAATAATAAGTTTGTGCTATAGCCAAAAGCTGCAGGTGTTCACTTGACTCAGATAAACATACATTTTCCTCCTGTTCCCCTTTCCCTTTTTGCCACAATTAGCATTAAGTTCCTACTATGGTAAAGAGTGTGTCATCAGCTAGTTTTTTTGTTTATTTGTTTTGTTTCTGGGTAGATTTTTAGACTCTGGGAAGATTAGAATGTAAGCATGGTCTCCCCAGACAATGGGAGAAAAGATCCCGAAGAAATGGGGAACTTCCATGTTAGGAACTGTATAATCCTGTGTTTTGCACTTTGCACTTTGCACTTCTCTACAGACACCTTGCCTGTTGGGAGTTGTCCTTTCTCTCAAGATAGTAATAAATCCTTTTTGCTTTTTACCTTGAGAGTCTCTGATTTTAATTTTTGTAAGGGTTGCTGAACCACACATTCTCTAATAATTGTGGTAAATCAGAACTTTGGTTGGTTTTGGTTTGGTTTTGGGGGTTTTTTTTATGCTATTTTAGCATTAAAGAAATATGTTGGAACATGCATACAGTAGGAAGACCTGAGTTAAAATCCAGTTTAGGAATTTATTAGTAGAGATTTCTTCAAATTATAAGAGATATGTAAATCTCTCCTCTCAGATTAGTCCATGCAGAGCA
The DNA here is from genome assembly GCA_023553655.1 of Myrmecobius fasciatus. NCBI lineage: Eukaryota > Metazoa > Chordata > Mammalia > Dasyuromorphia > Myrmecobiidae > Myrmecobius > Myrmecobius fasciatus. The sequence continues at coordinate 194,850 of JAJPUD010002981.1, forward strand.
TTGTAAACAGCTCAATTTGTAGTCTGACTTAGTTTACCTTTAGAGTCCATTTAACAAAGTTTGTCTCTTTAGGGGGTATTGAGCTTATGACTCTTCTTGTATACTTTGTCTCTCTCATTCTACCTCTTTGATGTCCTTCAAGGTAGAATATCATTTCATCTAGAAATTCCCAATAGATAAAGCATTTAAATAAGTGATCCTGGAGGTTAAGAATCCCAGAATGGAAGGGGGGAATCTGTTACATTAAAAGTAATTCCATTTTGATTTTTATGCATCATTTCAGTTTCAGCTGCTCCAAAGCTACCTGATTCTGGAGAAGTCACAAGATTATCCAAAATTACCTTTTTCCCTCTCATTTCAGGGTCTCTTGATTCCCCACCTCCAACAATGAGAAAACAGATGGTTTAATCTCCATAATTATGCTTTTCCTGTTGTTTACTCCTTCCAAGATGTATATTATTTATAAGAAGCCAAGTTTCTGAGTTCTTGGTGACCAGAATGTTGGTCCAGTTTGTTTTGCAACTTTGCTTAATAAAACATTGCCTGGATGTAATTAATTAGTTGCTTTATTTCACTGTAACAAGTAGAACACACATTCTGACAACTACCAAGCTGTAAAGATTTTAAATACAAAACTTGCAAAGAATTTCAATTGTCTCACAATCATGCTGGTATAATTCAGTTCAGTTATTGTAAAAGGTTTAATAGGTGATCTTTCCATTACAATACAATACTCTGTCTGCCTCTAAATACCCTTTTGTTCCCTTCTATCAATTCTACAAAAATCATTGATACTCATCTTTTTTGTTGTTGTTGTTGTTTTTGTTTTTCTGAAGGGGGAGGAATATCACTATCACTAGCTCCTTTATCCTTCTTTCAGTTCTCCACATACACATACACAAAGTCCTCCTTTGTAATAAATATAGTCAAGCCAAATAGATCCACACACTGGACATTTCTGAAAATGTATGACTCATTTTCTATCTCTAATCCATCAACTGTCTTGTTAAGAAGTGGCAAGCATGCTTTACCATTGATCTTTTGGTGTCATGGTTAATATTGCATTGATTAGTGGTCTTCAGTTTTTGAAAAAAAATTTCTTTATAGTGTCATTGTAAGCATTGTTCTCCTAGTGAATAGAAACTGCATCAATTCAGGTTTCAAGGTTTTTCTAAATCCACTTTTCATCATTTCTTAAAGCAAAATAATATTCTATTATATAAACAGATCATAATTTATTCAGCTATTCCTCAGTTGATGGGACCCCATTTGGCTTTCAGTTCTTTGCTATAGCAAAGAATACTTGGGTTCTTTACCTCTTTGAAGATAAGATCAGAGAGTATGCAGTTTGGTGACTTTGGGAGTATAGTTCCAAATTTCTTTCCAGAATAGTTATACCAATTCATAAGTCCACATTAAATTAGTGAATCTGCCCTCTCAAAGCCATTCCAACTTTAAATTTTCTTTTTCTGTCCAACTTGTCAGTCCAATTGATATGAAGGGAGGTTGAGTAATTTTATTTTATTTTTATTTTTTTTTGGTTGAGTAATTTTAATTTGTATTCCTCATTATTAGTGATATGAAGCATTTTTAAGATGTTTGCTAATAGCTTAGATTTCTTTCCTAAAATACTCCCTGTTCATATGATATGACCATTCCCTGTTGGGAAATGGCTCTTGTTCTTATATATTTTAATCACTTTCCCATATAGCTTGAATAATAACCTTTATCAGTCAACTTTTTCTGATGGCAACCCAAATTTGGTATTGGTCCAGACCTTTTTCTATCTTTTGCTTATACAATCCCCAACTAGACATTGGTTCCATTATCTGCTGTCAACCCGACAAACTAATAGTAAATAACACAATGGTTTCAGATCTCCAGGCACATGCATGCCCAGCCATTGAGCTGGTCCTATCTCCTGTTACATATCTCAAGGCTCCAAGGAGTGTATATCCATGCCTTTAATCCCTGTACAGTAAGGTAGGGAGACTAGCTATCCTCATTTCTATATTGAAAGATCAGAACTGAGGATTTCTCTGGTTTCAAAACCCCAATTATTAGAGCTTAAGGTGGCTTCTATCCTTCTCTGCAAGAAGCATTCCAGTTCAGAGCATCTACAGGTTTCAAATCAATTTACTGGAATCTGGATTCGCTTTCAGGCCTTTTGGCAGCTGGTTCTCATACTGAGCACCTAAAGGCTTTAGGGTTTCTTTCTTATATCCAGGTCCTAACCTACATAGAGAAGTATACTGAGGCTTCTCTTTGATTTTCTGGATCCTTAGTATTTTCTTAAATTCTTTATATATATATATATATTTTGCTTTTTGCTGAGGCAATTGGGGTTAAGTGACTTGCCCAGGGTCACACAGCTGGGATGTGTCTGAGACCAGATTTGAACTCAGGTCCTCCTGACTTCAGGGCTGGTGCTCTAACCACTGCACCACCTAGCTGTCCCTTCTTTCTATATTTTTATTGAGAGTATTTTCTTAAATCCTTTCTATATTTTTATTGAGAATATTTGTATTGAGAGAGGAGAATGGGTCTCCTTAATTGAACTAATATCTAAAACTCAATATAACTCAAAATGGACTAATTCCCCATATAAAAGACTCTCCCTTATTTCTCAGTTTCCATTGGTGTGAATACACTATCCTCTCAATAAACTTTAAAGTCCTTCAAAGGTAAAGATGCTTCCTTTCATTTTTGAAGTTCAATCTTTAGCTCATGGACTTGAGACATTTGAGGTTTACTGAACAGAATAGCATTCAGATCCCTAACATCACCACCATATCCTCAATATCTCTCACTCCCATCCAATCAGCGGCCATTTAACTGGTGTTTACTATTTTTACTCTCACTTTTTACTCAGCTAGAGTGCATAATACAGTACTGGACCTGGAGGCAGGAAGTCCAGCATTCAAACCCAGCCTCAGATACTGACTAGCTATGTGATCCTGGGCATGTTTTTTCCTCTGTTTTCTAATCTGCAAAATGAGGATAATAAAACATCTCCCTCTCAGGTTTAAGGATCAAAAAAGATAATAATTGTAAAGTGCTTAGAATATTGCCTGGCAGTAATGAGCACTATATAAATACCAGTTATTATTACTCTCAATGCTTGTTCATGTTTTTATCAATTTTTACCTACATTTCAGAGTTCCATTGTATTTGACCAAAAAAATAATCTGCTGCTATCCAGTCAATCATATGTCTACACAGATCTATGTGTTTAACATGCAATGCCACATATATTGAGAAATAAATTTATTTATTAACAAATATCTACCAAGTCTTTAGTAAGTATGTGGCAGAAGATGTGCTAGGTCATGGGGAAATATAAAACTGAATGACTAGGTCCTGGCCTTCAAAGGGTACATAATTTTGACAGGATATTTTGAGGGGAGAAAGATAAAATATGAATAAGTATGAATAACCATATTAATAAGTCATTTACACAGGGCTATAAAATTTACAAAGTATTTTTTCTTCAATCAGCTTTATGAGGTAGGTAGTGTAGTTATTATTATTCTCAACTTTACATAAGTGGAAACCAAATCTGAAAATAGTTAAGTAACTTGTCATGTTGCTACTGGAATCTGACTAATGTCCTTATCACAGTGTCCACAAAACAAAATGCAGAATGTGTTAAGTTCCATCCAAGTACTGTATAGTATGATATCTGAAAGAAAAACTTCAAGTTATGGATGGTAATTAACAATTTTTTTTACTTGCTATATAAAAGAGAGGCACTAGCTTTCAGTACAAATTCTAAAATAATTTTTCTATAGAGATTCTTTATATATAAATCACACTCCTCCCCTGCATAATAAAAGGAAATGCTTTCACTATTCTGATTAGCTACACTAACAAGGTCCTTCACCATGTTATTAACAGGATACAGGGTAAAGAGAGGAAACAAGCATTTATTAATTGACTTCTATGTAACAGGCACTGGGCTAAGTGCTATTATTATCTGGGAATAAATATATTTTCATGTCTATAAAAAGTTAAAAATATGTGAGAGTAAAAATATTATCATTAAGAAATTAATATTTTATAATTTAAAATTATGCAAATAGTGACTAAAATGCCCATATTTTTTGACTCAGAGACTTTATTATTGATTTTATACCTTAAGGAGGTCATTGATAAAAATATATCAAAATATTTATAGCAGCACTTCTGTGTGTGTGTGTGAGCAAAAACAAAATAGATGCTCATAGATTGGAGAATGGCTAAACAGATTGTGGTCCCTACATAAATAATGCAGAAGAAAGTAAGCAGAGTAAAGAAAACAAGATATACAATGACCACAATATAAATGGAAAGAACAACCACATACCAAAAAAAAAAAATTAAAAGTGAATGTGGCAAAATTACAAAGAACAAGGATGATTCAGGAGAAGTATAATAACATCCTCCCACCTTATACATTTGAAGAGGTAAGAGGTCCACAAAGACATATTTTCAGACTTTTTCAATGTTTAGATCAATTGTGATGATGTTTTTTCTTTTTCTTTTTTTATATTTAAAAATCCATTTGTTATATGAGATGACTCTCTGGGAAGGGAAGGGGAAGGAATAGTGATTTTTTTTTAAGATATCAATAAAAAACTTTAAAAAATAACCTGCTTTAACCAGCCATACATGATAGATCTGGTTGAGACAGTTAAAGCAGGATACAGGTGATTAACAATAATTAAGAAACATCTGTTGGAACAGATGCTATAGAGTTCTTCCCAGATAAGGATTGTTAGGCTTTTTTGCTTTTCCAGAATACTAGAGCAACCCTGTTATTTTTAAAGCCAAGAAGGAAGCACTTAAATGTAAAATTAATTATACTCCATTTAGTAGTATCAAGTATTAGGGAGCATACAAGAGGGATAGTAACATTTCTGGGTAGAAGAAAAGTCTTCCCAGCACAGACGGAGTTTAGCACATAGTAGGTGCTTAATGTTCTAGTGAATTGAAATAAGCCTTGAAGGATGAGTACTATGCCTACAGGTGGAGTTAAAGCAATAGGGAGAGGTACTGCGGCAGGGGGAACAATGTGAGCTAAGGTGCCTTGGGACAAACAGGTGAGTAGGGGGGCTGTGAGATGAAGTATGAAATGCTGCTTCTCAACCTCGCTCTCAGGGGTCCCAGGTCGTCAGGGCTGAAGGGGGCTTTGGAAGGGCTTCTGGTCCAGCTCTCCCCCAGGTCACATATTCAATGCCTGGGAGAGCCCAGCCTGCTCTATCTAGCTTATTACCGGTAAGATCCGCCAAAACGCCCCGCCCCGCCCTCTTGGCCCAAACTCAGACTCTCATTCTCCCTCCGGAGCGCAGCCCCGGCGTCCAGAGGGGCGGGCCTTAGATGCCCATGAGCCTCGCTGATTGGGCCTCTAACTTCTTCATAGACGGCTTTGGGAGGGCGGAGATTGGACTTTGAGGAGTCAAATCCACAAAGAGCAACCCAGAACCTGGAGCGGGAGGCTGGAGATCGCCGTCCTATTGGGCCCCTTCAATGTGACGTCGATAGTAGGCGGGGCGAAGCTCTCCAAAAGGTAGCTAAGCTTGAGCTACGGGGCCTGGGGTGTGGGTGAGAAGTTTGGCTGAGGAATTGTTAGACTAAGTGTGAAACTCCTCCGGACGTCTTCCTAGCCCTCGGTTGTTAAACCCGTTCGGTGGTGACGGTCTTGACTGTGCACCTCCGCTGCACTGTGGTGGGGATTTCCCCACTCTGTGGTGGGGCCTTCCCCACTCTGTCCTGGAGGCTTTATCCTGGGAGCTTGGTAGGCGGCATTGGGGTATTCTCACACAGCACCCACTCTCTGGTTGGCCTTTTGTGTCCAAAAAGTGCTTGGCTCCGTAGCCACCACCGGGGAGAGGCAGAGATAGCAGGAGTTTGCCGAGTCTCTGATAGGCAGGGGAAGGACTTTGGGGTTCACCTGGTGTTCATCAGCCAGGCTGATCACGTGAGCCTTGGCATCACTCTAGTTTCACATATTCTTGAATCCGCATTACTTAAGAGCTCTACTTTGTGCCAGGCCCAGGTGGCCGAACCACCAATTCATGGAGAGTTGCCGGTCCCCCGAGGGAGGACCCACACTGGTAAAATCAAAGACTTTTTGGGAAGCTTTGGTGTTACAACTGGTCAACACTACCACAATTTTTTTCTAGAGCAATGGAAGGTTTAAAAAGCCCTGCCCTCACAAGTACCTGAGGAGGTAGAGCTGCAGCTGACCTGCCGGGCCATGCCAGGCGGTCTCCATTAGAGACAGAGCTCTAAGTGGTCAGTCAGGGGATAGAGGGCGAAGTCACCCACCTTCCATCGTATGTGTGTGGGCTTGGAGGAGGAGAGGAGACAAAAATCGAAATGTTTGTGAGCAAAGGAGGGTTCAGCTAACTGGCTATTGCTAACCTATGGGGACTTCAGCAACACTGATGCTTCCAGTCTAGTCTGCCACATGCTACCAAAATAATAATGCAATTTGGGCGGGGGGGGGGAGGGGGCAACCAAATGATCTCTAAGGTCTCATCTAGAAGTATTTCTGTTACCTTCTTGATCAAAAATGTAAAGTAATTCCCTTTAGCTTACAGGAGTCCAAATTCTTTAGTCTAGCAATCAGCATTATTACATTCTGAGCCCATCCTGTCTCCCATTACTCCCTTATAATTACTTAGGCTATCTACTGAGTTACTGCCTGTTGTTCCCAGAACTTGACACATTTTGTGCTCAGTGATGAATTCAATTATCTTTACACAACTGACTCCAAAATCTACACATCTAGCTCTAATATCTCCCCTCAGCTCTCAGTCCCACCTAATCAAACGCCTATTGGACATTAACTAGATATTATGAAGGGGACTCAAATTAAATGTCCAAAATAGAAATCAGTACCATTCCCCAGTCTTATAGGTTTGCAACCTAGGAATCATACTTTAGTCATCTCCTTTCATTCCATTATCTATTCAATCAGCTGCCAAGTCTGATCTTCACATCTTCACAACATCCACAGTATCAATTCACATAGCTACACAGGTCCACTTCACCTTTCTCTTGATATCAACTACTAGACTCAGGTGTCCCTCTCTCCCTTCACCTATCTGCTTAGCTATGTTATTTCCCTGTGTGATAACCTCCTTGCCATCTCAAGGATCAAATAAAAACTCTACCTGGCATTTAAAGTATACTTAAAGGCTTCAGTCTACCCTTTCAGTATTGTTATATACATAATTTCCTTGTCCTGCCCTCTATGGTAAGAGCCAAAATAGCCTGTTCTTCATACATTCCACCCTATAATCCCATCTTCATAGTTTTTGTACTGGCTATCCTTCCTACAGTTCCTCTTTCCTTACATTCTACTCTTAGAATTCTTGGCTTTTTAAAAAGTTCAGCTTCAGTCACTTTCTATAAGAAGCTTTTCCTACCATACCACCCCCAATTTTGTGCCTTCCCTCCAAAAAAAATTACCTTGTATTTATTTTGTATCAATTTATATATGAGTGAGTGGTCCTTCCATGAAACTTATATGGATCAGAAAGCCTGACTTCTTTGGGAGGATGGCAGACTCCCCTTCATAGGGCTGAACTCTGATGTATGAATCCAAGGCTAGAAGCTCCTTAATAGAAGTCAGGGAGGATGAGTGCCATAGCCTTTCTATTTATGTTCATGTGATCTCTCACAATAGGACATAAGCTTCTTGAGGTCATGGTTTCTTGCCTTTTTGTCTTTGTATTCCTAATGCCTTTTTTAAAAAAATCTTTTAATAGGGTTAGCTAGATGGCAGCTAATGGTGCAGTGGATAGAGCATCAGCCTTGAAGTCAGGAGGACCTGAGTTCAAATGTGACCTCAGACACTTAATACTTCCTAGCTGTGTGACCCTGGGCAAGTCACTTTACCCCAATTGCCTCAGCCAAAAAAAAAAAAAATCATTTAATATCTATGGCACTTAGTGGACACATTGATCTCTATGCTTCACTTGATATTAGGAAAATTGCCTGGAAGATAGCTGGGATGAATCTGCACATCCAAAACCCAATGTCATTTTATAATCATCATCCAGTCCTCCTGATGACATGTAAGGCAGCCCCCTTTGCTGGTGCCCAAGCTCACACAGTTAAGTGGCAGAGCCCAATCTTCAGAGCTCAGTTCACCCCTATATACCTGACTGCTTTTCCCTATATCTTAAAAGAACACATATCAAAGTAGACTAACTTACTCTTTCATGGTGTTGGGATTGACCGTAATGCTAATATTAAGGAGATAAAACTTGCTCCGTTTAGAAAATAAAGATTTTCATCTAATAAAAATCTTTCAGTGGGTTAAAATTATTATACTAATTATTAAATAACTACAGTATTCCCTTTGGGGCCTCATGCCAAATAAATATGACTAGAATATTAATAAAATTCCATTAAATGTTATGTCTAAATCAGTTTCCAATTAAATCTGTGTAATGAAATAGAAGTCATTTTATAGGCAGGACCAAAAAGCATTGTGGGAAGATACTAATTCTTAAATTTAAAAAACAACGATTTTCTCTGGGAAGAATCAATCCTGTTTAATTTGTTGGGTTGCCCTTTCCTCTTGTCTAACAAACTATTCCAAGGCTTATGCTTTTACTTTTTTTTAAAAATTCCTCCAAAGAGAGCAAATTTTCTGAGACAATGGAAATATATTTCTATTACTTATTTTCCTCACAGTTTCCAGTACTTTAGGGTGCACAGTAAAGTATGAAGGCCATTTTTTTTTTTCTAATAGGAAGGAAATACATTAACTTTTCTGAGCCTGAGTCTCTGAAGATAAGACAAATGAGACTAGGAGTCCTAGCAGCTGGATAGAAAATAGGTAAAACTAGAAACTGTAGCCTCACAGACTGAGATCAGAGGGAACTAAAGTTATTAGAGAAACAAAATCCAGTATTTTCCAGTAGCTGCAGAGAGAAGCCCTAATTTATCAACCTAGAAATTTCTAGTAGAGTGCAGAGGGACCTGCTCTTGGTGCTGTTATATTCACCATGGTCATCAATGACATGGATTATGACATATACTTATCAATAACAAAATCAAGACCCAGAAAAATCTCAACAGGCTAGAATGGGCCAAACCTAGTAAAATGAAATTTAAAAGAGGTGCATGTTAAAATCCTAAATTAATCTTTAAAAACCAACTTCATAAATCTAGAAAGAGGATATCAAAAAGTTCATGTGAAAAGGACCTTGAAGTGTTAAAGGTCTAAAAGATCAGTATGTCAATAGCAGTCCCAATAGAGATAATGCAATATTAGGCCACTTTCAATAGCAGTATGGTGTCCAGAACAAGGGAAGTGATAGTTTCAATGTTCTCTATTTTTATTAGCTTGTTATTTTAGGTATTATGTCCAATTCTTGCAGGTGCTAAAGTTATTTGTTAAAAACTGCAGAAAGTTATTCAACCTTCAGGTGTTAGGTAAACTGTGAGAATCTATAATTTTGCAAAAAGTTCTGAAAGTTCTGTAGATGATTTGTCCAAACAAAATAAAAGTCACAAAAAAAAAGTCACACATAAACCCCTTTATGAAATGTGATGTTAAAATTCTCTCCTATTTCACTATTGTGAAGATAAGGGCAAATCAAATGAAAATAGGGGTAAAGCTGTGCCTAAAATTTCATTTTCATTTTGCTTCCCTAATCAGTTCATCCATTACATGACCTTTGCTAAGAAACACCCAGACTATATTCTCATATACTATATGAACACTGGAATTATGCTTCAAATTTTCTGTCTTCATATTCATAATTATATCTTAAAACCAGAAGGGACCAGGTAGCCAGATCAACTTGTTCAACCTCATTTTGTTGTTTTTCAGAATTTGTTGTTTAGTTGTTTTTAGTTGTAACCAACATTTTGTGACCCCATTTGGGAATTTCTTGGCAAAGATAATGAGGTGATTTGCCATTTTCTCTCCAGCTCATTTTAAAGATGAGGAATGAGGCAAACAAGGTTCAGTGACTTGTCCAAGATCACATAGCTACTAAGTTTCTAAGGCCAGGCTTGGCCCCTATTCACTTCACCATCTAGTTACCTCAACCTCAACAAATGAGAAATCTAAGCCAAGAAGTTTGGATAACTTGTTCAGAGTCATAAAGCTAGTCAAATGGCAGAGCTAAGAATAAGACCCAGAACTATTCTTTAGAGCTATACTCCTTGAAGTTTGAAAAACAATGAAAATTCCTTCCTAAGAAGAAATACTGATCAGTTGAGGGATGCTTGAAGCTCCCATTGGTTTCCCTAGGGTGGCTGTAATGGGATAAAGGAAAGGCATCACTACTCTTGACATACCTGCACAGGTCTGTAGAAAGCAGGAACAGGATAATCTAACAATTAAAGAGCAAATATTTCCACTGAATCCATTCATAAAATTTTCATTCCCTGTGGAATTAAGAGGGCAATATGCCAGAAGACTCTCCCAATTTGTCACTTAGATCACTCATTAATATAAAAGGTCTTTATTAAAGAGTCAATCTGCAAGTAGCACTAGACTTGATGCTATATAAAATGAGTTACAAAGACATGATTCCCACTTCCAGAAATTCATAAATCTCTGACAGCTAATTCCATTGTGATATATGAGGACAGAACAAAGTCACAAGTCTGCTAAAAGCTTTCTCACATTCATAGGGTTTTTATCTGATGCTCAATAAGGACTGAGCTCCATCTAAAATCTTTCCCATATCCATTACATTAATAAACATTCGCTCCATTATGAATTCTCTGATGATGAATAAGACCTGAGCTCTGAGTAAAGGTTTTTCCACATTGATCACATGCATAATACTTTTCTCCCCTATGAATTCTCTGATGTTGAATAAGGTCTGATCTCCTCTTGAAAGCTTTTCTACATTCATTACATTCAAAAGGTTTCTCTCCTGTATGAATTCTTTGATGTTCAATAAGGACTGAAGTTCGACTGAAGGCTTTTTCACATATATTACATTTATAGGGTTTCTCTCCAGTATGAATTCTCTGATGCACAATAAGGTCTGATTTCCTGGTAAAGGCTCTCCCACATTCATTGCATTCATATGGTTTCTCCCCACTATGAATTCTCTGATGTTGAATAAGGACTGCAGTCTGACTGAAGGCTTTCCCACATTCATTGCATTCATAGGGTTTCACTCCAGTATGGATTCCCTGATGCTTTATAAGGCTTGAGTTCCTCATGAAGGCTTTCCCACATTCATTACATTCATAAGGTTTTTCTCCACTATGAATTCTCTGATGTTTAATGAGGTCAGAGGTACTCCTAAAGGCTTTCCCACATTCTTTACATTCACAGGGTTTTAATCCACTATGAATTTCCTGATGTTTAGATAGGTCTGAGTTGCACCTAAAGGCTTTTCCACATTCAGTACATTCATAGGGTTTTGTCCCACCATGAATTCTCTGATGCTGACTAAGGCCTGAACTCTGCCTGAAGGCTTTCCCACAAATGTTGCACTCATATGGTTTCTCTTCACTATGAATTCTCTGATGTTGACTAAGACCTGAGCTCTGTCTAAAGGCTTTGCCACATTCACTGCATTCATATGGTTTTTCTTCACTATGAGTTCTCTGATGACGAATAAGGTCTGAGCTCCTCATGAAAGCTTTTCCACAATCATTACATTCATAGGGTTTTTCTTCCCTGTGAATTTGCTCATGTTGAATAAAGTGTGAGTCCCACTGGAAGGCAGTTCTACACTTATCATATGTATAGAATTCACTGTTAAGAGCTTCTTCAAAATCAGGTCCTTGGGGAAGAGCTATTGGGAATTCAGATGATAACTTCTCTTCTGATTCAACATCTTCAGAAGCTTCCAAATTTGAAAGAGTCTCCATGTTTTCAATCTCAGATCCATCATCTGAAATGAGAGAAAACAAAAATGTTACTCATACTTTGAGAAAAGAAAAAATCAATTCAACAAAAATTTACTAATCAACTTCAAAAATGGTCCTACTGATGGAATAGTTAAACAATAATGAAATAGTCAGTGCCCTTAAGGAGCTTACATTTTATTTAAAGAATACACTTATACAGATAAATATTTTCACCCAGAAAAATGCTTTCACTATTTGGTTCCAACAGCTTTCTCACCCCAAAACCTCCCTTTGCCCCATGTAGCCATTTCCTCTGTCTGGTCAGTTCCCTCTTAAAATCTCTGTTTTAAGGAAGGCCCCAGACTAGCTACAAACATTCCTTCAATCCTCTCAGATCTCAGCTCTGGACTGCCCAGAATATTTTCTTTACCATGCCCCCTGAATACCTTTCCTTTCTTCTCCAGGTTCCTTTGATAATTGATAATATTGTACCACAAGAACAGAAGCTCCTTGGAGGTGGGATCTCTGTCTTTTTTATTGCTATTTGTACTCACAGTGCCTGAAAATCTAAATAAATGTTTACTGATGACCAGATAAATAAACACATGATAATTTTAGAAGGGAAAAGCAATTAATTGAAAAGGATTGACTCCTTTGAGTAGACAGCACTTCACCTGAATATTGAACATTAGTAGAGGTGAGGAAGAAGTATAGTCCCTTCTTATGAGATGAGGTAACAATTTATCTGAAACCACACAGCAAGATTAACCAAATAAAACTATGCTTACTAGAGATGTATGTGACTTTTATAACTCTTAAAAATGTCCTCCCTACTACACAGAATATGGGAAGAGAATAAAAAGCAAGCATGGCAGAATATAAGCTATTGAAAAACAAGGTCTAATAGCCAGAAATTACTGTACTGATTCCTGATGTCAAAGATAAGAACAGGAAATTTTCAGATGAAAAAAATCAAAGCTATCTATAATCATATGAAAAATGCTCTAAATCATTATTGATTTTTAAAAATGCAAATTAAAACAACTCTAAGGTACCACCTCATAGCTATCAACTGGCTAATATGACAGAAAAAAGAAAATGTTAAATGTTGGCAGGGGATGTGGAAAAATTGGGACACGAATGCATTGTTGATGGAACTGTGAACTGATTCAATCATTCTGGAGAGTAATCTGGAACTATGCCCAAAGGGCTATAAAATTGGGCATACCCTTTAATACAGCAATATTACTATGTCTGTATCTCAAAGAGATTTTTTTTAAAAAAAAGGGAAAAGAATCTATTTGTACAAAAATATTTATAGCAACTCTTTTTGGGGGGGCAAAAAACTGGAAATTAAGGGGATGCCCATCAATAGGCGAATGGCTAAACAAGTTGTGATATATGACTGTAATAGAATCCTCTTGTGCTATAAAAAATGATGAGCAGGATGATTTCAGAAAAACTTGAAAATATTTACATGAACTAATACAAAGTGAAGTGAACAGAATCAGGAGAACTTTGTACATAGTTACAACAACACTGTACAATGATCAATTGTGAATGATTTAGCTATTCTCAGCAATACACTAATCCAAGACAATTCCAAAGGCCTCATGATAAAAAATGCTAACCACAAGCAAAGAATGCAGATTGAAGTCTATTATTATTTTTCATTTTGTTTGTTGTGGGGTTTGGGTTTTTTGGGTATGTGTCTTCTTTCATAGCCTAATATGGAAATATTTTGCATGATTGCACATGTATAACCCGTATCAAACTGTTTACTGCCTCACAGGGCAGAAGGGGAGGGAGAAAACTTGGAACTCTATAATTTTTTAAAATGAGAATTAAAAATTGTCTTTACATATAATTGGGAAAAACATTTTAGAAAATAAAATAAAGCTGAATTTTGAAAAGAGATTCTAAGTCTGTGGAAGCACAGAGAAGGTCTGAATGTCAGATGGAAGACAGCCAATCTTGGAATTATATCAACAATCTTTTAACTGCTAAATCCAAGGATCTATTTTATCCTAATCACCTTAAACTTGTCTGAAGGTTTTAATACTGTTGCTGCCTTTTTTTCTCAGACACCCTCTCTTCCTTTGGTATCCATGTTACTGATCTCTCCTGGCTCTTTGCCTGTTTGTTTGACTATTCCTTCTAAATCACCTTTGTTGGAACACCAGCTTTTGGCTACCCCCTTACACACTTACACTGTGGAGGTTGTGGACTTGAACAATATTCATCTCCTCAAATGTTTCCCCAGACTTTAAGGTTGAAAACTTCACAGAAAAGCATTGATGGTAGACCTCTACTAAGATGTGTCCTGGTTCCCACAATGTCTTCTCAAGCCAAATCCCTGCTAATCTACTAGATACAGGTAGTAGATCCATTGCTTTGGTAAACTGAGGACATCTTGGACTATATGCTCTTCCTAAGCAAGTATAAATAGCAGTGATAAACAAGAATTCAGGGAAATACTTCAGAGATGAGGGAAGTCTCTCAAAACCAAGGACCAATGAAAGGCAAGGGGATAGTGAGGAAAATAATCCCAGACAGTAAGCCATTAGATTTACCATCTGAGTGAGAGAGGAGCCTATAGGTCTCCCCTGTCTCCCATTATTAGGAAGGTCTGATAGTGTGGAGGTTACAAACAGACAGCTAGGCCTGGTTCCCTAAGTTCAAGGGCTTCCCCGAGGTATAATGTCAGTTGACCTCATATTTATACTACTCTGGGTATTCATACAGTACAATAAAAGTCAGTCACTGACTACGGGAACTATAGTACACAAGGTGAATGCAAGGAAAGCATAAGGTTGAAGTTAGGGTTCATACAAAAATCTATGTTTTATTGAGTGGAAGGGCTGAGTTATAATAAAATTCCACAGCAGAAAATGAGGTACCTCAATCAATCTTTTGATAAGAAGCATGGCACCACAAAGACTGTTGTTCAGGGGTCGGTTTGACCCTTTTATCTGCTCATCACATAAGAAGCTATGTACTGTAGAAAGGGGAAACTTTCTCTGAAAGGTAATGAATTGAGAAGATCAGAAATGTGATATAAATGAGGGATCCAAATTAGTGGTGATGTGAAAAGAAAGGTAAGAAAATCTCCTTCCCTAGCAGGCAGGCAGTCTCAGCTTCAGGGGGAGGCCCAACACAAGACATGAGTCCTTTTGTTCAAAGTGTGTGCTTGGAAGATGAAGGCATGACAGATCATAGAATTCTGCCACAGAGGGATGGAGGGAAATGGTAGAGGGTGCAAAAAAGCTTATTGTTTTTTCCACTGGATTCCTTGGCCCAAGCATGCTATGTCATAGTTATGGCCATCAAAAGTCTTAAACAACCACATTTTGCCCAGGTTCACAGCTAGATCATCACAGCTCTACTCAGCAATCCTCATCAGAAGAAAAGTATGGATCTCATAAGAGATCAAACTTCTCTTGAGTATAAGCACCATGCCAGCATGGAAGAAGGATAACTAGGCCTGAGTTCGGGTATTTCTTATATCTCTACCTGGCACATTAGTTTATGTAAATTTTACTAAGAAGTTGAACCATTTGTAATCTGTAGGAGAGACCTCAAGGTAATTGATGACAGACATATAAATTTCACAACAAAGAATCTTTCTGTAGATCAACATCCTTAAATATAGGTCATGGTAAAGTTGAAATTGCTAAAAATAGAATAGCAAGGGTCTGACTTAACTCAACTGCTCTACCACCTGTAGGTTCAACGTGGGCAGAGTTGGGATGCTCTATGATCATGTATCTATCTAAAATGCAGTTCTGATTAAGAGCAGTTTCTGCTCCCAAACCCTAGAGCTTTTTCTTATGGGAGAAGCCATGGAGGTACAGGCAGTGGAGAATTGTTTGAAGCAATATAGCAGACCGGACGGGACCCTGAGAGCAGACAAGTGACTCCCTCAGGATTCCCATTCTCTGAGCCAGCAGTTCTTGAAATATCAAATTTTCCATTCTCTGAAAAACTACAAAGGTGTTATACAAACTAAATGATATTACATTTCATTCATATGGTTGCTTTCTCTATAGTTTCTCAAATCTAGTTAAATTTTTCTTAAGGAATGAGAACTAGAACTCAATACATGATTCCAAGAGAAAAAACAATTTAGTACAAGGACAAACAAATCTAAGCTGCCTAAAACAAATAAAATTAAGCACAAAGAGGTCTTCCTTCCTTCCAACTGATTTCACAGACCCAATATGATGTCAGAGGTTCTAAAGCAAGTACTGTCTAGTGCCCTTCTCTCCCAACCCTTCTGCCAATGTCCCCTCTCCTTTTCAGACACTGACTCTTCCCCTCCAATTATTTCAGGATGGAGCCCAGAATCTCTGCTCCCCTTGGACCCCTCAAGTCCCTCTGCTTCACCAACACCTCCCAGGGATTAAAAATGTATTGTCTCTGCCAAAAAGATGGCAGGTACAGTCTCACTTTTGTATTCAGATCTGTATCGCTTAATAATCATTCAATCACTAAAGGAAACATGTTTGAGATGTTTACTTCATTAATTATCACATTTACCCTAAAAGGAACATTGGTTCCACTGAAACTCCAGAGAATAAATATCCATTTAATGGACATCTGGTCTGATGGAATACTGAATTTCTCATGTTCATGAACAAATGGAGAAAAGAGAAATAGGGTTAAAAACTGAAGTGGAACTGGGGAGAATCTTACCCAACAAGACGTCATTCCTGCAGCTCTCCAGCATCATATCCCTGTAGAGGGCTCCCTCAGTGGGGTCAGGTTGCCCCCACTCCTCTGGTGTGAGATACATGGCCATATCCTCAAACATCACCGACTCCTAAAACAACAGGGTACTGCTACCTTGGGGATAATTCCACCAGGCTGCCCCAGGATGATGGGCAAAATTGGCAGTAACAGAAAGATGGGGAAGGGCATCTGCAGGAATCAAGGGTTTTGAGGTTGTGTGGAGTATATACTGGATAATTACAAGGACGGATCCCAAAACAAAAGGGTACAAAGGAATTAAAGGAAATAAAAATTAGGAGAGTTGGGTTCTAAGACTCTAAGCAGCTAATCTGCATTGGGAGAACTTCCTCACCAAGTGTTACAAACACCAAAGAAATCACAGATGCTGTTAAAAAAAAAAAAAAGAAAGAAAGAAAGAAAAGAAAGGGCAACTAGTTGTTGGTAAAGTAGATAAAGCACCAACCCTGAAGTCAGGAAGATCTGAGTTCAAATCTGGCCTCAGACACTTAGCACAACCTGACTGTGTAATCCTGGGCAAGTCATTTAACCCCAATTGCCTCAGCCCAAAAAAAAAAAAAAAAAGGCAGGAAGGGATTCCTTAGAAATCATCTAGCCATAGGCTCATAGCAATCAGAGTAATAAAGGACTTCAGAAATCATCTAATCTAAACAATTCATTTTAAAGGTGAAGAAAATGATATTCAGAGAGGTTATGTCACACAGGCTTTAAATGGCAAGATTCAACCCTGGGTCTTCTAACTTCAGATCCAATGTTCTTTCTGCTATAATATATCGCTTCCAACCTCACCATTTTATAGAGGAGGAAATGGAGAATCAGAGAGGAAAAGTGATTTCCTAACATGCAGTTTAATTAGTAAATCAAGATTAGAACCCATAAATGGAATAATAATACTAGCCTGTAACTATTACCCAAAGAATGCATCTGGCCTCTTATGGAGGGAGCTGAAACTTGGGTCTCTGGAAAGGACATTGCTGGAGAGAAATGCTAAGGGACAGAGTGAAGGTGACACTAAGGAAACAGGGAATTTACCTGAGACCTGGTTGTCAAGGGTGTTGCTGCCATCATCTGGTCTTCTGAATTTTCCTTGAAGAGAAGAGTGGGAACTTTGGGAGCATATGGAGCTAAGGAGTGAAAAAGGATCCATGAATAAGAATATATCTAAAATAATAAGGAATACCCATTAAGTGACTATCTTTCTCTTCCCTCCATCAGATAAAAAATAATCACCCAATAGTCAACTAAATGTGTACTGAAGTTATTCGGCACAGCCTGGGATTTAAGGTCTTGAGGGTAGCACCCTTCTGGGGGTTCCCTGCAGAAATACAAAAAACTACTTTTGTAGTTTTTTACGTTTAAAAGTAACTTTTAAGTTAAAAGTAAGTTTTTTAAGAATAAATGTGTAGATGTGTCCTGCAGTCCATCTCTTCCACAAGTATAAAGAAAAACTAGGGTTTTTTAATTAGGGAATTAGATTACCAAAGAAGCCATAACAAAAGCTCAGAATTGTAGATGATGAGTCACTTTTCTCTCTTGTGCTGTTGCTGTTCAGTCATTTTACTATTGGGTCTGACTCTTTTGTGACCCCATTTGAGGTTTTCTTGGCAGAGATACTGGAGAGAGTTGTCATTTCCCTTCTCCAGCTCATTTTACAAATGAGGAAACTAAGGCAAACAGGGATAAGTGCCTTGCCCAGGCCACATAGCTAGTAAGTGTCTGAGGCCATATTTGAACTCAGGAAGAAGAGTTTTCCTGACTTCCAGGGCCAGCACTCTGATTACTCCATCACCTTGATAATCTCTTGCTACCTCATCACCAATTCCACAGGTGGGCATTCTCTGCGGCCCAGTTCTTAGCTTCCTCTTTTTCTCTATACACCACTTTCTTTAGTGATCGTGTCCCAAGTCTTCAACTAGTAAGTCTATGCTGATAAGAGTGAAATCTATATTGCAAATCAATCACAAATTTTCAATAAAGCTATGTAGGACATAGCTATTTGTCTATTATCACTCCAAACTTAACACAAAATGAGCTTTCCTTACCATCTCTCCTAATTTAATCAGTGCATCACCATTTATCCCAATAACACAGGTTTAAATCCTCAGCATGATCTTTAACTATTGCCTCAACTTCCTCCATTTTATCTAATTAGTTAGTCACCAAAGTCAGGCCTTTGAAATATACTCAGCTAGACAATAAATCCCTGGGAGGCAGAAACTCTGTCTTAGATGTCTTTAAATCACCTTCAGTGCCTACCTTACACAGAGTTACATTTAACAAGCCTATATGTCAGAAACTCAATAAAAACTTGCTGAACAAACAAATGAATAAATGAAGTACTGGATTGTGATTCATGGATATCATGGAACACTGTTCTGTTAACATGTTGTGTCTCAAATGATGAACAGTTGAGAGAAGCCGAGCCAGGAGGGGATTCTATTGCTTGAAGAGCTGCCATTTCTTCATTTTAGCATGCATCTATGGAAAAATCAGGATGGGAAAATAACATTTTTTAAAAACTAAAATGTTTGGAGATAAAAAGGTTAAGATATTTAATTTGAATGATTTTTAATACATTTAATTATATTTATAATTTAACATATTAAAGAACAAAAATATCAGGGAATTAAATTCAGTTGATTTTAACAAATATCTATAAACATTTATAAGATTCAAAATATTGTATTGGATATTAGGGGAGATTCAAAGATGAATAAATAAGAGTCTCTATGATCATGGAGTTTTAATCTACTAGAGAAAAAAAGAGGTGTACAATGCAAATTAATTGACTTCAGAAATGCTTAAGACAAGTACAGAATTCTGAGGATTCAAAAAAAGAAAAAGATAATTTACAGAAGGCTTAGAAAGACATGGAAGATTTTATGGAGGAAGTATTTAATATTTTAGCATAGCCTTAAAAGACCTTAGATTTTTGACAGGCGGGGGCAGCTAGATGGCACAGTAGATAGAGCACCAGCCCTGAAGTCAGGAAGATCCGAGTTCAAATCTGGTCTCAAACACTTAATACTTCCTAGCAAGTCACTTAACCCCAATTGCCTCAGCAAAAAGCAAAAAAAAAAAAAAAAAAAATTGACAGGTGGGTTGAACATGGAGGGTTGGGCAGGAAGAAAGAAGAAGAAAGAAGTATTTTAAGCACAAAAAACAATGTAAGCAGAGGCAAAAAAATCAAACTCACATGGAACAAGTTTGGTGAATGTTGATACATGTTTGGCTGGAACACAGAATAAATAAAAGGGTGTAGTATGAAGAAAGGCTACAGAGGAAGTGTATATAGTCAAATTACAGAATATTGAGCTAAGTAAGGGATTTATGTTTTATTTGGTAGGGAATGGGAAAAGACTGGAGGAAAGAAAATCAGATAGGAGGCTATCACAATAGTTATCAGCAAAATTGGATGCATATCTGGCTCTCATGGATTCAATGAATAACTTCCTCCCTGAGGAAGTAAGTATCATCCATACAGCCACAACTATTAACAAAGTGCCCCAGTAGTACCCAACAGGATTGTGCAAGTCCATAAAAGCCAGTAGAGAACTTTCAGACACTGCTAAGGAAAGCCAGTAGAGAGGGAAAGAGAGAAGATAAAAGAAAATAAAATTTATAAAGGGCCTGGAGAAGACAGAAGGGAATGGATTAAAGAATGGGTAGAGAAGCAACCATGGGCAAGGAATGTCACCTCTCCTGTGACAGGATGGAGAATATAGGTAAATTCCTATAAAGGCATAGAGCTAAGGAACAGTTTCAGAAGAGGTCTGAGTGGCAGGTAACCAAAGGATGGAAGACAAGGAGGTGTCTGACACACAGTCTCTCTGCAAAATATAATAAGTAAATAGATTAAGAATAACAGGACTTCTATACAGTGGGCAGGGTCCAGCTAAAGTGAGATAGTATCAATTTGTAGTCACTCAGGTCTCCAGGTCTTATTAATCAAATTATTAAGATAGCCAATAATGAATAAATTGATGATCAATAGTTTCTTTTGATAATCAAAAACTTCAAGGGAAAGTATGAAACACCTTAAATCAGGTGTGTTCTTTCTGACAGGGAACTCCCCTGACAAGTGAAACTGATGCTGACTGGTAGACATTTAATTAGATAGGCTAATAGTCTTCCCCACCTCATGCCCCCTTGAGAACATAGCTAGATTATGTGACTCAGCCGCCTCATGGCATCCGGACCTCTCTGGCTAGTTTTCTCCTAGATGAGCTGGATCATCCTAAACTCTAATGGAGGTAGGGGTCAAACACAAGGAGACAAGTCTCTAGCAAGGGCTGGCTTTTGTTTCCAGAGTAACCTTTCTTTTATTTATTCTACAAATAAGTTCCCTTTCTTTTATTTATTTTATAAACAAAAGAATTCCAGCCTCTACTTTGTTAATCTTATAAACAAAAGTAAGGGTCCCAACCCAAATAGAAGCCTCAGGGTCTGGAAATAAATACCTTATTCAGTTACATCCTTCAGAGATGGAACTGACCTTTTCATCACAAATTAAGTTATTAATATAACTGTATAATACTAATTTCTTTCATTTCCAAAAATAGTATATTCCACTCTGGAACAACCTTATGAGTAAATTTTTCCTTGGGGAAGCTAGGTGGAGTCAGGAAGAGTTCTCTCCCTGAATTTAAATTTGGTCTCAGACACAGTTAGTGGCTATGTGACCCAGGGGGAGTCACTGCAGCATTTTCACCAGTAAAATAAACTGGAGAAGGAAATACTGAACTACTATAGTATTTTTGCCGAAAACAAACAAACAAAAAAAAACCCTCAAATGGGATCACAAAGACACAAATGAAACATCTGAACAATAACAAGTTTTTCCTTATACTGATCTAAAATGTTTCTCTGTAGGCCTGGAGAGACTTGCATGAGCTGATGCTGAGCAAAATGAGCAGAACCAGGAGATCATTATACACGGCAACAACAAGACTATATGATGATCAGTTCTGATGGACATGGCTCTCTTCAACAATGAAATGTTTCAAACCAGTTCCAATTGTTCAGTGAAGAAAGCCGTATATACCCAGAAAGGAGGATATGAAATGTGGACCACAACATAACATTTTTATGCTCTCAATTGATGTTTACTTGCATTGGGTTTCCTTTCTCTGATTTTTCTTTCTTGTAGATACAATTTCTCTTGACCAAAAATGATAAGTATGGAAATATGTATACATATATTCGATTTGTCAAGTATTTTAACATAATTAACATGTAGTGGATATCCTGCCATCTAGGGGAGGGGTGGGGAGTAGGGGGGAAAAATTTGTAACGGAAAGCTTTGTAAGGGTCAATGTTTGGAAGATGTTTAATATTTAATGTTTAAGAATTACCCATACATATGTTTTTTTTTCCATACATGTTTTGCAAATAAAAAGCTTTAATAAAGAAAGAAAAAAATAAAATAAAATTTCTCTCTGTAACTTCTCCCATTATCTTCTGAGGTTAACCAAAACAAATCTAATTCTTTCTGCCTTATGACAACCCCCTCCTTTTTTTAAAATGAGGTGACTTGCACTAGATGATCTCAAAGATTCTCTCCAGTTCCAAACTCTATGTAGACCCAGTCAGCAGAAACACTCCCTAGTTTGGATGAATGAAAGAAACAGATGGGGGGAGTTAGTATTCTGTTGGGTAAGGAATTAGCCTGAATGACTAAAGAAATGAGGAATTCTGTAGTGCTGATGTCATCAAAGAAATGACTATTGATACCTCCCAGTCTTGGAGAGCAGAGCCAGTGAAGAAGAGAAATGATAGACTAGGAGAATGAGGAAGTCTTAAGTGATCTGAGAGTATGAGAAAGATGAAGATCAGCTTTAGTAGAAGGGAATAGGCACTGGGGTCTTTACTGAAGATTTAAGTAATATTAAATACCGCAACATCTTATACATAATAGTGACCCTCAAAGAGCACTGGCCCTGGGATTTAAGAGACCTACATAATAGGCCAAGCTCTAATACAAACTATCTAATTTGGGGCTTGTCATCTGACCTCTCTGAGAGTCAATTTTACTTCAGTCTGAGATGCCTACAAGATATCCATGTGGGTTGTGATAAAGCACTGAAAAATGGAGAAAGAATAGCATGGAGATAATATTTGAACTCATTCGAACTGATGAGATTACTGAAAGAGTTAAAGGGAAAAAAGAAATTAGATCAGAGTTTTGGGGGACGTCCACTTTTAGGAGAACACAGACAATACAGTAAAAAAGACTGAGAAGGAAGTTAGAAAGGAGGAAAACTAGGAAAGATTAGTGTCAAGAAAACCAAGGAAAAAAGAGTCTCAAGGAGAAAGGAGTGGTCAACAGGATTGAAATTACAGGAAGGTCAAGAATAAAAAGAATCAAGGTAGCTAGGTGGTGCAGTGGATAGAGCACCACCCCTGAAATCAGGAGAATCTGAGTTCAAATTTGGTCTCAAACACTTAACACTTCCTAGCTGTGTGACCCTGGGCAAGTCATTTAACCCAATTGCCTCAGCAAAAAAAAAAAAAAAAAAAAAAAATCACTTAAGAATAAAAAGAATTGAGAAAAGAATCAGATTTAGCTATTTAAGAAATTGTTAATAGCCAGAAAAAAAGCAATTTCAGTTCAGTGGTAAGATCAGAAATTGGATTTCAAGAATTGTAAAGGAAGTAGTGCCAAAATGCAGATAAATGCTCTGACCAATCTTGAATCCTGAGAACAAAAATTGAAGCACAGCCGCTTCCTCTTGGTGGGAAGGTAGTAAACTCCAAGTATGAAACCTTCTGTGGCCTACACGTGAACTCTATTCTTTTTTCTAGTGGGGAGGGGGTAATTGGGAAATAATCTTAAAAAGTCTTAATAAAACATTTATTTTTAAAGGCAAGCAAGGAAGTAAAAGTAATGAACCTATAAGGCTTATTCTAGTTTAGCTGTGAAAAGAGGAGAAACTGCATTAATATTTTGAGGAAGTGAAAAGGTCAAATGACGAGATGGAGAAGACCTGAACATATCTGTAAATAGCAAGGAAGAAGCAGATAACAGATATTGAAGATGAAGATATTAAGTGCCTACCAATTGTAGGAACAGAAAAGAGAAAAGGAAAAAAAAAAAAGCCTCCTGATTTTCAGTCTTACATACAATTAGGGACTACCACATGTACAAAGTAAGAAAATACATAGTAATTTGAAAAAGGAAGCACTTATAAAGGGAATTAAGGACCAGGGTGGGAGCCTGGAAAACCATGGAAGGCTTTAAGACAGAAAAGGCTTCTGGGGGAGGAAGGATGAGGAGGCTTCTTGTTCCAGGGAAGAGGAATGGTCTTGCAAAGTGCAAAGAAGCATGTCAAAGAGTAATATGAGAAAAGGCTGGAAAAGTAGGTTGAAATGCCAGGCTGAGAGAAAGGCATCTCTGGAGGTATTTCTGTAAGGAAAGTAAAATGATCAGTGAATGATAAGGAAGCAAGTAAAATTTAGTCTTTCTAAAATGTTTAACAGTGAAAGGGACAGGAGAGAGGAAAATAACTTGAGGAAATTGAAGGAGCTCATAGAAAAATAAAATACATAGGAAAATATAGGTAAAAAAGATGGATGGAGCAAGGTCTAAAAGACTGAAAAAGACAGGATCAAGGGCAAGGTGGATTAGCAATTTTAAAAAATGCATTCAGCCCCCTATTTCAGGACTACATGTACCCTTGATCTGCATCACTGTCAATAGGATAGAAATCTTGTCTCCTGTCTCATCTTGTTCTTTCCCTACCCTTCAAGCATTGGGATCTCAGACATTAATGATGGCTCCATCAGAACAGGTTTAGATGGGAGATAAGAGACTGTGGAAGGCTGAATCCTGGTTTAAACACTCAAAAATTTCTCAGCACAGGCTTATTCCCTGACATACTCTTTTTTTTCTTTTAAAAACATCAAAGATTGATCTATTTTCTTTAAAAAAAAATTCTTTCCCCCAGTTACATGTAAAACAAGTTTTAACATTTGTTTTTAAAACTGAGTTGTAGATTCTCTCCTTTCCTCCCTCCCCACTTACCCTCTCTCATTGAGGAGACATATGTGAAGTAATACAAAACATTTCCATAAGTCATGTTGTAAAAGAAAAAAATAGATCTCCCTCTGGAAAAAAAAAAAAAAAGACCCTCAAGAAAAATAAAGTTTAAAAAAAAAAAAAAGTATACTCCAGTCCTGTATTAAGTCACAATCAGTTCTTTCTCTGGGTATGAATAGCATTTTTCAGTTCTTCAAAGTAGCCTTGAGACTGATTTGCTTTCTTAACTTTCCAGTACTACCATCTGTGGCTTCAGACCAGGGTTTCTATTCTTTCCTAGTATACTGTGGAAACAATGCAGTCTCAGTTTTTCTCTTAACCTCTTATTAATGAAGTAAACAAAGCTCATATGAGATTTCCTAAGGATTTTTGCAGGCAGCAATAAACATTCTTTCATCTACTTCCACCTTCTTTCTTTTTTTAAACTTAGGCACAGTAGAAAATGGCAAAATAAAAAACATGATAATGGAAGATCTTTGTTTCTGGAAGGGTATTCATACTCATAAGTGGGATATATTTAAACCAGGCACTGCTAAATACAACAAAAACATTTATGGTGATTCCCTAGAAGTCCAGAAGATGGGGATATTCCCTACTTGAAAATAATGATTGTGACTTAAAATGAGACCTTGGTTCCAGGAAACTGTCTCAGTCTGTCTTTCTGGTTATTCTTTCTCTTCTCTTCTCATTTTCTAATTATTAACCTACTTTAAGGTCCAGTTTTAGCTCTCCTTTCTTCTCACTGAAATGTTATCTATTTCCACAGCATCATAATGATAATTGGCAAATCTCTATCCCAAGCCCCAATATTTAATTCAATAAGCATTTATTAAGCATGTACCATGTATAAAACATTATGTTATGTGGCAAAGATTCAAAAACAAAATTAAAAGTTCATGACTTAAAAATTCATGACTTCAAGGATTCTACTGGGAAGCATAACATATAAACAGATAAGTACAAGATAATTTGAGTGAGGAAAGAACATTAACTAGAACCTATTAGATGCTAGGGATATAAAGACAAAAAAATTAGCCAGGGAGACCAGAAAATGTGAATCTAGAGGTGGCACCCACGTTTATCCTTGAAGAAAGTCAAGAATTTGAAGGATCAACGGTAAGGAGGAAGGGCATTCCATATATGGGGCACAGCCTATATGTGCACAGAGACAAGAGATGGAATAGCCACCTCTGGGAACACAGCAAGTAGGCTAATCTAGCTGACACACACAATGTAAACAAGAGTTATATGAAATAAATACAGAAAATAAATCAGTACCAAATTTTGAAAGATTTTAAATGCCATGATAAGGAATTTGAATCATACTCTGGAGCAGTACTTAAACTTTTTCCACTCACAGTCCCTTGTCGCCCAAAACATTTTTACTTGATCCTGGATATATAGGTATACATAATAGGTAATCAAATCAAACATTTACTGATAAAAAATCATAATTTCTCCCACATTCAGTTACAAGACCTCATGTGGGTTCTCAAACTACAGTTCAAGAAGCTGAGCTCTAGCATGGGGTAGAGGGGGAAAACAAGGACTGGGTAACAGGGACTGGAGACTTCCTAGAGAGGATTACCTGGACTGGGCTGCCACTTAGCTGGCTGACTTCCTCAGAACATGAAGATCTAGGATACTACCACCACATTCAAACTCAGAGAAAGACCGCTGATTTTAGGGCTCCTGTGTGGTTTCTGTAACCTCCTATGACATTTTAGGTATCACCATGCCTGCCCTCCTTCTGGGAACAGCATCAGAGTTGTGATGCTTGTGTTCCTGAGGTGATGTGTATGTTTCCAGGCCTGTAACTTGGGAGTCACTTGCCAAGAGGGAGAGGCTGAAATGACAAAATTTGACCTACCTCAAAGAATAATGTACCCCAGAACCTTCTCTTAGACCCTCCTTCCCCATTACAGTACCTTAGGACCAGCACATTCATCAGGAGTAGGATCCTAGAAATAGATCAGAGGTTCAGCATCCTAAAAAACCAAGTGCAGAATATGACTACTATTTGGGACTAGTTTCCCCTTTTCTCTAATATCTGACTTTGTAAACCAATTGACCTGGGTTGGAATATTTATCAAAATGAACTTCAAAATTACATTAAATCTTAGCTGTATAGGTGCTGTATAGAAATAGCCATCTGGACCAAATAAAGGCATTTAAGTCATAGTCCATAGCTCCCTTCAGGTTTTGACCACTTTGGCAATCTTCCAGAAGTTAACAAATTCAAGACCTACTGGGCTGCAAGGTGGCAGTCTAGTCACTAAGTGACATCTTAGTTTATTCCTGAAATGCCAAAAAGCATACTTAGTTAAGTCTGAACCATTCTTAATCTTGATCACCTATAGAGCTTTTTCCAAGTATTAAAAGAGGTGGTGGGAATAAGAGTAGATATTGTTCCTGGGGCATATTATAGGGAGTCAGGAAATGAGAATAAATTCATACAAGGTAAAAGAATAGGAAAAGACTAACAATGCCCTTGGAATCTTTTGGGTACTTGTCCGTTATTAGATTTTCTACATTGATGATGGCTTTGTCAACATCTTCAATCTTCTATGATAGAGCAACAATTTAGAAAACTTATAAAGTAGTTCACAGACTCCCAACTTCCTTCTACCATAAGAGAACAGTCCTGAGAATGTCACAATATCAGCAGTCCTCTCAGAAGACAATTCATTCTCTGATCTATTTTTATCAAGTTACTACTAGCAAAAAAGAATTATATCATGTCCATAAGAGGTACTTAAGTTTGGGTCATGAATTTATTTTTTTTTAAATTTTGAGAACTATATTTCAATATAATTGGTTTCCTTTGGAATCCTCTCTATTTTATTTTGTATATTTAAAACATCATTCTGGGGCATCTATAGGTTTCCCCAACTGCCAAAGGGATTCACCCTACCAAAAAACCCTAATCTAAGGAAAGGGGCAACTTCATGGGCCAAATCAAAATAAAAGCATATACCATATCATTTGAAGAATCTGGTATCCATCCAATCATTATGCATGTTGACTATTAAAAAATATGGAACACCTACATATCACCCACAAGATCTATGAGTAATATTCTTCTACCAAATTAGATTTCCATTTTCTATCTCCCAATGCATAGCAACCAACCAACAAACAAAACCAGAACGTGGGTATGCTACAAACCAACCAGTGTACCTGCTTCTGGAGGTGGGGAACTTCATGCTAACCTAAATTTGGCCCAGCATGTTGAACCTAATATTAACAAGTCATAGCCATCTACTCTGAATTGACTCAATCTCATAAGGATATGACTTCCCACAAAGGATTCACAATAGTATAGAGGAGATAAAGAAATGTAAATGTAATTATAAATCACTATAAAAGATGACAGTATGTAACAAGGGCTACAAAAGAGTTACAAAGTCACAGAGAAAGCAAGATCACTTCTAGCAGGAAGAAGGTTCTTGAACTGGGCCTTAGACTCTAGGCTTAAAGGACAAAAAGAATTTTAAGATTTGAAGGTGAACCACTAAAGGTACTTCATTTGGAGAGAATAGCATATTTCAGAGAAGGCTAAGCAATCCAGTTTAGCTTGAAGATTGGCTTCCTCTAGGAGAGTGCTGGTAAATAAGAAAAGAAAGGAAATCTGGAGACAGCTTCAGTGCCAGATCAGGGAGTCTGAACTTGACTCAGTAAGCAATAGGGAGTCAATGAAAAATTTATAGCAAAAATGTTAGAAAATAGGCTAGAAGTTGGGTTGAGACAAGAGGCAAGAACCTTAGTAATGAAAATATTACAACTACTAAGCATGAGGATTTGTGTGTCACTAAGGAAAATCAGGTGAAAAAGACTGTGAAAAAATAACAAAGGGGCACCTAGGTGGCGCAGTGGATAGAGCACCAGTTAGGAGGACCTGAGTTCAAATGTGATCTCAGACATTTAACACTTTCTAGCTGTATGACCCTGGGCAAGTCACTTGACCCCAATTGCCTCAGCAAAAAAAAATAACAGAATTTGGTGACTTACTGGATGTGAAGGACAAGGAAATGGCGGGGGTCAAAGATAATTTTGATATTCTGAGTCAGAGTGAAAGATAAAACCATTAATAGACACAGGATACAAAGAAGGGCACTCTCATCTTACCACCAACGCTCTCTCCACAAAGTCAATTTATGTTAAATGATTTTCAAATATTGGAAGCAAAAGTTTCCTTCCCAGCTGTCAAATCTGAGCTTTGTCGGTTAAGTCAACTCTGTCATATAGGAGATCTGCTCCCAGACAGCCTGGTTTCTGAGGATATATTATAGATAGGCATAGAATCACAGAAACTTAGCGACAGAAATTTAGGAAAATAATGGAATTAGATGATACAACAAACTTTGTGCAGTTCCCTTCTGTGATCCTGGTGTATTGGCTACATTAAAATAACCACAAAGGCATATTCTGATAAAAAAAGAACAAAGGACTGGCAAGAGTCAAGGGATTAAGTTCTCAGGTCTGCTACTAATTCCATGTGATTTAGGGCAAGTCCTTTGACCTCTCCAAGCTAGTTTGCCAATCTGTGAAGCAAGAGGTTTGGTCTATTTCTAAGGTCTCTTCTAGATCAAGGATTCTACAGTTCAGCTTTCAAGTTTTAATTACTTCAGGAAGTCTATCCTTATTTGAATCAGACACTAAGAATTGAAAGAGACTAATGATCATTCTATTCTTCATTTTATAGACAGGAATACTGAAAAGGAAAGAGCTAAAGTAACTTGCCTGAGTCTAAATAGATGTCTCCAAGGACAAGCAAAAAGATAGGTCTGCAAAGTGAAACGTTAATATTTTTTGGGGGGGTGGGGAGAGACATAGAAGAGAGGGAAAGGAACATCACAAAAAAATTAGCTATAATGCTCAATAAATGTTTGATGTAATCAAATGGGGAGAGGGGATTTCTTCACTGGAAAAAGGACTGTCCTCCCTGTTGGCTAGTTTTTCCTCTGCCTCCTCTTCAGAAAAAAAAGCTTGGGAGGAATAAAGGAAAAACATAGATCTGAATCCTCAATTAAAAGAGAAACTCCAGGGAAGAAGTTCACAAATTCTGTATTGCTGAGGTTTCTGCTCTCTTCTCCCCTTCTCTCCTCCCTCCCAAAGCCAACAGACTGGAAGAAGCAAGACTTATGTGACTTCTATTAATAATTAGAATCTAGCCCATTGCTGCAGGTGACAGGGAATGAGGGCTGTGCTGAGATTCACTCATTATGATTTCTGGCCTATCAAAGAAAATAGCAGAATTGATTCCAGAGGAGGGCTACCATTAGGAGGCCAAGGAAGCCCAGTGTTTGCTTCTTCAGAGATAAAGAGATTCAGTTGTGGGTGCTACTGCTACTGTGGCCATCTCCCCTCAGGGTGAGTGGGCTCTCATGTAAGCTATAGCAGTTATAAGGCAAATGATCCAAGCCATTCATCTGTAGCTTCTCCCAAGCTTCCAGTAGTACTGTTTAGCATCTCTCTAATTAATGCATTTGTCATGTATTAGTCTGTCTTATCTGTCATTATTCATTATATTTATATACAATATGTTTCCCAGTTCAATTAAGCAATTATTAAACATACTAGGTGCAAGGCACTGTTGGTGGAGATTACATGGATGACAAAAATGACAACAAATATCCTGAAGGAGTTTTCAATCCACTGGGGACTAAGGGAAAATAACACATACACAAATAATGGATTTACAAGGAATAACAAAGGAGAAATCCAGAACAAGTGCTCCAAGAAAATCTGAAGAAAAATTACTGGGCAAAGACCCCAGTAGCAGGGGCAAGGTACTAAACTTTGTTGCTCCCCATTATAATGTTTTGCATATATAAAGGATTTAATAAATGTTTATTGCATTTAGCTTTTTAAGAGTTCCAGTTCTCTCATGTAGACAAGTCTTTTCTACCTCTGCAAGTCTCAGTCTCCCTATCTATAAAAAGAGGGGATTGGAGGGGATGGTGTCTAAGGTTTGTCCCACCTCTGATATCATAGAATCTAGAAACTGAACAAAATTGTGATAAAAATTACCAGGAGACATGTGCATATTTGTAAGTGTACATATATGTGCATATGTGTGTATATATAGGTATACATATATTAACTGTAGCCTGTTGGGGAGGTGGGAGGAAGGAAGAATAAAGTAAAAAGTGCACAGCAGAGAACCAAAAAGAAAATCTACAAGGAAGCAAAAAACAGATGGATAATTATGACTACAATGTCTTCTGTTATTATATATGCTTTCTTGAAGTGGAAATTTATTGTTACATATAATATGTAATTAGAATATACTCTCACCATTAGCTTTTATTATCTCATACAATGCCATCAATTTTATAAAAGACCAAAACTAAGACCACACGACAGGAAAGCATTTACTCAAATGATCCTAATTCTTGACAGTACCAGGGCTCACAATCCCCTTTCTTTCTACCAGGCTTGGGCAGTAACATAAAACAATTGGCAAAATGAGAAGACTGGACTGAGAGACTGAGATTTATGTGGTTTCTGTTATTTTATTTTCCACTGAAAATATTTTTTTCCAAATTGGGAACTCAATTTTTTTTAAATGTTAAAAATAAATAATAAATTTTTTTCAGAGTACTAGGATAAAAAAAAGTTCCACTGATTTGCCAGTTACTTTTAAACGTTAATACTGTACCGAGTCCAAACCAATGACAATATAAACACTATTTTCAATTAAAGCTAAAACAACAGAAACAATTTTCCCAACTCCCCTCTCCCTTCCAGTGCCCGCGGACCTAGGTCCTGAAGTCGGTGCATTGGTCCGAGGGTAGGGAGTCTTGGGTTCTAGTCCGAGCCTCGGTTTACCCCTCAATAAAATGGGCGGCGTTAGCAGTAGGTGGTCTGGGTCAATTCGGAGTAAAAGTTAAATAGAAAACGAGCCATCAGACCCGCAGCCCTGAGAGAGGGAGGCGAGAAAGGCGGGGAGCTGGGATACCTGGGTCCTGGTCCCAGACTGCCCGGCCCGGCCCCGGCCCCGCCCCCCCTTCTTCCCTCCCGGCCGCCCACACTCACCCGAGCCCGAAGAGAACCATGGCGCTGCCTGCCGCCGGAAGTAAGGCCCAGGCGCCGCCGCCGAGAGCAGGCGAGGCGTGCGTACGTTCGGCGCTCCCTCCCTGCGGGGCACCCTCCCCTGCCTCTCTAGGACGCTGCAGTGGTCCCCATCTCAGTGGTACTTTGCGTCCCAAGTGCGCTCTGGGTCTAGAGCTGGGATCTTGAGACTGGAGAGGAAAACCAGGAAAGATCCCAGATTAAGAGTTGGAAGGGACTTTAGAAGCCATTTTATTACAACCTCTTCATTTTATAGATTAGAAATTTGAGACTTAGAGATCAGGTAGCTTGTCAGGTACCTGTCTTCTGTTTCGCTCCTTGAAGGCTAGCACCGTTGGGTTCTTGTCTTTGTAGCGGTCGCGTAGTCTGCAGTGGTCCCTTAGCAAATGCTTGGAGAATGAGAGGATTGGGAGGGGAAGAAAGGGGAAAGCGTGAGAGAGATGAGGAGGAAAATGAGTGCAGCCCAAGAAGCTCTGGTCTAGTTCTGAGGATGGAGTAATGAGCTTCTCAGTAGCTGCGTCCCTCACCTCTGGGGGGAGGGGGGGAAGAAGGAGGGGGGTAGTCAGAAATCCATGTCAAACCCCTGAGGCTTACCCTCTGTGGTGTTCGGTCACAGCCCCGCGGCGTCCCTCAGAAATGCCGGCCGTGTCTCGGAGGTCAAGTTTCCCCGGTACCTGGTAACTGGAGAGTTGCTCGTGTTTAATCTACATTGGATTCTGAGGGAGAGAGAAAAATATGAATGCAGGGTTGGCAAGGATGGATGCTGAGAACTATCTTTGTGTTGCTTGGAAAATAAAAAATTATTATTTAAAAAAAAAAAACCTTTCCCCTATAAATCTGCTTTCGGCTCAGGTCATCTTTGCTGCACCCCTTTGGGCCAGTCAATCTGCCTTGTGGTTTCTTTCCCTTTACCCCTCCCTCATGCCATGTGGGGTTTCTTCTCTGCTACCCCTACTATGCTTCATGGTGTCTTTTCTTATCCCCTCACTATTCTGTCCGATCAATCCCCACCATACCTTATTGTGTCTTTCTCCTTCTTATAACTAACTCTTTTAGGTGCTAAATCCCTTTTAGGATTTAATCTGCCAGCTAAAAGCATGTCCCAACCTCATGGGGTATTTCCTTTCTCCTGGCTAATTATGGGTTCCACTAAGGAACTTGCTCTTTCAATCATTAATTGTTAAAATCCCTTTCTTTGCTATGTGCTCTCCCACTCTATTTCATATTTATCATCCCTGCTGTCTATTATATCTCTCCATTTTGTCTTGTAACCTCTTCTTAAAAAAAAAAAAAAAAACAATCCTATCTTTTGTCAAAGAGAATGGCCATTGTGAATTCTTCACATGACCGAACCCCAACATTTGGTGCACATTATCTGGTGCTACATCAGCCATGTCATGACTCTTCCTACCTCATTTGCACCAACTGGTTAATAACAATAGCAAGCATTTATCTAGCATTTTAAAGTATACAAAACAAATTTACATCTAATCTCATACAGTCTCCACAACAATCCTATAAAGGAGATTTTAATTATTATTCCCACTTCATAGATGAAAAAGCTTTAAATGACTTGACCACCATGACACAGCTAATAAGGGTCTGCAGTAAAATGTGAACTCAGGTCTGTATTCTATTAACTGAGCCAAATAGTTCTCTCTCTTTGGTCAGAATTAGTGGAGGCAATGTGGCATACTGACCTAGGATGCAAGATACAACGGCCCTGATCTGGATGTAGCTAATTAACTATGTGACATTCAAAAAGCATGTTCTTCTCAGAGCTGTTTCAACTTCTGTTAAATGAAAGGATTGTGGTTAATGTAAAATCTAGGATGGGGTGGTTATGTGTTCAAGTGGATAGAGAGATGGAAGTCAGGAAAATTGGAAGTCGAGAAGTCAGGACTTGAATTCAATGTGACCTGAGAGTAATAATGTTATGACCCTGGGCAAGTTACTTAACCTTCGATTCCTAATATGTGAAATGAACTGGAGAAGGAAATGGCAAACCACTCCAGTATTTTTGCAAAGAAAACTCAAAATGAAGTCATGAAGAGTACTTAGGCTACTCTCTGTGTTTGTGTCTCTCTTTGTCTCTCTCTTCATCTCTCTCTCCCTTTTCTCTTTTTCTGTCTTTCTCTCTGTGTGTCTCATTCTCTCTGTATTTGTCTGTGTCTCTCTTTTGCTGTCTGTCTGTCTGTATCTCTCTCTCTTACACACACACACACACACACATTCCTAAAGAAATTACTCCAGATTCAAGTATTCTCTGGGCTCCCATTCATACAGAGTCAGAATTTTAAAATATATATATCTTTTCCTGTGCCTAAGCAAGTGAGAGTGTTAGATGAATCCTTATCCATACAATCCATCTAAATATTTACTTTTACTTTTTAGCCAGAGGGCACAAATTAATTAAAAACAAAAGCATTTAATGAAATTATATAGGAAGAAACATAACAATAAAACATGTCCCTCCTAACCTAGGGGAACACTCTTACACCATCAGTTGGAAGAATGGACATACCTAGGGTATATTCATAGCATAGAGCACATATAAAGAAATCATGTGGTCAGGGTACGTTTTAGAAGGGCAATTTATGCTTCCTACGCTGCAGACTATTAATATCATTTGCCCACTTCATCACAAGACTTACTGAGTATTCATTCCATTACCGTGGCAGGAACATAGTCTGATTGGTGAGTGATTGTGGTCTATAATTTCTGTTGGGTGTTGTTCTTTACTAGTCTCATGTGGCCACTGATGGTGCAATATTGGTTCTATTACAGCTACTGGTTATCACCAGCTATGGTTCCACTGAGCAGAAAATTGAGTAATTTCTCTCTCCTAGTTTCTGGCTTCAGCTGGAGTTCGCAACTGAAGGTCTAGCTCTACCTCAAAAATGGAAGAGTGAATTCTGCTATCTCTCTTTTAATTTAAAGCCTAGAGGCTTAAGTTTACATCTTTTAAGGAAGGTAGTGCTTTCATGCAGCAGCATCAAACTGTAGAAAAACAAACTCTTAATGGCTTTTTTCTCCCTTAAGGAAAGTCTATCAGTTCTCAAGGGATTATAGATGTGATTTGGGTATTTATAATAGTCAAAATGGTTTAGTTACTCAAAGTTATTCTTAAAACAATATTGCTATTACTGTATATAACATTCTAAATTTTCTATGCCTCTATCTGAATTTGTGTTAGAATATCCTGGTATCATTGATACATGGTCAAAAGATAGGAATAGATAATTTTCAGATGACAAAATTAAAGCCATCTATAGTTATATGAAAAAAATGCTCTAAATCACTATAATGTTAGAAGGAATCTTAGCAGTGGTCTAATTTAGTCTTATTTTACAAATACAAACAGTGAGCTCCAAAAAAGTTAAGTAACTTGCCCAAAATCACACAAGTAAATAGCAGAATCAGGATACCACCTCAGATTCTGTGATTCCAAATTCATCACTCTTTTCACAACATCATGCTATGTCCCTTGATTAGAATAGGTATCTTTTTTTTTTTCCTTTTCACCTTGGGGCCAAGGCAACTTAAGCACTTTTTATGCCAAGCATTGTGCTAAGCAACATCTTTGCAAAAATAGATAGACCCTACCTTCAAGGGGCTTACAATCTAATGGAAAAAGATAATATGCAAAAGTAAAATGGAAATGAGAGTGTGGAGAAAGGAAATATAGCCAGGATGAAGGCATAGTTTTGAAATCCAGAAACGTAGCCCAGAAGGTAATTAAGGTTAGTTGGACCCCTCAACAATATGGAGTTCCAAGGAGGAGTTCACCAATGGAAAAAGGTCCTGGTACAGCACAAATATATTCCAGAGTGAATAGTCTGTCTGGATGTTCTATTGAGACTGCAGGTAAGACATGGTGTTGAAATCCAGAAAGTTAGAAGCATAGCTGGTAGGGGAAAATTCATTGGTACATAATACAACTGTGGAGCCAAGTAGTGTCAGCTGGCTGTAAGCCTATTTTGAAATTTTATTTTTAAGTAATTTTTTTTTTTTTTTTGCTTTTTGTTGAGGCAGTTGGGGTTAAGTGACTTGCCCAGGGTCACACAGCTAGGAAGTGTCTGAGACCAGATTTGAACTTAGGTCCTCCTGACTTCAGGGCTGGTGCTCTAACCACTGCGCCACCTAGCTGCCCTTAAGTAATTTTTTAAAAGTAAAATAAAACAGCCATTTCCATAACAAAATAGAAAAAAAGGTGATTGCACATGAAACTACAAATTTATTATATACAATTTGCTATTCATTTTAAACATATTAAACATTAAATATACTTTGATTTTTATCAAACTTTGATTTACAATCAAGTAATTTTCCCCCTTTTTTCTTCACTCCCCCAATGACTATCATTAGATACAAATATATATATATATATATATTCATATATAAAATCTTTCTGTACTTCTATTTATCAACTTTTTTTCTCTGTATGCAAATAGCACCTTCCTTCCTATGTCCTTTGTAGTGAATTTGGGTATTTATAACAGTCAAAAAAGTAGTTGTTCAAAGTTATTCTTAAAACAATATTGCTATTACTGTATGTAATATTCTAAATTTTCTATGCCTCTATCTGAATTTGTGTTAGAAAATCCTGGTATCATTGATAAATGATCAAAGGATATGAACAGACAATTTTCAGATGACAAAATTAAAGCCATCTATAGTTATATGAAAAAAAGCTCTAAATCACTATTGATTAAAGAAAAGCAAATTAAAGCAACTCTGAGCTACCACCTCATACCTCTCAGATTGGCTAAAATGACAGAAAAAGATAATGATAAATGTTGGAGGGGATGTGGGGAAATTGGGACATGAATGCATTGTAACATTGTGAATGATCCAACCATTCTGAAGAGCAATCTAGAATTATGCCCAAAGGGCTACAAAACTGTGCCTACCCTTTGACCTAACAGTGCGGTTACTGAGTCTATATCCCAAGGAACTCATCAAGGAGGGAAAAGGACCCACATATGCAAAAATATTCTTGTGGTAGCAAAACATGAAAAATGAATGGATGCCCATCAATTGGGAAATGGTGAACAGGTTGTAGTACAAGAAGGTAATGGAATATTATTGTTCTATAAAAAATGATGGACAAGCTGATTTTTAAAAGGCCTGGAAAGATTTACATAAACTGATGCTGAGCTAAACAAGCAGAACTAGTAATACATTGTATACAATAATAGCAAGAATGTGTGATGATCAACTATGAAAGGCTTGGTTCCAAAGCAATCCCAATAGACTTTGGACAGAAAATGCCATCTGCATCCAGAAAAAGAACTAAGGAAACTGAATATAAATCAACACATGCCATGTTTATTTCTTTTTTCTGTTTTTTAACTCTCCCATTATTTTTCCCTTTTAATCTGATTTTTCTCTCTCAAAATTATTAATAAAGCAATGTGTATTAAAAATAAATAAATTTATTTAATAAATAATAAAATAAATTTATTAATTTATTTACTACAGTAAAAGAAAAAAAAATCCTGGTATCTCTGTTTTTAATGATTGATTGATAAAATAATACCCATTCAACCTCATTTAAGAATTGCCCTTCAAAAAAAAAAAATACTTCCCAGAGCTTTTGGGGTTTGAGATTCTCTAGTTTTCAGATGAAAAGGGAAAAGTCAAAAAACAAAACTTCCTTAGGTAGAAATGCTTCAAGTGTTTCCACCTTGATCACCTTAATTTTTGTTCATACACATGTACACGTATGTAACAACAAACTTTAAGGTGCTTTACATCAATGGTGTCTAAGATCCCTTCCTAATGTTAAATTTCTGAGACAATGAAGAGATTCAGAAAGAATCTGAAAGAATCCCCATCTGGAGTGGAGTTTACTTTCAAAGAGATATTAACAAGTATATGTCAAGTCAAATCAACAAGCATTTATTAAACATTTGTGTATCAAGCACTATATTAAGTTCCAGGAATACAAATGCAAGCAGAAAGAAATACAGTTCCTATCCTCAAGCTTATATTCTGAAGATAATACATCCAAAGGATCTGAAAATCCTGAAGACAAAGATCTATGAGGGAGGAAAAGGCACCTAAATGTAATGGAGAAGAACAGGGAGTTTAGAACAAAGCAGGGAGAAGAGTATATGCAAGATCAGAAGATTGTTGTAGATTAAGCACAATGACAGTTCATAGGTATTTTATCCCAAGAGAATTTTAATTTACTTTCTGCCTTCTGAATTCCTTTGGATCAGGAAATTCAAAAGGGAAACAAAGAGAAGCAGATTCTGCTACCTTCCTAGCAAAAAGGGACAACTTTAGGATTATATTAATTCCCTACATCAAAGGACATTAAAAAGAGGAAAAAGAATGGCTATAATTTTTAGACTTCTTGGAGCTGATACTTTTTGTGAAAGGAAAGAGATATAGAACAATATCTTAAGGAGAATCAAGAGAAAGCCCTTTTAAGGATGAAGAAGAGGAGGATGGGATCAAGAACATAAATGAAGGGGTTAATTTCAAGAAGTCTCACTTCTCCATAAGAAACTAGAGCAAAGGAGAAGAATATAAAGTATGTTGATATTCAAAGAATTTGAGGTAGAACATTTAGAGTGAAATAGAGAGTTCCTCATGGATGACTTCAATTTTCTTAGTATGTTGGCAGGACAGCCTAACAAATCACATGATTTCTGAGATATAGCTACAGTCAAGAAACTGTCCAACCGAAAAAGATGTGAAAGATTTTAGTGTACTACTAGCTAAATATGAGACAACAATATGACATGGTAGCCAAAAAGTGAATATAATCTGAGGCTACATTAAGGGAAGTCAGGGATTGTCCCTAGTTATTTGTCCTAATGAATAGTTTTGCTATTTGATTTATGTTTCCTGGTTTGTGGGTAGATAATGAAGGTTAGACAATCAAGGAGTATTTACTTCTACTACAGAGAGCACAACTTTGATGGGCAATCTATATTGTTAGACCAAAAGTATATTTGCCTAAAAAATTATTTTATGGAGAACACAAGGCAAGCACTCACAAAGCAGAAAGCATCATATAGGCTATTCTTCAGCCCTTTCTGAAGACACACTGGCTCTCAGATAGATGACCTTCCTTTAGGTGAAGGATCAGCCTATGAAGGAGGAATCTGGCAAGAACGTTGCCAGCAATAACTAAGAGACAGCCTCCTTCTCCCTGCCCCCTTCCTGCCCTGCAACCTCCAATTACCACAGGACATTCTATGTCCTTTAACTTTTTTGAAATGGACAATGGAAGCATAGATGAGCTTCTGTTTTGACATATAATCCAGAAAATTTCAGTCAACTTCTGTATGAACAGTTAATCCCTTGCCTTGTAAATCTCATTTAGAGGGGCAGCTAGGTAGTGCAGTGGATAGAGCACCAGTCCTGAAGTCAGGAAGACCTGAGTTCACATGTGGTCTCAGACACTTTACACTTCCTAAGTGTGTGACCCTGGGCAAGTCGCTTAACCCCAATTGCCTCAGCAAAAAAAAAAAGTAAATCTCATTTAGAATAGAATCAGTACTAGGCACTTTGTCACTTAAGAGGAATCTAATGGCATTCAAAACCTCTTCTTTAGTTAGAAGTTTAAATAGAGAGGGATTGATTTCAACCTGAGGTAAACAATGACTTCAGAATAGTTGATGATAGTTTGTAGAGAACATCATCAAAGTGTTTAGTTCATTTCTCTAGAATGATGTCCTTATCCCTAATAAATATGGTTTCATCAGCAACATGGTTGATGTGTACCATAGGACACATGACAAATAGCTCACAATTAGCCTTCAGGACACTACAAAAGTGTTTTGAATTAACTGAGTTTCATTTGCCTTCTTACTGAGCCAAGGATTTTGCATCTCTCTAAGCTTCACTTGTACTTTATTTTTGATGGAGTTAAATACCATCTTCCTAGAGAGAGATGAACTATCCTGTTGGTAAACACTGTGGAGTTCTCATTTTTCATTTAGCAGCTTTTGAATTTCTCCACCATTTTCATCAAACCAATCTTAATGTTTGTGAATGTTCTGGTCTAAATGAGTAAATTTGCTGTACACCAAATATCTGAAAGCTGCCCACTCTTTCTGCTCCATTCTTGCTAACTGTGTATTGGCTCAGCTCTCCCTCCAAATTCCCAACAACTACCAGAAGTTCTTTTTAAAGAAGACTTTATGGTCAAACATGGAGAAGCACTCTAATCTGTTGACCATAAGTCTTCTGGTAGTTGTCTTGCCTTGGAGCTGATACTTTTGTTGAATGTGAATGCTTAGATTCAAGAGAACAAATCTATGATTGGTTCAGCACTCTGTACCATACATTGTCATGGCCATTCTCACATCCTATCTATCTCTTCTCCTTACAATAACATAGTGTATTAAATGCCAATGTTTGCTGCTAGGATGCATCCATGAAATTTAATGCATTTAGGAAAGTGGAAAACAGTGTTGATGGTGAGAAGATCATGAGTTGCAGAAGTCACCAATAGCAAATGATCATTGTTGTTGCTATTTCCAATTCCATTCCTCCCAAGAACTCCCTGCTAGCAAGTGAGCAGTCTTTAAAAAGGCTGCTCAATCTCCAGGAGGATGCTAAATCCCACTGCTACTTCAGTCCAGTGAGAAGATGACCTCCTATGAGTAGGGTTGTGGCTACAGCTCCCAGTATATTACCCCCTGCAGCTTCATCCCTCATGGACCTTTGAGGTAGCTAAAAAGGCATAGGCAATAACTTTTGACTTCTGCCTAAACTGGATTGAATAAATAAATAGGCAGAATTGCCTCAAATGGTGGTCAGCCTTATCAAAGTCCATTGGTAAGACAAAAATCAAGATGACTGGAATGGCTTAGGATACAATGGATGACCTTGGTATCTTCAACCAAGCTCTAATCACTCCACAAAGTCTGCTTCAGCCACATTCATGGTCCATTGAAACATCTACCTATTCTGCCCAGAAACTCTTCACATCCCCTTAACTCACCAGTGGGTTTGAGAGTCCTAGATACCCTCAACCTGGGTTTAACCTCTCTGCTAATACAGTTTACAGGATGTGACTGCTCTGCATGCTACATCTTGGAGCCACAAGTGAGAATTGGGTGGCAGATAGACACTAAAGGTAGATAAACAACTCTGAAAAGGAGCTAGCAGGCTATCACACCAGAGGGACTAGTCTTCCCTGAATATTCATGTACTTGGGCTTCCATCAATAACTTTGTTGGATCCATGATGGGAAGTCACATGAGTATTAATCACTCTGGGCAGGAAGAATGGGCAGAGGTCTACAGGAATGGAATCTGGAACTCTAGAAGGATATAATAGAAGGAGAGAAGAATATAAAGACCCAAGCATAAAGCCCCGATTTTAGATATGATACCTA
Organism: Myrmecobius fasciatus; assembly: GCA_023553655.1. Lineage (NCBI taxonomy): Eukaryota > Metazoa > Chordata > Mammalia > Dasyuromorphia > Myrmecobiidae > Myrmecobius > Myrmecobius fasciatus. Next base: position 235,904 of record JAJPUD010002981.1, read on the forward strand.
AGTTTTCATTTGTTTTTCTTTATCTTGTATAGACATCAATCTTTATCATTCTTGTGTGTTAGTAATAAAATTACATTTTGATGGATATTAGAAATTTATTGACTTTATATTTGTAAATGATCTATTTGGTCAAGTAATACTATGTAATGCAATTTTTCAAAAAGAAAAAAAGTCTAATTTTTTAAAATGTATAATATCCCTAAAATTTTGACACTATATTTTGTGTCACTGAATTCCCATAAAAATTTTTTCTACTATAAACAAATAGAAAAACTAGCTAATTTTTTTTTTAGAGAGAAGAGACCCTGAAAAGGGGAAGAATGGAATATTTCTCTTTCCTTCCTTCCTCTCCTAACCTCCACCACTGGTCCTGTAGCTTTGAAAGAGAGCTACTTAATTAGCCACAGATCTTAGATTCAGTGGAAAATAGAATCACACACTCTAAGTATATATGGATATATAGAGGTGATCACTTAAGGAATGAGTGGGATCTCTGGCAGCAGAGAAAGGAGCTAGCTGTGGACACAAGAGATACTCAGCCTTAGCAACATATCTGTGTCATAAAAGGAATTTTGTAGGACTCTTCTTTCCCTATTTTTTAAAATAGTTTATATAGTATTGGAATTATTTGTTCTTTAAATGTCTGCTATAATTCACATTTAAATCCATTTGGCCTATGGAGAAAGAAGGAATTTGTGTCCAAAGAAGAACTGGAACTCATAAGTAAATACCAAATAGATAATTTTGTTTATATTAAATTAAAAAGGTTTTGTTCAAAAAAAAACTAATGCAGAAAAGATTGGAAGGGAATCAATAAATTGGGAAAACATCTTTACACGTAAGGGTTCTGATAAAGGCCTCATTTCTAAAATATATAGAGAATTGACTCATATTTATAAGAATTCAACCACTCTCCAGTCAATAAATGGTCAAAGGATATGAATAGACAATTTTCAGATGATGAAATTAAAACTATTTCTAGTCATATGAAAAGGTGCTCCAATCACTACTGATCAGAGAAATCAGAGAAAGAGCAGACCTAGGGATCCCAGTTGAGCCTTAGAGATACAGCACTCAAGGTAGAACAAAAAAAGTTAATTGTGGCCCTACATTTCTATACCTGTGAATATCTTGGCCACATATTTCCTACATGAGTGATTTCTTACTATAGTGCTCCAAGCATGGTGCCCCTTCTTCCATGGATACTGTGCACATTGGTGGGGCAGCATATTCCAATTTATAGGGGGAATATTTTATAGCTATTGTTCTTATGTTGTTGTTGTTCATCCTTCATTTTCAAAGAAAGCCAATGACATCAGGAAAGTGATATCTTGGCTTTTGAATGAATTGGATTTAAGTGCAGCAGAGTTGTGCAAAGTCATCAGCTCCACTCTTCCTTCATAGTCAACAAAGTCCAGTGGCAAGATAAAAGTGAAAATGACTTGGTAATTACCAAGGAAGCAGTGGATCTCAGTCTGTCTGAAGCCATACCATTCAATGGCAGAGTGTTAGGTATGAATTGAAGCAAAATATGTTTTTTTTTGGCTGATTGTTAATGGGAAACACACCAGTAGAAGTTCAGGAGGTATAATTTTGGGTTCTCTAGAACCCAAGAACTACTCTCTAAGGACCTAAATTTGAATTCCTATACAAAGTAGAGGAGTACCCCAGAGGGGGCTACTACACTGAAAAATATACAAATTCAGAAGCAATACAACAGAATAACATAGACACTAATTTGATCAGTCTCAGACTGGATGGTATCTAAGTTTTCCAACATTTTGTTTGAATATGGATCTATGATCTAATTTGGTGAGTTGTCTATAACTTTATAAGTTTTTGATATCATTATGGATCATCAACAAACTAAAACATTCAGACATACAAAGAATAAAATAAAAGATTATGTTTTGAGTTATAAACTTTCTGTTAATGTTTTTCAAAAGTGAACATTATGTTTTAGATATGGCCAATTAAGAAAACTTGTTTTCAAGGTTTTGCAAAGGTCAATGTTGAAAAATTATCAATGCATATGTTTTGAAAATAAAAAGCTTTTCTCAATAGATGCAGAAAAAGCATTTGATAAAATCCAACACCCATTCCTATTAAAAACACTAGAGAGTATAGGAATAAATGGGCTTTTCCTTAAATTGATCAGTAGCATCTATTTAAAACCATCAGCAAGCATCATATGTAATGGGGACAAACTAGACCCATTCTCAACAAGATCAGGAGTGAAACAAGGCTGCTCACTGTCACCATTACTATTCAATATTGTATTTAAAATGTTAGCTTTAGCAGTAAGAGAAAAAAAAACAGATTAAAGGAATTAGAGTAGGTAATGAGGAAACCAAATTATCACTCTTTGCAGATGACATGATGGTATACTTAGAGAACCCTAGAGACTCAACTAAAAAACTACTAGAAACAATTCACAACTTTAGCAAAGTGGCAGGATACAAAATAAATCCACATAAATCATCAGCATTTTTATATATTACCAATAAAGTTCAGCAGCAAGAGATACAAAAAGAAATTCCATTCAAAATAACTGTTGATAGTATAAAATATTTGGGAATTTATCTGCCAAGGGATAGTCAGGAACTATATGAACTAAATTACAAAACACTTTCCACACAAATCAAATCAGACCTAGTCAATTGGAAAAACTTAAAATGCTCATGGGTAGGCCGAGCAAATATAATAAAAATGACAATACTACCCAAACTAATTTACTTATTTAGTGCCATACCAATCAAACTCCCAAGAAATTATCTTACAGATCTAGAAAAAATAGTAGCAAAGTTCATTTGGAAAAACAAAAGGTCAAGAATTTCAAGGGGATTAATGAAAAAAAAAGGCTGACGATGGTGGACTTGCTGTACCAGATCTAAAACTATATTATAAAGCAGCGGTCATCAAAACCATTTGGTACTGGCTAAGAAATAGAGTAGTCGATCAGTGGAATAGGATAGAATCACAAGACAAACTAGGCAATAACTATAGCAATTTGGTTTTTGATAAACCCAAAGACCCCAGCTTTTGGGATAAGTATTCACTATTTGACAAAAATTGCTGGGAAAACTGGAAACTAGTGTGGAAGAAATTAGGGCTTGACCCACATCTAACACCACATACCAAGATAAGATCTAAATGGGTTCATGATCTGGATATAAAGAGTGATACTATAAGTAAATTAGAGGAATGTAATATAGTTTACCTCTCAGACCTTTGGAGATGGAATAAATTTATGTCCAAAGAAGAACTGGAACTCTTAATTGAAAACCAGATAGATAACTTTGACTATATTAAGTTAAAAAGCTTTTGTACAAACAAAATCAATGCAGACAAGATTAGGAGGGAAGCAATAAATTGGGAAATCATCTTTACATTTAAGGGTTCTGATAAAGGTCTCATCTCTAAAATATATAGAGAATTGTCTCATATTTATAAAAATTCAAGCCATTCTCCAATCAATAAATAGTCAAAGGATATGAACAGACAATTTTCAGAAGATGAAATTAAAACTATTTATAGTCATATGAAAAGGTGCTCCAAATCACTATTGATCAGAGAAATGCAAATCAAGACAACCCTGAGATACCATTCACACCTGTCAGATTGGCTAAAATGACAGGAAAAGTTAATGATGAATGTTGGAGGGGTTGTGGGAGGGCTGGGACACTGATGCATTGTTGGTGGAGCTGTGAACGGATACAGCCATTCTGGAGAACAATTTGGAGCTATGCTCAAAAAGTTATCAAACTGTGCATACCCTTTGACCCAGCAGCATTTCTATTGGGCTTATATCCCAAAGAAATCATAAAGGAAGGAAAAGGCCCCATATGTGCAAGAATGTTTGTGGCAGCCCTTTTTATAGTGGCTAGAAACTGGAAATTGAATAGATGCCCTTCAATTGGAGAATGGCTGAATAAATTATGGTATATGAATATTATGGAATATTATTGTTCTGTAAGAAATGACCAGCAAGATGATTTCAGAGAGGCCTGGAGAGACTTACATGAACTGATGCTGAGTGAAATGAGCAGAACCAGGAGATCATTATACACGGGAACAACAGTACTATATGACGATCAATTCTGATGGACATGGCTCTCTTCAACAATGAAATGTTTCAAACCACCTCCAATTGTTCACTGAAGAAAGCCATATACACCCAGAGAGAGGGATGTGAAATGTGGACCACAACATAACAATCTCATACTCCTTGATTGATGTTTGCTTACATTGTGTTTCCTTTATCTGATATATCGTTTGTGTAGACAAGATTTTTCTTGCACAACAATGACAAGTTTGGAAATATGTATACATATATTCGATTTGCCAATATTTTAACATAATTAACATGTAGTGGATATCCTGCCATCTAGGGGAGTGGTGGGGAGTTGGGGGAAAAATTTGTAACGGAAAGCTATGTAAGGGTTATTGTTGAAGAATTACCCACACGTATGTTATGCAAATAAAATAAAAAAAATAAAATTTATAAAAAAAAAAAAAAAAGAAATGACCAGCAAGATGATTTCAGAGAGGCCTGGAGAGACTTACATGAACTGATGCTGAGTGAAATGAGCAGAACCAGGAGATCATTATACACAGCAACAACAGTACTATATGATGATCAATTCTGATGGACGTGGCTCTCTGCAACAATGAAATGTCTCAAACCAGTTCCAGTTGTTCAGTAAAGAAGGCCATATACATCCAGAGAGAGGGATATGGAATATAGACCACAACATATCATTTCCATGATCTCTATCGATGTTTGCTTGCATTGGGTTTCCTTTCTCAGATATTTTTTGTTCATGTAGATACGATTGTTCTTGCACAGCAAGACAAGTATGGAAACATGTATACATACATTCGACTTGTCAAATATTTTAATATAATTAACATGTAGTAGACTTCCTGCCATCTAGGGGAGGGGAGGGGAATGGGGGGGAAATTTGTAATGGAAAGCTTTGTAACGGTCAATGTTGAAGAACTACCCATACATATGTTATGCAAATAAAAAGCTTTAATAATTAAAAAAAATAAGAGTAAATGATAATCAATTCTGAAGGGCATGGTTCTCTTCAACAATGAGATGTTTCAAACCAGTTCCAGTTGTTCAGTGATGAAGAAAGCCCTATACACTCAGGGAGAGGCCTGTGGGATCTGAGTCTGGACCACAACATAGCATTTTCACACTCTATTAATGTTTGCTTGCATTATGTTTTCCTTCTCGGGTTTTTTGGGGGTTTTTTCCCTGTAGATCTGATTTTTCTTGTACAGCAAGATAACTGTATAAATATGTATACATATATTCAATCTGTCAAATATTTTAACATAATTAATATGTATTAGACTTCCTGCCATCTAGTGGAGGGGGTGAAGGGTAGGAAGGAAAATTTTGTAACAGAAAGCTTTGCAAGGGTCAGTGTTGAAAAATTACCTATGCATATGTTTTGCAAATAAAAAGCTTTAATAAAAAAAAGAGAAAGATTTATTTTAAAAAAAGAAAACTTGTTTTACTGATTAGGTGTTTTTCTTACAAGTATTTTGTTTCTCTTTCTTTTTCCATGGGAGAGGTGGGAGAATTGGATTTTTGATAATTGAAGAGAAATTTTTTAAAGATAAACATTAAAGGATGTGGCTTTTTTCAACAATGATTCAGGCCAATTGCAATAGACATGTGATGGAAAGAGCCATCTATATCCAGAGAGAGGAATGGAGAAGGAATATGGATTATAATGTAGGTGTATGCTTGCTTTTTGTCTTTCTCATTTTTTTTCTTTTTGATCTTATTTTCAATATGTATAGAAGAATTGCACATGTTCAACATATATTGGATTACTTTCTGTTTAAAAGAGGAGATGGGGGAAAAGGAGGAAATCCAAGATTTTGCAAGGGTGAGTTCTAAAAATTATCTATGCATATTGTTTGAAAATAAAAAGCTAAAAAAAAGATATACATTAAATTTAACAAGGTAATAAAAAAAATGCCTTTGTTTCTTGTAGAGAACTCCCAGGAAGCTAGAAACTTCTGTAACTGGGATGTTCTCCTCCTAAGATTAACCAAGAGTACATTTAAGCCTGAAATCATGAGAAAACATAAAGTCCTGACACAATTTTTGGGGCATTGTGAACTTTACATAAGATTGAGTCCCTAGAAACTAACAACATGCTTCAGAGAGTTAGATCATAGAAAACAGAAACCAGGGTTGGTCACAGAACAATGCCTTTCATAATAATATGGTTTTAAGATATATAAGCAACATGATTTCTTTTAATAAATGAATCTGTTGAATTACCAGCAACCCTGTCTCCTTATTTTCAACAGCCACTAGCCCATTTGTGTTGTGCTGGCCACAACAGCTTCTTTGTCCCTTTCTGAATTTATTTTCTTCTATGTATTTTATGTTATGATGACCTTTACAGTTGGTATTTGTCAAAAGCAGAACTTGAACCCAGCCCTTCCTGATCCCAAGCCTGGCTTTTTAATCATTATATTGCACTCAAAACTGAAGAGTCCCATTCATTTGAAAGGGACAGGGAAAGATAGTTTATGATCACATATCACTTAATAAAGTAACGAAAGACTATTGGGAATAACAGGCTTTGCCCATGAGGCAGATCAGATTCCAATCTGATGGCCAGTCAGTAAGTGAAACAAATACAAATGAATGAACAGTACTGTGGCTGAATCCAGAAGGAAATGTGAGACTTAACTTAAAAAATAATAATAAAAACAAAAACTCTTGCTACATAGTCCAGAAATGAGCTTCCCCCCCAAAAAACCCCAATACATTAAAGCATTTTTATGATTTTAAAAAAATAAAAGATTTGGTTTATCCATTTCCAGCCTGTTGACCAGAATTCATTATTTCTATTTCCTTTAGAAGATCACAACAAAAGGAAACCCTTAGAACTCTTCTTTACCACTCCAAACTCAGACCATGGAATGTCACAGCTTAAAGAGATCTTAGAAATTATTTGATGCAACCACCTTATATTATAAACAAGGAAACTAAGGACTATCAAAAAAAGAAATTTGACCTTCAGGAAAAGGATTATTATGATTGGGAGGGTGGGAACAGGAGGGCAGATCAATACCTACTAATTATCCTTCTGAAGCTTTCCCTTGCAGGGATCTCAAAGTGAAAATAGCATGTGGAGCTGAACTGCAGGATAAAATTTTCTTGAACCTGCTGTAGTAAGACAGAAAGTTTTCCATCTCCTTTTTTTCATTCTCACTAAATAACCATCCCACCTCACTTTCAGTTTTACATTTCTTCAGTGATGGCTTTTGTATTTTCCTTGGTTTGACTTTTGCATCAAGGAAGGTACTATTCATGATCTAAGAAAAGTGTCTGTTTAATGTCACAGGATAATGCTATATTATTAGAGGAGAATAGTTATAATTAAATTCACAATAGAATATCTTTAGCCCAAAACTCCAGATAGACTAAAACCATTCCTTTGATATTCTCTAACTTTGAAGTCAGTACAAACAAATTCCTTCTTTTAAACTTGGGCACTTTCACAGAAATGTGATCTAAGCCAATCAAACTTAGTACATCTATCAAGTACAAAGACACTATGTTAAGTGCTGGAGGGTTTTTTTTTTTTTAATTAAGTAGTGTCTGCCCTCAAGCAACTTTCTATTGGAGGATACAATGTATAAGTGAAAGAGGCTGTGTTATGTATATTTTGTTGCTCATATAAATTATGTATGTCAATACAGATCTGTCTAGATGTGGCTAGCAGAGCAGCCTCTTCCAGCCACTTTTATCCAAGGGAGATTTGATACCTGCCACGAGAGGAAGCAGAAGATTGAGACCAGAGATTGGCCCACTCTGCTCTCTTCAGAGAAAGAGTATATCTATCAGGTTAGAGTTATATCTACCTAACCCCTTAAATATTGATAATGCAAGAAAAAAATCATGTTTAGGTTCAAGCTGATTATCTGTTTACTATGTTCCCCTTAACAGGAAAAGATTGTATAGCTCAGCATATTATTTGATTGATTAACAATTCTTTATTTTATGTATTTATTTTATTAAAAAAAAATAAGGAAAAAAACAAAAAAGGAATACAAAACAAAATAAAACATTGCCATGTGCCCAGCAAAACATCAGGGAGGATTTAAAATATATAAAAATAAATTACCAATTCAAGAAAGGATATATAATAGAAGAAATTATATTCATGAGTGTCCATCTTTTCTTGACTTCCTTGTAAATTGTTCTTTTATTCTCTGCTGTGTACTTTTCTTACTTTACTTTTTCCCCTTTCATTTACAGACACACACACTTCTCCCAAGCAGGTTTTAGTTAAGCAAGAATATATTTATGTATAATATATAGATATATATACACACATACACATAACTATTTTTCTATCTCTGCTAACTCTTTGCTTTAATTCTATTCCTTAACTTGCATCTGTTTTAACCTCTCTTCATCCATGAATCCCTCCCTTGTCTTTTCCCCCCACCCTTTGCTCCCTCCTCTTCATCCCCCCTTATTTATAGATTTTGGAAGCTGCTATACCCTTGACGGTTTATATGTAGTGTTGCCTTTATAACCCATTCCCAATGTAAGTAGGCTAATTAACAATTCTTGATGGCTCAGAGCTGTTTTAAAACATATATTCACCAGGACCTAATTTATGCAACTATGCCAAAGATAATTTACTTTTAACTATAATGTAGAGATATTTTTTCATTTTTTATATCAGTACAGCTGAGAAAATGATAAACTATTTTCAGGAGTTCATAGTCAAATGGATACTCTTTTATGTTTTGGTTCTGTTCATACCCACCTGTGGTTTTCTTTTCTTGAATAAGGAAATTTAAGTGAGATAGTCAAATGGAAGTGTAAAGGGTAATTTTATGAAACATTTTGGAGTATGGAATTAAATTGATACTATGAATTAAACTTTAAACAAAATTCTTTCAAAACTAATTTTTGCTATAGAATTGCCAGATCTTACATAATCAAATCAAGTATTCCTTCCCCAAAAAAGGGGATATGTATATTATATATAATATAGTATGATATAAATATTATTGTGTATATATTAATGTGTATATGTGTACATCCATCCATCCATCCATCTATCTATCTATCTATATCTATCTGTTTGTCTACTAGACATTGTGCAAAATAATTGACCTCTCCCATTGAGAACAATATCTCAGTTGAACCAAAAAAAATCGAGATATGGCCACTTCTCTTCACATCAGGAACTTTCTCTCTCTTCAGGAACCTAATAAGAGTGTGGGATCATCTTTCTTGGAGCTAGAAACCAGAGGAACAAGATCTTTCCTCCCTCAAGCTCTCATCAATTCTGTCCTTCAATCTCCATCAGTAAGAAGAGTTCCATGCAGATGGGCTTTGAATTCCAGATAGCACAAGTATATATAAAATAAATTAAAGATAGTTTTCCAAACGACAGTCTCTAACAGCTAAGGAATTAGGAAACCTCTTGCAAGCAGTAGTGCTTGAGTAGAATATAAAAGGTGGTTAGAATTCACATAGAATTCACAAGCTTTTCCTAACCTGCTTTCAGCCAACCCCATGTTCCAGCTCATTGATGAGGTGATAACAAAGCAATCCTTTCAGTGGCCACTGGGCAGCAAGAATTATTAATGTTTAACATATATTGAATTACTTACTGTTTAGGGAAGGGAATGGGGAGGAGGGGAAGAAGAAATGTATTTGAAATACAAGGTTTTGCAAGGGTGAATGTTGAAAACTATGCGTATGTTTTGAAAATAAAAGCTTTAAAATAAAAAAAAAAGAATAAATTAAATTAATAATTAAGTGGACCTTTAAAAAGAAGTAAGAATACCACGGGATCTCTTCCTTAGACTTGCCAGTGGCATAATATAATTCTAATATTTTTTTCAGGTAGGTGGGTAGAGGTTCACTTTTTTCCCCATCCTGGATATTATACAGTCATGAATACAGACAACTAAAACCCACATCCTGCCTAAGCAAATTTGGGACAGCTCTGTCTCTTCCGTTTTCTGTTTCTTTCCTGAGTATAAATGAGTGAACATCAACCCTGAAATGGCTGTACTCAGCCTTGTAGGAAATTCTGTGGATCTGAGAGGTCCAGAGATCCTGCTTCCCTTGGTTATAGCTGACTAGTGCATTAGAGAAGATGGCCCACCAATAAGAGAAGAAGCCTCAACAATGGTCTAGATGTCCAGAAGAAGTGAACTTTGAGGAGACAATGCAGAACTGAGATGTGATGAACTACCTAGTCAGTACTCCCCCCAAATATTTAATGTTCTGATAAGGCTTAACCTTCAACCATCTGGAAGAATATAACAATATTAAATTACAAAGTCCTTTTTTAAGTCTTTCTGTGAATTCATGTTTATGAGCATTTCATGTTATGCATATCTTTTGGGTGTTAATTATATAAGTACCTGTCCCATATCTGATTTGTATTTTACATTTCTTTTTTCCACTTGGGGAAATATTAGACATGATCCAAAACTTAGCCCTTTTATTTTTCTTTAGTTTTCAAGATTTACTTTTATAAGATTTTTATTTCCATTTTTTCCCTCTCTCCCTACCCTCCCTCTTCCCCAAGACACCAAGCAATTTGATATAGGTTATACATGAACAATCATATTAAATATTTTTACATTAGTCATGTTGTGAAAGAAGAATCCAAACAAAAGGGAAAACTACAGGAAAGAAAAACATAAAAACAAAAACATGAAAATAGTATTTTTTGATCTGCATTCAGACTCCAGAGTTCTTTCCCTGGATGTGAATAGCATTATCTATCATCGGTCTTTTGGAATTGTCTTAGATCATTATACTACTGAGAAGAGCTAAGGCTATCAAAGCTTATCATGGCACAATGTTGCTGTTTTTGTGTACAATGCCAAACTTAATCCTTAAGCAATTTTTTCTAAGGTAGTAGGTCGAGGATTTATTGAGCTTAAAAAAAGGAGGGGGGGGGAGGGCCTTGATCCACCACAGCCAGTTGCTGCACACGTTGACCGGAGCAGATAGGCCCCTTGATGGAGAAGATACATTACCCCAGCCTTTTAGTTCTAGCAAGCAGTTACTGATTGTCAGAACAATTATTGACTATTTGAAGGAAGAGTGATTCTAAGAAATGGATATGAAGAAGGACTTCTAGACATGAGAAATCTGTGCAAACAGAGCAAATGTATTTTCACTCTTTTGTTGTTTGCTAGCATTTTATTTTGCTTCTCTCTTTTTTTAAAACTTGCTTGATTTGATTTTTCTTATGTGACATGATAATTATATAAATTCATATGCATATATTGGATTTAACATATATTTCTACCATGTTTAACATATATTGGACTACTTACCATCTAGGGGAGGGCACAGGGAAAGAAGGGGAAAAGCAGAACACAAGGTTTTGCAAAGGCTAATGTTGAAGAATTGCCAGATCTTATATAATCAAATCAAGTATTTCTTCCCCCAAAAGGGGATATGTATATTATATGTAATATAGTATCATATAAATATTATTATGTACATATATACATACATATGTTTTGAAAAATAAAAAGCTTTAAAAAATTTTTAAAAAGGAAACGTGTGAAAAACAATCAGTTTGGCTGAGCTATGTATACTGTATATAGGGCAAAAGTCTACAATATGGCTAGAAAGGGAAATTCAAATTAGATTTCAAATGCCAAACAAGGACTTTATATTTGGTCTGAGAAGTACTAAAGTTTACTGAACAGAAGAGGGATAGGGTCAGATCTGATTTTAGCACTAATTACTTTGACAGCTATAAGGAAAATAGAATGGAGAGCAGAAATGAAATGAGGAAACCACTTAAGAAGTTAGCATAAGAGATTATGAAGAAATGACAAGGATCTGAACTAAGATCTGTGTGAATAGAGAAAAGGGGATAGGCTGTTAATACTGATGCAACTGTCCCAACAACAGTATAGACTACAAAATGTCTTACACTCATGCAACTCTTGTCCACATTCTCCCATCAATCCTCCACAGGACTTCTACACAAGATGCTAGGCACTTTCCATTAGATCCCTTGACACTGAATGGAAACAAAGGGAGCACATAAGAAACATACCAGTTTTACAGGCTCATTACCTTTTCCAGTGACATCTTCCCAATAACATTTTCACATTACTTCTCCTGTGTGATCTTTCATTCCTAACATGGTCCAATCTATTCACCACACACCATGTGTCTCTCTATTATTCTCTAAACTTCATTTGTTTTTAATTAAAGCTTTTTATTTTCACAACATATGCATAATTTTTAACATTCACCCTTGCAAAACCTTGTGTTCCAATTTTTTTCCTCCCTCCCTTTTCCCCTATCCCCTTCCCCACACAGCAAGTAATCCAATATATGTTAAACATGTGAAATTCTTCTATACATATTTCCACAATAATCCACAAAAATGCTACACAAGAAAAACTCAAAATTTATTCAGCCATTCCCCAATTGCTGGGTGTCTACTCATTTTCCAATTCTTTGCCACCACAAAAAGAGAACAGCTCCCATTTCTATAGCATTTTAAAGTTTGCAAATGTGACATGTGACTAACCTCACAACAATACTATGAGAATTATAGCATAGATCAAAAGGGAAAAAATGAGAAAGAAAACAAAATGCAAGCAAACTACAACTAAAAAAAGAGAGAATACTATATTGTGATCCACACTCAGTCCCCACAGTCCTCTCTGAGTACACTTGGCTCTTTTCATCACAAGATCACTGGAACTGGCCTGAATCTCCTTCCTGTTGAAAAGAGCCACATTCGTCTGACCTTCATTTTTTATGAGATTTATGGTTATTCCATGATTACTAGGCCTCAGAATCCATGGAAGTATGATGCTTAAAAAAATAATTTTTAAATGGGCCCTCTCCAAATAAGAAGAAAATCAGATTAGTTTTCTCCCCTTCAGAATTCAGTTTTTGATACCAAAAAATTCACTTTTAGTAATTGAATACTCTTCTCAGTAAGGTTTTCATTAATTTTTTTAGTTTCCTTCTTTGCATCTAAAAGTATAGAATAGCTGAATTATTGGCTTCTAAATTCTTCACTATCTAGAAACAGCTACCATTTCTTTTTTTCTTTTCTTCCTTTCTTTTCTTCCTTCCTTCCATCCTTCCTTCCTGTCTTTCTTTTCTTTTCTTTTCTTGCATTTTCTATCCAAAATTGATCGGGATTGTCTTGAATCACTGAACTGCTAAGGATCAATTATTTTGTAGTTGATCATCATACAATCTTGCTGTTAACTGTGTATAATGTATTCCTGGTTCTACCTGTTTTGCTCAGCATCAGTTCATGTAAATCTTTCCAGGCCTTTCAAAAAACAACTTGTTCACCATTTTTTATAGAACAATAATATTCTATTACTTTCATATACCATAACTTATTCAGCCATTCCCCAATTGATAGGCATCTACTCATTTTCCAATTCTTTGCTACCACAAAAAAGAGAACAGTTCCCATTTCTATAGCATTTTAGTTTTCATACTTGTCATGTGACTCACCTCACAACAATACTGTAAGGATGATAGTGTAAATACAAATATACCCATTTTACAGAGAGACAAAGTGAATTGCTAATAGTCACACAGCTCATAAGTGTTAGAGCTAGGTTGTGAATAATTAATAATTCTTAATAATTTTCAACATTTACCCTTGCAAAACTTTGTGTTCAAAATTTTTCCTTCCCTTCCCTCCACCTCCTCCCCTAGATGGCAAGCAATCCAAGACATGCTAAATATGTGCAATTCTTCTATACGCATTTCCACAATTATCATGCTGCACAAGAAAAATCAGATCAAAAAGGAAACAAATGAGAAAGAAAATAAAATGCAATCACAAACAACAATAAAAAGAGTGAAAATGCTATGTTATGATCCACACTCAGTTCCCACAGTCCTCTCTCTGGGTACAAATGGCTCTCTCCATCACAAGATCATTGGAACTGACCTGAACCATCTCATTGTAGAAGAGAGTCATGTCCATCAAAACTGATCATTGTATAATCTTACTGTTGTTGTTGCCTTTCTTCCTTTACAATTATCCTGTACTTGTACCAATTTTTTTTTTACATTGAGTCACAGGCAGCTAAGTATCACCATAGAGCAGAGAATGCTGGCTCTGGAGTCACTGCTTCAAATAGAATGACCTCAGATACTTAGTACTTGTGTGATTCTGAGCAAATCCCTTAACCCTGGCTGCCTCAGTTTTCTCACCTGTAAAATGAACTGAAGAAGGAAATGGCAAAGCTTTCCACTATTTCTGCCAAGAAAACCTTAAAAGGGATCACAGAGTCAGACATGACAAACGAGTGAACGACAACAAAACACTTCCATTTATATTCTTTCTACTTGCTTGCTCTCATCCCAAATGGGATCACAAAGAGTCAGACAAGGTTGGGACAACTGAACAATGACAAATTGGGTGTTAGACACTGTGCTAAGTGATGAGCATTCAAAAAGAGTCTATCTATCATGAACCTTCCATCTTTCTCTTCCTAAGGGTTCCTCTTGTCTACAAACAAGCCCAGATGTTCCTCATCTTTAAGAAAAACTTCCAGGGAATGGCTGAATAAATTGTAGTATGGAATTCTGAAGGAATATTATTGTTCTATAAGAAATGATGAGCAGCTACTGGGTCTGTATTCCAAAGAGATCATAAAAGAGGGAAAAGAACCCACATGTGCAAAAATGTATGTAGCAGCCTTTTTTGTAATGACAAGGAACTGGAAACTGAGAGGATGCCCATCAGTTAGGGAATGGCTGAATAAGTAATGGTATATGATTATTGTGGAATATTATTGTTCTGTAAGAAATGATCAGCAGGATGATTTCAGAAAGGTCTTGGGAGACTTACGAACTGATGCTAAGTGAAATTAACAGAACCAAGAGAACACTGTACACAGTAACAACAAGATTATGTGATTAATGATCAACTGTGATGGACTTGATTCTTTTCAACTATGAAGTGATTCAAGCCAATTCCAATAGATTTGTGATGGGAGAGCCGTCTGTATACAGAGAGAGGACTATGGGGACTGAATGTGGATCACAACATAATTTGTTCATCTTTTTTGTTACTATTTTTTGCTTGTTATTTTTTCTTTCTCAATTTTCCCCCCTTTTCATCTGATTTTTCTTGTGCAGCATGATAAATGTGAAAATATGTTTAGAAGAATTGCACATGTTTTTGTTTGGATTACTTGCTGTCTTTGGAGGGGGTAGAGAAATTTTGGAATATAAGATTTTGCAAAAGTGAATGTTAAAAACTATCTTTGCATTTTGTATTTTGTATTTTGAAAAATAAAAAGCTATTATTATTTTTTAAAAAAGAAATGATGAGCAGGATATTAGAAAAACCTGGAAAGTCCTCAATGAGCTCATGTAAATGAAATGTACAGTAATACCAATGTTCTGGGATGATCAGTTGTGAATGACTTTGTTATTCTCAATAATACAATGATCTAAGGCTACTCTGAAGGACTTGTGATGAATAATGCTATCCACACCCAGAGAAAGAACTGATTGTTTCTGAAAAGGAGCATACTCCTTTTTCTCCTTTTTCTAACTTTTATTTTTTTCTTGAGGGTTTTTGTTTTTGTTTTTGTTTTTTGGAGGCAGAGATCTATGTTTTCTTTTGCAACATGACATTTATGGAAATATTTTGCATAACTTCATATGGTCGTTTTCAATGGGAGGCTATGGAGAGGAAAGGGGAGAATCTGGAACTCAAGATTTTAAAAATAATATAAAAAAATGTTTTACATGTAACTGGGAAAAATTAAAAAAATTTTAAAGCCTTTCCCTTACTCAACAACAAGCTCAAGGCACTGTCCCATTATTCTCCTTTTCTTTACTGCTAGTCCTATATATTCTTAGTTTCTGCTTCCTCACTACCGGCTCATTCTTTAAGTCCTTCCAATCTGACTTGGTTCCCCAATATTTCCTGAAAAACAGCTGCCTCCAAAACCACAAATGACCTTCTCATGACTAAATACAATGTTTTTCTGTCCTTTCCATATTCTTTAACTTCTCTGCATCAAGTATCCTTGAAAACTACTATATGGACCTTCTCCATGACACCTTATTCTTCCTTGGTTTGCATGAAATGCTGCTCTGATGGTTCTCCTCCTACCTCTCTGACCAAACATCCTCTCCACTTTTCCTAACTAACTACAGAGTCAGGGAGAAAGACAGAAAAGAGAGGGGGGGGAAGGAGGAAGGAAGGAAAGGAGGGGTGGGGAGAGACAGAGAGACAGAGACAGAGACAGAGATACAGAGAGACAGAGAGACAGAGACAGAGAGAGGAGGGAGGGAAGGAGGGAGAAAGAGGAATAGGGAGGGAGGGAGGGGGAGAGAGAGAGAGAGAGAAAGAGAGAGAGAGAGAGAGCACATAGTATTGTACAGTAAATTTAACATAGATGTTTATTTGGAATGCTGATGAATTCTTTCTATAAAATCAACTTGCACAATTATTTCTTATTTGTTTTCTATGTAGCTTACTTGGTATATATTTGTTTGCATGTTGTCCCCCACTATTAGACTGTAAGCTTCTTGAAGGCAGGAACTATATTTTCCCTCCTTTTTTGTCTCCAATTCTTAGCATAGGGCCTGATACATAGTAAGTGATTGACAAATATTTATTGAATAAAAGTATCTAAAATACCTTTCTCCCACTCATCCACGCTTATAACCTGAGTCATTTTTGTTTCTTTTTTTTTTTCTCCCTCAACTCCCACATCCCATTTATTGCTGAATTTTTTTTGTCCTAACCTTGATAACATCTTTCCATTCATATATATAAGCACATATGTATATATATAAGCACAGACATATATATATATATAAACACATATATGCATATGTATATATAAGCACATACATAGATATAGATGTACACATATATATAAGCACATACATATATAGATATGTGTATATATAAGCACATATATATATGTGTGTATATATATATATATATATATATACACACACACATATAGGTAGGGCCCATGTACAGAACACTTAAGGTACCATCTCCATCAGGAGGTCAGGGAGAATATTTCCAGGGAAGTAATTATTAGTGTAGTAAAGAGACAGATAGACCTGGCATCCCAGTGACCCATCGCTATGGCATGGGGCTCCACAATGACGTTCTCAGGATCATGGGATGACTTTCAGAACACCACCTTTGATAGCTAAGATAAGGATTCATAGCATATTGATGCTGCATAAGAACATGAACTTGATAAAATTAATATTACACAGGAATGGAGCTAAGAATGATCCTATTCTTCACAGAATATCATATAAGTGGAGTGATCCCCTGAGGGAATATTTCTGTTGTTTTATATTCAAAGTACAGTATCTTTTTGTCAAAATTAATTAATATTAAAAGGTACTAGGATACTGGTCACTGATATAATAGAGAGGACATAGCCAATGGGGGTTCAAGCCAATAGCATTGGAGAAGATATTAAAAACCCTCAGGATACTCTAGAATCTTGAAGGGTAGTCACCACTAGCTTGGTTCTGGGAGAGTGAGCCAGAAAGTAGATTATCTCTTAAGTATAAAGTTAGGTGGTGCAGTGGAATCAGGAAGACCTGAGTTCAAATGTAGCCTTAGACACTTAATTGCTATATGATACAGGGCAATATAATCACTTAACCCTATTTATCTCCATTTCCTCAATGACCTGGAGAAGGAACTGGCAAACTATCCCAGTATCTCTGCCACAAAAACCCCAAATGGGCTACTGGAGACTCAAACGTGACTCAAAAATGACTGAATGACATCTTGATCTGGGTTTTCTAAGTCACTACTTTTATTATTTTTATTACCCTCCCTCCTTACTCTTTTCCCTGATCACTGAGAGGCCTTCTGGGTCTCACTTTCTGCAAAGAGCTTGAGGGAGAAGTCAACCACAGAGGCAGCCTGCGTCAAGGCCCCCAGAGAAATGATATCAATATGAGGCCCACAGAACTGGGGAAGGTTGGCCAGCGTGATACCCCCACTCGCCTCCACCCCAACTCCTGGGAACTTAGCCTTCACTGTCGCTGCTGTGGAACGCAGCATCTGTTGGAGAGAGAGAGAGACAGGAAGATAAGAGCCAGAGCTGACGCCACCCCTCCCAGCATCCTGCACCCAGCATCCCCATCTCACCTCAGGGGAGAAGTTGTCCAGCAGGACCAGGTCAGCACCTGCCTGGGCAGCCTTCAGGGCCTCTTGTAAGCTACTGCACTCAACTTCCAGCTTCAGGGCAAAGTCTGCTGCCCTACGAGCTCTTTGAACAGCCTGTGGTGGAAGATGGAGTATAGGGACAAGAGCACAAAGAAGAAACCTAATTATTATGTCCCGAGTCGATAAACCATAACTATTATTGACTTGAAACATAATAACTAATATAACAACTCACAATTCTGTTAAGACTCAGAAGGTACTCAGAATTTTTGTAGTTTATACTATCTACCTGGTCCCCCTGCCCTAACTTTCCTTACTTGGATCTCATTTGCCAAGGTGATTTTCCTTAAGCATACATCTGACCATGTCAGAGAGTGTCAGGGGTACCTTCAGGATCAAATTTAAATTCCTCTATTTGGCATTAAAAGCTTGTTATAACTTAGCCCCTTCCTAGTTCTCCAGTTTTCTGATACCTTACTCTCTTCCATGTTTTCTATAATCTCTGTAATTTGCAGATCTTCAAACCATGGAAAACATACTTCATCGCTTTTATACTGGCAGTCTCCCCTCACTATCACCTCACTTTGGTAGGTTCTTCCAGGACTCAGCTCACCTGAGTCTATTACCTTCCATCTATATATACTCTGCATACATATCCAATTACTTACATGATGTCCCTCCTCTCTCCTCCAACATCCTTCCCCCATTAGAAAGTATAGTCCTGAGTATGGATCACAAAATAGCATTTTCTCTCTTTTCATTGTTGTTTGCTTGCATTTTGCATTCTTTCTCATTTTTTTTTCCTTTTTGATCTGATTTTTCTTATACAGCAAGATAATTGCATAAATATGTTTACATATACCAGATTTAACATATATTTTAACATATATAACATATATTGGATTACTTGCCATTTGGGAAAGGGGGTGAGGGAAGAGGAGGAAAATCTGGAACACAAGGTTTTACAAGGGTCAATGTTGAAAAATTATCCATGCATATATTTTTGAAAATAAAAAACTTTAATTTAAAAAAAAAAGAAAGAAAGAAAAGAAGGTATGATCCTTGAGGGAAAAGGTTGGTTTTGCCTATGGTATTTTGAGTGAGCTTGGTATTTTATTTAGTCATGACCAATTCTTCCATGACCCCCATGGACCATACTATTTGTGGGTTTTTCTTAGCAAAGACACAGAAGTAGTTTGCCATTTCCTTCTCCAATGGATGAAGGCAAACAAAGGTTAAGTTAAGTAGTTACACAGCTAGTGAGGGTCTAAGGAAAGATTTGAATTCAGTCCTGAGTCCAGGCCCAAAACTCTATCCACTGAGCCATCTAGTTGCTTCCTGGCACATAGTAATAACAATAATATAATAACATAATAAATGTTAATTGGTGGATTAACTCCCATACTTATGATAGTGTGCCATCCCACTGCACAGTCACAGGTTTGGGGTGGAAAAGAGGCCTTGGATAAACTCTAGTCCAATCTTTTTCATTTTAAAGAAAGGAATGAGATACTTGCAGAGTTAACATAGTGTCCTACTTATAGCAAGTGCTTATTAAATGCTTAATGACTAAAAATGACTTTAGAATGATTCTCTGAAGTTGCTAGTATAAGGAGAAAGTAATGAGTGCCTATTAAGTGTCAGGCACTGTGTTAAGTGTTTTTACAAATAGTATCTCATTTGATCCTTACAACTCTGATAGGTAATACTATTATTATCCCCATTTTACAGATAAGGAAACTTAAGTAAATACAGAAAACATTTGAACTGAATCCAGGCCTAGCACCCTATCCACTAAGCCACCAGTTTAAATATTACTATTTATTATTATATTAATATTACAAATATAAATATTATAAACTGCTTCTAGTTTAACTATTATTACCTGAATTTTACAAATTTAATTAAGTTCATTCAATATTTATTAAGCACTCAGTATATAACCAGGCATGGTGCTAAGTGCTAGGGATACAAAAACAGGCAAAAGGCCCTCAAGAAACTTGTATTTGAGGAAACAGTATCATAGAAGTAAAATAACTTTCCCAGAATCACTCAGTTTAAAAAACTCAAAGCTTAGATTTGAAGCCATTTGGGATGTGATTATAGTTGTCATTGGGTTTCAGATTAAAATTAACCTGGGAGTTTCTCTGAGTTAGAAATTAGGGTTAGAGTTTGGATGGAATTAGAGACAGAGCAAGAACTGCCCCAGTTGGAGATGGATCAGGATAAGGGCTATACCTCTTCCACTCCACCAGCTGCCATGACGTGGTTGTCTTTCACCATCACGAGTCCCCCCAGGTCGTATCGGTGTGCCACAGCCCCCCCCACCAGCAGCCCATACTTCTCTGCCAGTCGGAAGCCAGGAGTGGTCTTCCTGGTCCCTGCCACATGCCCGGTCCAGCCTGTGGCCCGGGCCGTTTTCACAGCAGCTGCAGCAGCACTGGCCACCCCACTGCATCGGGCCAGAGCATTGAGGGCTACCCGCTCCCCCAGCAGCAGGCGGTGAGCAGGGCCCCGGACTTCAGCCACTCGAGCCACTGGCACCAGGTGAGAACCTTCAGGGAGGAACCAGGTCACCTGGCAGTCTAGCCGGGAAAAAACAGCATCAAAGAATGGTCTCCCAGCCAGCACCCCAGGGGACTTAGCCCATAGGACAGCTTGGGAAGGGGCTGCTTTGGCCACCAGGGCTGCATAGTCAAAGCCAGGGCAGTCTTCCTGTAACCAGGAATCTGCCAGGGCCTCCAGGGTCCTGGGGGGCAGAAGCAGGACAAGATCTAAGAGAGAGGAAGAGAAAATGGAGAGAATTGTTGAGTTGATATAATATTGCCATCTGGTGGGCAGAGAAAAGAATTGGAACACCCGTAAACCCCATTCCTAGTCCTAGCATAACCCTGGAAGAAGTCTTTCTGGGGAGAATCACTGGCTCTCAAATGTTTTGGTCTTGAGACTTCATTTGTACTCTTAAAAATTATTGAAGACCTTCTCCCAAGAAGTTTTTGTTTAGGTAGGTCCTATCTATCTTATTAGAAAATAAATTCTCTATATGCTGATTGGTTTGTTTTTTTTTTTCCTTTACAGAAGATTATTTTGTCATAGCAGATGAGTGTCCAGGAGAGATAAAGATAATAGAGAAATTCTGGTAATAAAAAAATCAATAAAATTTTATTTAAAAAATAAAATCAAAATGAGGAAAAAAAATTTTCATTCCTTTAAAATGTATTATACATTGATATAACATTGTAATTAAAATAACTATGTTTTCTAAAACAAAAAAATTCTTTTTTATTATTAAAACTTTTTCTTTTCTTTTTTTTTTTATTTGCATAACATATGTGTGGGTAATTCTTCAACATTAACCCTTACATAGCTTTCCGTTACAAATTTTTCCCCCCAACTCCCCACCCCTCCCCTAGATGGCAGGATATCCACTACATGTTAATTATGTTAAAATATTGGCAAATCGAATATATGTATACATATTTCCACACTTATCATTGTTGTACAAGAAAAATCGTATGTACATGAAAGACATATCAGAAAGGAAACACAATGTAAGCAAACATCAATCAAGGAGTATGAGAATGTTATGTTGTGGACCACATTTCACATCCCTCTCTCTGGGTGTATATGGCTTTCTTCAGTGAACAATTGGAAGTGGTTTGAAACATTTCATTGTTGAAGGGCCATGTCCATCAAAATTGATTGTCGTATAGTATTGTTGTTGCCGTGAAAACTTTATATTTTCAAAACATGCATAGATAATTTTCAACATTCACTTTTGCAAAACCTTGTGTTCCAAATTTCCCCCCATCCCTTCTCCTAGACAGCAAGTAATCCAATATATGTTAAACATGTGCGATTTTTCTATACATGTTTCTACAATTATCATGCTGCACAAGAAAAATCAGATCAAAAAGGAAAAATGAGAAAGAAAGCAAAAAGCATGCAAACAACTACAAAAAGGTGGAAATACTATGTTGTGATCCACACTTAGTTCCCCACAATCCTCTCTCTGGGTGTAGATGGCTCTCTTAATCACAAGATTATTGGAACTGGAATCATCTCATTGTGGAAAAGAGCCACATCTATCAGAATCAATCATCATATAATCTTGCTGTTACCATGTATAATGATCTGCTCACTTCAGTTAGCATCAGTTCATGCAAGTCTCTCCAGGGTTTTCTGAAAACATTCTGCTGATCATTTCTTATAGAACAATAATATTCCATAACATTCATATACCATAATTTATTCAGCCACTCTCCAATTGATGGACATCCATTCAGTTTCCAGTTTCTTGCCACTACAACAAGGGCTGTCACAAACATTCTTGCACATGTGGGTCCCTTTCCCTCCTCTAAGATCTCTTTGGAATATAAGCCCAATAGAAACACTGCTGGGTCAAAGGGTATGCACAGTTTGATAACTTTTTGAGCATAGTTCCAAATTGCTCTCCAGAATGGTTGGATCCATTCACAGTTCCACCAACAATGTGTCCCAGTTTTCCCACATCCCCTCCAACATTTATCATTATCTTTTCCTGTCATCTTAGCCAATCTGAGAGGTGTGTAAGTGGTACCTCAGAGTTGTCCTAATTTGCATTTCTCTGACCAATAATGATTTAGAGCAATTTTTTATATGACTAGAAATGGTTTCAATTTTTTCATGTGAAAATTGTCTCCTTATATCCTTTAACCATCTATCAATTGGAAAATGGCTTGAATTCTTATAAATTTGAGTCGTCTCTATATATTTTAGAAAAGCCTTTATCAGAACCCTTAAATGTAAAAAAATTTTCCCAGTTTATTGCTTCTTTTCTAATCTTGTCTGCAATGGTTTTATAAAACAAAAAAAAATTAAAGAGAAAATGTCATTGTTTTGCATGTTTTGGGAACTCTCTTTGATGTCTGGTTTAGTAGAAGACAGACAGATTCTCAAATTCTTCTGTATTCAATCTCTCATGATATGTTGTTCTAGACAAAGTCCATGGAGAACATCTAGCCTCACACAGATATATAGTTGGAAAAGGGAAGAGCATTTTAATGGACAAAAAATATATATATCTTAGTATTATTGTGGAAGCAGCTAGGTGGCAAAGTGAATAGCTGAAGTCAGGAGGAACTGAGTTCAAATCTAGCCTCACACACTTAATACTTAGTAGTATGTTAATACTTAGTAACTGTATGACCCTGGGCAAGTCACATAACCCTGATTACCTCACCAAAACTAAATAAATAAAATCTAGTATTAACTGTGAAAATAGTTTTGACCTCATGGACCTCTTTGAAAGATTCCTTAAGACCAGACTTTGAGAACTTTGCTATAGATATATCTTAAGGCCTAGCTGGAAAAATGGAACCTTTTGTATTTTCTGCATGAAGAAAGAGTCCAGAGCCCCAGAATACTGCTCTATAGTCTAGCTCTTTCTAATAGTTTCCCACCTTGATGAAATCCAAAATCATCTCCCACTCCCACCCCAACTCCCAGATCTCTTTTCAAGGAACCAAATATCTCTTTAGAAATGAAAGGGCCCTTTGGAGATTATCGAACCCAACCATTTCATTTTTACATATGGTACAAAAAGAGCAAGTATTGGGGTCCAAATTTGAACCCAGATATTCTAATTCACAGACCAATTCTCTATACTTCTACCTTCAAACTCCTGGCATTTAAATCAACTAATTAATCCATCAATGTGCATTTATTAAGCACTACTACTTGCCAGGTATTGTGCTTGGAATACAAAAATAAAAAGCACCTACTATTGTACTGTGGTAGGAAGTACAAAAATTTTTTAAAATTATTTTCCCCCACTTAATAGTATTTTATTTTTTTCAATTACATGTAAAGATAGTTTTCAACATTCGCTTTTGGAAGATTTTGAGTTCTAATTTTTTTTTCTCCCTTCCTTCCTTCCCTCCCCTGTCCCCAAGACAGCACATAATCTTATACAGTATATGCATGTACAAAGGGAATATATATTCTATACAAGAAGACAACATATGCACATATAAGTAAATACAAAATATACACAGTGGGGGCCAGAATTTGGGGGCTAGTTAGTAACAAGGTTTTAATA
This sequence comes from Myrmecobius fasciatus, assembly GCA_023553655.1. NCBI lineage: Eukaryota > Metazoa > Chordata > Mammalia > Dasyuromorphia > Myrmecobiidae > Myrmecobius > Myrmecobius fasciatus. Next base: position 260,195 of record JAJPUD010002981.1, read on the forward strand.
TACTAATATAATACAAAGACCTCCCATCCCAGTCTTCTCAATCATTTGCAAAGTATAAAGAGATGCTAGAAGGAACAGGAAGCTTTGTGGGGTGTGACTCCTGAATTTATACAAGATGACAGCAGGGATAGAGAAGAGATTTTCTTTCCTCCTCTCATACTAATATTCCACAACAGATGATAACTTGCAGTACAGCTACTCACCAAGTGGGAGACATCCCATCTGGAAGGGAAAAGTTTGGAATGTCAAGCAGTGTGTGGGAGAAAATAAAGATAATTTCCAGAAAGAATTAGGGAGAAAAAGGCAGCATTTCAAAAGGACCAAGAGAATTGACTATGAATAGAAGATAATTAACAAATGGCTGAATAAGTTACAGTATATGAAAGTAATGGAATATTATTATTCTATTAAAAATGAAGAACAAGCTGATTTTAAAAAGGCCTGAAAGGATTTACATGAACTGATACTAAGTGAAACAAGCAGAACCAGAGATATAATGTACACAATAACAGTATGATTGTAAAATGATCAATTATGAAAGATTTGGTTCTTGTCAGCCGGTCAATGATCCAAGGCAATCCCAATAAACTTTGGATAGAAAATGCCATCTGCGTCCAGAGAGAGAACTATGAAGAATGAATGTAAATCAGCTATGTTCACTTCTTTTCTTTTTCTTTTTTTTTTCCTCCTTGTGGTTTTCCCCTTTTGTTCTGATTTTTCTCTCCCAACATGATTCATAAAGACATATGTATTTTTAAAAATTAATGTAATAAAACAAAATACTGTAAAAAGAAAAAAAAAGAAAGAAAAGAAAAGAAAAAGAAAAAGATGATTAATACTGCCAGCTAAAGACTCAAGCTAAGGAGAGAGCAGATCCCAGGGAGCTCTCCTGAGTGAACAGCTCAGAGAAAATGCTGTGAAGTCTTCCCTGGAAAGGACACCAGGACTCTGCAATTCCAGAAGTATGAGTTGCCTTGCACAAATATTCACTAGATGAATGCCTCACTACAATTGTATTCTAAGTCTGAGCCCATTCTTCCCACCAATCCTATGGTCTGGTGAGAGAGTGTGTCTCAGGTTTATGGGAATAATAATTTACAGGTACTGTTTTTTCTAAGCCCTCTTAGCCTTTATTTTGAGCTAATTGTGTCTACAAACTGATATAGTAAAGATAATCTCACAGGGAAAAGGTTCATGAGTCATAGTTTTAAGAATGGGCGCCCACAAGATATCCTTGGAACTCAAGGTAATAGTCATTTCCCTGGGGACTCAGAGCACCAGATTAAAGAAGTAAATTCAAATTAAGTGATATATTCATAATAAATATCAGGTAATTTGTCAGGGGTGGGATGACATTTGTTATTAGGAAGAACTAGGAGGCCTTTACAAGTAGGAATACACATATTCCCCAGGCATGAGAGGCAACTTGTTCAAGTTCAGTATAGCTACAACATCATGTAAAAAGGGAAATGGTGTATAATAAACCTGGAAAAGGAGAGTGAAACTGGATTGTAAAGATCTTTAAACATCAAGCAAAAGAGCCGGTATTTGAGCCTCCATTTGTACGGAATATTGAGGTCCTTTCTCAAACTGAACTGCCAATATTTGAACTCTACATTAGCACAATTACAATGGGCTGGCCATGTTATCTGAATGCCAAATGAACATTTGCTTCAAAGACTATTTTACAGAGAATTCATACAGACAAGTCCTCACAAATCCCAAGGTCAGAAGAAGCAATATAAAGATATTTTCAAAGTCTCTCTGAAGAACTTTGGAATCAATTGTGAGATGAGGGAGACACTGGCACAGGACTGTCAAAAATAATGTGCCCCCATGAAACAAGACACCATACCCTATGAACAAAACAGAAATGCAGAAGCTCAAATGAAACATAAGATGGGCAAATTTAGAGACACCTCCACTTCAAACATTCACATGGACTATTTGTACCTGACCTATGGTAGAACTCTCCAAGTTAGTAGTGGTCTGCTCAATTGGGACAGACTATACTTTGACAGTGGTGCCATTTGGTCCTCTTCAAGAACAAAGGATGACAACCAACTAACCATTTGAGCCTAGAAGTAATAGAGAGCCACTGAGGTTTATTGAGCAGGGGAGGAATATGTTCAGGCCTGTGCTTTAGGAATTTCACTTTGATAGCTCTACGGAGGATGGATGGGATCCTTCTAATCTCTATGGAGAGATTAGAAACAGGAAGACCAGTTAGGAAGCTGTGACATTATTCCAGGAAAAAAGTGATGAAAGGCTGTACCAAAGTGATGGCCACGTAAGTGGAGAGAAGAGCATGGATCCTTAAAGTCCAAGTTCCTTATTTTATACATATGGATGTATGACTTCCCCCAGGTCACACAAATAGCAATAGTGGAACTAAGATTCAAAGTCAGGTACTTTGGCCCCAAATTTTCCACTGTACTAGGGAATGAACCCAAGAGATGTTTTAAAGTCAGAATCAAAACTTGGCAACTGATTAGCTATTCAAAACCTCACTCTCACACTTCCTGTCTAACCTCTCCCCCAAATCCCCAGTGCAAACCTACCCATGCTCCAACCAGGCTAGCCTCCTCATCCTCTCTGTGCCAACAAATAATAGAAAAGAAATAGAGATAAAGGGTGAAGGTAAAGGAATCCTATTGTGTGATAAGAAATGTGGAAAGGAATGACTTTAGAAAAACATGGGAAGACTTGTATGAATTGATGCAGTGAGCATAACCAGGAGAACATTGTACATAGTATTAGCAATATTGTAAGAATGATTAGCTATGAAAGACTTAGTTAGTTTAATCGATACAATGATCTAAAACAATTCCAAAGTATTAACAAAGAAAAATGCTGTTCCTATCCAGAGAGAGAACTGATTAGTTCTGAATGCAGATTGAAACTTTTTCCTTATCTTATTTTTCTTCTTTTTTTTGCAAAATTACTAAAATGGAAATATGTTTTTCATGACTATATATGAATAGTGGATATCATATTGCTTGCATTCTTAATTAGTTCTGAAAGGGGTTGAGGGAGAAAATTAGAACCCCTCAAAATGACTAAATGAATGTTAAAATAAACAATTATTTTTTTAAATATAAAGAAAAGCAACTTGGTAAAACTAATAAACATATCAACTGAATCAAACAGTATATATAATGCTCTGTATCCATAGTCTGTCCTTTCTGCAATATCCCCTTTTCCAAAATCTTCAAATTCTCCTCCATAAAATTCAATTCATTATTATGCATTCACTAATATGAAGCATTATGCAAGGTACTGGAGATGAAAATACAAAAATATGAAATACTTCTTATCCTCAAGGAGTTTACATTTTACTGAAGACAATAAAATTAATAAAGAGAAATGTATCTGCCCCTTCCCATCAGCCTGTAAACATGCTCAGGCTCAATCCTTTAAAAGAAAAAAAAAACAAAAAACACCTCATCTTTTGACCCTTCTGCCTAATCCTGACATTTCCCCACATCCCCATTGTCAAAACTGTAAATTAGCTATTCTGACTCAACTTCCTCATCACCCCTTGGTCTCAAAGCCTTACACTCTGACTCGTGCCCACTCTGCCAAAGTTACTTCCTCTGACGATCCCGCCCCCCCCCCATCACCAATTCCAATTGCCTTTTCTTAACCTTTATGCTCCTTGACTGTTTGGCAGATTGTGACACTGTTAATCACACCCTTCTCTGCTTGAATCCTCTCTTTTCCCACGGCTGAAAAGATAAAACTCTTCTAGTTTTCTTTCTACCTCTCACAATTTCTTCTCCATCACTGATTTGGTATCCCCTTTCCAAGTCTTTAAGGTAAGTACTTTAAGGTAACTTCCTTAAAGTTCTAAGCTCAGTGCTCTTCTCTCAATAAATTCCTTTGTTTAACAATCTCATTCTATCTTCGATTTAAACTATGCAAATGATTTCCATACCTGACCTCTTGTCTGAGATCTTAACCCATATCTAGAGAAAAACCAGATAGTAATCAATCAATCATTAAGCATTTATTAGAGGGAATACAAAAACTAAAATGAAGTATCTTTTTTTGAGGTACTTATAGACTTATAGAAGGAGAGAACAGTATACATATGAGCATAAATAACCCAGGTTTTCACATACATCTAGAGCATTTTGCACAAAACTCTCCTAATTAAAGAGAATGAGTGTTTATTGAGATGATGTGATTAGTTTTAAAGAGAAAAAAATGTTCTTTGTTCCTGCTTCAAGAAAGAAAGGGCAAACTAGGTTCCAGATTCTCTTGGAGATTAACTCCAAATATGTGGAGAGACAGAGAGAGAGAGGCACAGAGAGAGAGAGATAAAGAGAGAGACAGAGAAAGAGACAGAAAGAGACACACAGAGAGAGAGAGAGAGAGAGAGACTTTGGAAAACAAAAGCTTTGCAAAAAGATGCTTATTTCTAGTTTTCTTCCCAAAACACTGGAGAATTTCCCCTGTACAGAGTTCATCAACCTACTCAAAAGCTGAAAATCCCACATGAGGACCTCTCTCCTGGTTGAACCAAGATATTTTACTCAGAAAAGAAGAAAGAAGAGAGAAAGAAGAGCTCTAGATTTGAATCTGAATTTGAAATTAGAGCTCCAATTTGGCTGGAACATAAAATATATAATGGATATGTTGGAAGTAATATGAATTAATGTTAGAAATGTTTTGCTAAATTAGGCAAGGCTTTAAATTCCAGGCAAAAGAGTTTGAATTATATTTGATAAGTGATAGAATAGGGAGCCATTGAAGTTTCTGCCTAAAGCAGTAAAATGAAGGAAAGATTGGAGATGGAACAGCATGGAAGTAGGAATACCTTTTTAGGAGACTATCAGAGCAGTCCAGGCAGATGATAATTTGACCCTATGTGAGAGTAGTGGCAAGGGGTATATAGAGAGGAAGTTATCAGAGATATTGTGGATGCAGTATCAAAAAATAATATCTCATATTGATGAGGTATAGCTTCTAGAAAAAATAGCAGTAAGGATGTCCCCTGAACTTAGGGTGCTTTAGTTCTAACAATCTGTCTGATCTAAAGTCTTCTGGCCTTAGGATAGTCCTACAAACATTGCTGACTGTCAAATAGATAATCTGCTGGTCGGTAATAATCAAATTCCTGAGAGAATAGTGAATAAACCACTCCTCAATTCTACCTCTAGACCATAAAATTAGCATATCAGTGACATGAAGAACTGGATAAATTTGTCTCCTTGCTCCTGGTTCTTTGCTAAATTCTTTTGGAACTTAGCCCGCTTCAATTGGCATTACAATTACAATAAATTTTGCCCCTTGACTTGGAGATGAGTTCATGCCTGCAAATTCTTTTGAGACACCTTGAGACACCAATGTAAGACCCCAAAAGGTTGGGGATCTCCTTCTGAACCTCAACAGTATGCTTCTCAGAACAGCCCCATTTAAGATCAGGTTGGCTTTATTAGGTGCCCAGTCATAACTAGAAACTCATATTAAGCTTGTAGTCTACTAGAACTCCATTGCACCCCCAGATTTTCCTCATAAACTTATTTCTAGTCATCCACATCCTTTCCAGCCTATATTTGTGATCTTGGTGTTTTAATCCCATACAATTTAAAGTGCAACAATCAATCCTTTTAAATTCTGGCAATTCTGATTGTCCAACCTTAATTACATCACATAAGAGAAGTGAGAACAAGACATTTGGGGGGGGGGCGTTGGAGGTGTTGGATAGGGACCAATAGTGGGGAGAAGAATATGATGATTTCAGTTTTGAACATGATAAATTCACTCAACAAAAATTTGTCAATCCAAAACCTAGTGCAGTGCCTTGCACATGATGGACAAGAAGGCATAAGACTCTATTCTAGGTATTTGGGATCTAAAGACAAAAAATAAATAGGAACTTAAACATTATTGAATTTGAGGTGCATACAGAACAATTTGGGGATGATATCCAGAAGACAGTTGAAAATGGGGCCCTGCTTGAATCATTATACATGGCAACAACAATACTATATGACAATCAATTCTGATGGACATGGCTCTCTTCAACAATGAAATGTTTCAAACCAGTTCCAATTGTTCAGTGAAGAAAGCCATATACATCCAGAGAGAGGGATGTGAAATGTGGACCACAACATAACATTTTCATACTCTCTACTGATGTTTGCTTACATTGTGTTTCCTTTATCTGATTTTTCTTTCTTGTAGATACGATTTTTCTTGCACAACAATGATAAGTGTGGAAATATGTATACATATATTCGATTTGTCAAGTATTTTAACATAATTAACATGTAGTGGATTTCCTGCCATCTAGGGGAAGGGTGGGGACTAGGGGGGAAAATTTGTAACAGAAAGCTTTGTAAGGGTTAATGTTGAAGAATAACTCATACATATGTTTTGCAAATAAAAAGCTTTAATAATAAAAAAAAAGAAAATGGGACCCTGCTTGAAAGAGAAAATGAGTTATAGCTAGATTTGGGAGCACATAGAAATGTGATGGATTCACGATAAGGTCTATAGTAAGCAACATGTCATACACACATGTACCATTATTATCACTGTATTCATATAATGGGGTAGGAGTATAGAGCTCAGTAGGACTTTCTCTATCAATTGATAAGAAGTGTGCCATATAGCACTCAGTCATACAAATCAAAAGATAAGCAGAGCCAAAATCTTTACTGAGCATAGATAGAAAAAAATAGTGTGTGGCCACAATTAGGAGGAAATACATTTGTCCCATTCAGAAATAGCTTCATCTTAAGAGACCAAGCCTTTCCTGGATGTCATTCAGAAAACTTACCTTAATTTAGAGAGATTAATGTTACTGATTTCTTAACATGTTGTAGAGAACAATAAAAATAAGCAAGGGCAGCTGGATAGTACAATAGATAAAGCACCTATCCTAGAGTCAGGAGGAATGGAATTCAAATCTGGCCACAGACACTTACTAGCTGCATGATCGTAAGCAAGTCATTTCACCTCTCCTGTCTCAGTTTTCTGAACTGTAAAATGGGGATAATAATAGCACCTACCTCCCAGAGTTGATTGCCTCAAAAAAAAAAAAAATCTATAAACAAAGTGCTCCACCCACATTAGTGCTTACAGAACCTAAGATTAGCAACGGAAGCATCACCCTATTAACTACGAATCTGTTATGTTAAGAAAAGAACAGAGATAGTAACAGTATAATGGCAAGAAGAGAGAAGAGTTTTATTTCCATCAATGCTGCTAATTCCCTTTGTCACCTTAGAAAATGTATACCCACCCCATCCATTCCGAAGAGCAATTTGGAGCTTTGCCCAAAAGCTATCAAACTGTTAATACTTTTTGATCCAGCAGTCTGTATCCCAGATAGACCTTAAAGGAGGGAAAGGGACCCACATGTGCAAGAATGTTTGTAGCAACCCTTTTTGTAGTGGCTAGAAACTGGAAACTGAATGGATGCCCATCAATTGGAGAGTGGCTGAATAAATTATGGTATATGAATGTTATGGAATATTATTGCTCTGTAAGAAACGACCAGCAGGATGATTTCAGAGAGACTTGGAGAGACTTGCATGAACTGATGCTGAGTGAAATAAGCAAAAGCAGGAGATCATTATACATGGCAACAAGACTACATGATGATAAATTCTGATGGACGTGGCTCTTTTCAACAGCAAAATGATTCAAGCCAGTTCCAATGGTCTTGTGATGAAGACAGCCATCTGCACTCAGAGACTGTGGGAACTGAGTGTAAATCAAACATGTTATTTTCACCTTTTTTTGTTGTTGTTTGCTTGCTTGCTTTTTGTTTTCTTTCTAATTTTTTCCCTTTTTGATCTGATTTTTTTTGTGTGTGCAGCATGATATGTATAGAAGAACTGCATATGTTTAACATATATTGGATTACTTGCTGTCTAGGTGAGGGGGAGCAACGAGGGAGAAAAAAATATGGAACATAAGGTTTTGCAAGGATGAATGTTGAAAACTATCTTTGAATATATTTTGAAAATAAAAAGAAAATGTATAATCCTCTGAATCTCAGTTTCCTTCTCTAACATATGAGGGGGGTTTGGATTAGAGGTTATTGCTCTCAACTTTAAAAAATATAAAAATTATGTCCCTCAATGCTGTCAAACTAACTTCTATCTCTTAAAATCTCTAGTTTCCTTCCAAATTTAGCTAAAATGCCCCCTTCTACGTGAATCCATTCTTGATTTCCCTAATTGCTAGGGAGTGTTCTCCTTGACAAATAAAATAAATTTAGTTTCTACTTTTCATTGTAATAAGGACTGACAAAGTTAGTCCTTATGAACCTGCACAGAGTTTCATCAGCTTACTCAAAAGCTGAAAATCCCACATGAAAGAAGTTTGGGGGGAAGGGAAGGAGAGAGGGGGCAGGTCACTGCCTCCAGTAGAGTTATGATAATGCATATCTTGGAGAGACTTTGGAATATTTGTAGGCATTCTATAACTGGTTCTAGTCTGCACGTTTCATGGTGGCCTCTTGGATTGCTCTTTTAGCCTCAGTCTCTCTTGTGGAGGGATTTGTTTTCTTGGTTTGATTCTTTCCCTGATGGCATGCAGGAAGAGACAGCATTAGAAGAAAAGTGGCCCTCTTTCTCTCAGAATCCAACATGTGACCCCAAGAAAACAGGTTTCTGTCTTTCCCTCTCAGTATTTGGTTGTTTTTTTTTTTTCCTTTTCGTTTTGGGTAGAGGAATTGGAGGTTTTAATTTTGTGAATTTCAAAAGGTCAGGAAAATGAACTTTCTGCATACCTAGAATCTGGAGAACCTCAGGATTTGGAAATCAAATCCATTCTGGGTTTTTTAACCAGCTCAGTATCAATCTAAGAAGTAACCCACATTTAGGGCCCAGTCAGCAATAATCTAAATGAAAATTATCTAGCATTGGTGTTGCATCTGAACTTGGTAGAACTAAAGTATAGAGAAATTGTGCTAAGTCTGAACCCATTCTATCTAAAGATTGAAGTGGTATAGGAGAAAATACAGGTTCTTGCTACATTTTTGAAATAAATATCCTTTGTAAAAGTTAATTGATAAGTAACTGATTAAATAGAATTGGGGACCTTGTCACTGGCACCTATCAGCGGGAGGAGCCCAGACAGTGGAGGCTTGAATGGACAATGTTTAGGGAAGAAATACCCCAATTCCCAGTGGTACAACTAGATCCCTGAGGGGAAGATGTAGTCAGATTGACTCTGAGATAGTCAACAGATATACTCACTAGACTTTAACTCCATGTTGTCTCCCCTAGAGGATGTAGGCTCCTTGAGAGCAGCCATCACTTTTGTCTGCATCCAACATGGCCCAGGGGATGGAGTTAGCCTTAAAGCCAAGAATACTTGAGCCCAAGTCTTGCCTCTATCACATTCTGACTGAGTCTGAACATATCACTTAGTTTCCCCCTGCTCTAGGTAAGTCTCTAAGACTAAATTGCAGAGATAGCAGTATTGATCTATATTGCTTCCTTATCTGGGAGTTTCCTGTCTCAGTGGATCATGGGTCCAATCTCTATTCCCAGAGCCTAGCACAATGCCTAACACATAGCTACCCCTTAATAAATGCTTGTTGATCACCTGAGGATGCCTAAGGTCCCTTTTAGCTCTGAGATCTGATCTTTCATCATCCTTTGTAAGAGCAATATAATATGTTCCCATCATATGTTCAGAATGGCCAGCCAAGTCATAGAAATTAGAACTGGAAGGGGTCTTAGAAATCATCTGACCCAACCCCTTCATTTTTCATAAGGAGAAACTGAGGCTTAGAGAGGAGACACATACAAAATGGAAGAACTAGAAATATGCTCTGGATCTCCCTATTCCTATCTAGTACTTTTTCCACTTGCAGAAATTAAATGAGTTGTCCCCCTTTAGTGTCATACCTGTGCAGATAATTTACCCAATCGTGCTGGCTTCCCACCTCAAAGGAAGACAACAGTAGCCCAGTAGACAGAGTCCCTTCCCCCTCACTCCTATACAGCCTCATCAGAACTTTGTCCCTTCCCCTCTTAGGTTAGTAGCTGGAAAGCAAAGTTCAGAGATAGCTCTGCAAATACCAGCTTTGTCCTCTTCCCTCACTCCCTTCCCAGGAAACAAACACCTTCTCTATTGCTTCCTTCTCTATGCCCTGGGATCCCTGAGAGTTTTTTCTTCTCTATATATCCTTTTGGGAAATAACAAGAAGAAAAGAGAGGAGGTTGTAGATCCTTCAGAGAGTCTTCCAGAGAGGAGAAAATATAACTGGTATTTGGGAGGAGAAGATGAAAGGTGGAAAGAGGTAAGATATTGGGAGTTATGAGTGAGAGGAATATTCTTTACCTTTCTTGTCCATGGGGTTGGACTGGGCTTCGTGCAGTTCACTTCAGACCCCAAAAAACAGGTGAAGACAAAAGAATGGGGGTGGTGAGTGGGGTGGGGGAATGGTTTAAGGACAGCCCCTAGTCTTCCCTTCCCCAGGACTCTAGAGCTTGTTGGTTGCCTTTTCTCTTCTCCTTTCCTCCTCCCACTTATTCCCCAATCCCCGCCCAGAACACAGGCTCTTGGGCTCCCTGGGCACTGGAGGGGAACCCCCATCCTGTTATACTGTTCTGTGCACTCCAAATGAAGGCTCTACATCCTTCTTTCCTTAACTTTTCCTTGGAACATGTGTCCCCTTCTCCCCATATAAGGGATTATGATAGTGCTTCCGTGTGTGAATGAAAGGGCTCTGGGGCAAGTTATACATGCATGTCTTCCAAGTGTGTGTATGTAAGAAAATGAGTTCTCTTTTGTAAATTTTGAGGAGTGTCTGTATTTGGAGTTGAATTATTCTGATTTTTGAGGTGAGGGGAATCCTGTCTATAATCATTCCTTTCTTTATAGATCTATTGTCTCTCAGTTGGAACTCAATAAGTCACCTACCCAACTTGGTTTAGATCTAAGCAGAAAACACCAGCATGTGATTCACTCCATCCAAAAGCAGTTCGTCCCATTTTTGAACAGTTTTAATTATTAGAAGTTTCTTTTTATTTTTCTTGTGCAGCATGATAAATGTTGAAACACATGTAGAAGATCTGCACATTTAATCCATAATGGATTACTTGCTTTCTAGGGGAGAGGGGTGGGAAGAAGGGAGGAAGAAAAATTTGGAACACAAAGTTTTGCAAGGATGAATGTTGAAAACTTTCTTTGTATATATTTTGAAAATAAAAAGCTATTATTAAAAAAAAGTTTCTTCTCATATCAAGATCAATTTCTACCCATTACTCCTTTTTCTGCCCTCAGGAATCAAGTAGAAAAAGTGTGACAGCCTTCCAAAATATTTGAAGACAACCATCAAGCTCTGTCCTATCCCTTACTCCCAAGCCTTCTCTTCTCCAGATTAAAATATTTTTAGTTATTTCAAAGATCCATAGATCCATATATGACATATTCTTTTTTTTAATTAACCAAAACCCTCCTTAATGCTCTCCGCCCCCCCTTTTCTCCTTCTTCTACTTAACAACCTTTCAAAATACTTGAAGACAATCATCAAGCCCTGTCCTATCCCATACCCCCAAGCTTTCTCTTCTCCAGATTAAAATATTTCTAGTTATTTCAAAGATCCATAGATCCATATATGACACATTCTTTTTTAAATTAATCAAAACCCTCCTTATTGCTCTCCCCCCTTTCTCTCTCCTCCTTTCCCACTAATTGAAAACATAAAGAAAAACAAAACCCTTTTAAACAAATACACATAATCAACTCTTGTCCTGACCATGTCCAACCCAAGTGCACTCCACTAGAGATGCCCCTTCATATTGCATTCCCTTGATTGTGGAAAAGAAGGAGGGAGAAATGGGTTCTTTATTTTATTTTATTTTTGTCATGGACCCATTTTTCAATCTGGTGAAAAATATAAACCCTTTTGCAGAATATTTTTAAATATATAAAATAAATACAAAGGATTACAAAAGAAATCAATTATATCAAAACAGTTATCAAAATTAAAAAAAAAAACACCTAGTTCACAGACCCCAGGTTAAGGACCAGTGCTCTAGAGCAGACTCATAAGTTACCTGTCCAATCCTCCCATTTTACAACTATGAAAATTGGGACCCAAGGAACAGGCAGTATTCAAATTGGCTAAGAGTTAGCCTAAGATTGGAATGTAATCAAGAGTTTCAAAATACATTTTTTAATGAAAGTCTCTTTATTGATGGGGATCGATTAACCATTGTTCAACCTTAACTATGAGGGCAAGGACTTAGAAGAGAAAGAGCAGAGAGAAGAGAGAAGAAAGAAGAAGGGAGTGGCATATGGGAGAGAGAAGAGAAGTAGAGAGGTAGAGAAGAAGAAAGGAAGAAAGAGGAGGAAGGGAGGAGAGAGAGACAGAGAGACAAAGAGAGAGACAGAGAGAGGGAGAGATACACAGAGAGAAACAGACAAACACAGAGAGACAAAGAGAGACAGAGGGAGAGATACACACAGAGAGACACACAGAGACAGAGAAAGGGAGACACCCACAAAAACAAACAAACAAAAAAACAGAGACAGAGAGAGAAAAAGAGACAGAGACAAAGAAAGAGAGAGTCAGAGAGAGGGAGAGACCCACAGAGAGAAACAGAGACAAAGAGAGGGAGAGACACAGAGACACACACAGAGACAGAGAGAGAGAAAGAAACACCCACAAAAACAAACAAACAAAAAAAAAAGACAGCGAGAGAGAGAAAGAGACAGAGAGACAAAGAAAGAGACAGAGAGAGAGGAAGGGAGGGAGGAAAGTAAGAAAGAAACAGAAAGAGACAGACAGAGAAAAGGGGGGAAATAAGGGAGGGGAGAGGAATGAATTGGGGAAAGAAAAGAGGAGAAAAGAAGAGAAAGATTCATGCAAAGAATTTGAGAGTCTCATCACCAGAAGAACCAATCAATTAGCTCAATGGAGAGAGCCCAAATCAGAGAATCCCAAAATGGCTTAGGGAAAGCTCTGAAAAGTTTTGATCCTTTCTCGGCAGTGGAGGAACCAACAGGTTGGCATGAAACCTGGAAATGTAAACTGATACAAGGTGAAGTGAGTAGAACTTAAAGAACAAATGATATAAGAACAACATTTTTGGACATGGCTAACCTAGGGATTTATTACTTGGCTATGCATGTATGTTGTTAGAATTTTGCTTTTCCTCTTTTCAACACGTGGGGGATAGGAGAGAAGGAGAAAGGGACTAGAAATTGTTCCCTCCTCCTGCCAAAAAGAAAAGACCAGAAGACCAGAAGGATTCTCAGACAAGGAGGGCAACTTTGTGAAATGCTGTTGTGCTTGTCACTTGTGTCTGAGTCTTTCATGACCCCTTTTAGGGTTTCTTGGCAAAAATGTTGGCGTGGTTTGCCATCTGAGTCACACCGCTAGAAAACATCTGAGATCACATTTGAACTCAGGTCTTCCTGTTTCTAGACCCAGCATTCTATCCACTGAATCACCTAGTTGCCCCGTTTTAAAAGTTATACATCGAATTTATTACATATTTAGGTAAAGCAAGCTCTACATAGTAGAGATTAAAAATTTTATGTTTAATCTCCTGTTCTACATTGTATGTGTAAATGCTCATTTTATTTGAAATTCAAATTCAAAATCAAAAATAAACTGAAATTTTGAAAAAGTCATAGAGAAATCAGCTATCAGGCTGCACTATCTGGTGTAGCTTCAGAAGTTCAGTAGGAAAGGGTGGAGAGTGTAATTAGGGATAAAGTACAATAGATCTTAGAAAACTGGGGCCAGGAAGGAACCAGAACAGTCAATACCTCAAGCTGAGGTTCAATGATCAGTAAAGCTTTGAAAGTATTGAAGACATTTGTCTTGAGTCTACTGGTAAAAGTCCCTAGCCTGATTCCAAGTAGAGCTAAGGGTGGACAGCCTGACTTCTTGAAACTATCCTTCGTTACTGAACGGGTGGTTGTCTCAGTGATACTGAAACCTGTGAAAGACCTTAGCTTAAAAGGGGCAAAATCTTCCATTGCATCCAGAACCCTCTCCAGTCGTCCTGATCTGCATCTGGCCACTGGGACCCAGATGGCTCTGGAGGGGAAAGGGAAGCTGGTGACTTACCACAGACCTCCCTTACTCAAATCCAACTCATTTGCATGTCATAGTATCACTATGATGGCATGGTCATCTTTGAGAACGAAGGACAAACAACTCGATTTAGGTCAGGGGCTAGATCTTTGCAGTTATGTAAGCTAGAAATGCTGGGAAGTCTTTTCTGGCTTCTTCCTCTTCATCTGGACTTGATGTCCAATCATTCTACACTACCACCACCCAAATCCACCTCCCAGCAGAACAGAACCATATTCTGGACTGGGATGGTTCACAGTGATTCCCAAATTTTTTCCTCCCCAATCTGATTTCATTCCCCTCCTCCCTATCATTGTAACTGTCACTAGCTATTTCTTTCTCTCACAAAGTCACAGATCACCCACAGGCTCTGACTCAATAGTTTCCTTTTCTTTACAAATTTCCTCTCTGCATGTCAACACTACCCCCAGATATTTTCTTGTGTACACACCCATTCACCACAGACTGAGGTGCTGGGTTAGCCTGGGCTGGAGTCTCTTAGGATGGGCTTTGCACTTTGGACTGAGCTGGATCGGACTGGACTGAGTTTTGGTGAAACCAACCTAAACAGCCAGAGCCCATTTAAAAAAAAAAAAATGTATCTGTGCAAAAATGTTTGTGGCAGCCCTTTTTGTAGTGGCTAGAAACTGGAAACTGAATGGATGCCCATCAATTGGAGAGTGGCTGAATAAACTATGGTATATGAATGTTATGGAATATTATTGTTCTGTAAGAAACGACCAGCAGGATGATTTCAGAGAGGCCTGGAGAGACTTGCATGAACTGATGCTGAGAGAAATGAGCAGAACCAGGAGATCATTATACACAGCAACAACAATATTACATGATGATCAATTCTGATGGACATGGCTCTCTTCAAAAATGGGATGATTCAAATTGTTCAATGATAAAGAGAGCCATATACACTCAGGGAGAGGCCTGTGGGATCTGAGTGCGAACCACAACATAGCATTTTCACACTCTCGATGTTTGCTTGCATTTTGTTTTCCTTCTCAGGTTTTTTTTCTTGTAGATCTGCTTTTTCTTGTACAGCAAGAAAACTGTATAAATATTACACATATTTGATTTGTCATGTATTTTAACATAATTAACATGTATTAGACTATCTGCTATCTAGGGAAGGGAGTGGGAGAAAGGAGGGAAAAATTTGTAACAGAAAGCTTTGCAAGGGTCAATGTTGAAAACTTATCCATGCATATGTTTTGCAAATAAAAAGCTTTAATTTAAAAAAAAAGTATCATTTTCCTGCCAGTCCCCTGAGCTGAGGAAGGAAGTTCCAGGTTCCCCAAACCTAGTCTGACTTCCCTATTGTGGTTGTAGTTTACTCTCCTGGGCTAGGATAGTAACTTAGGAAAACAGACATGCTTGACTATGAAGAGGAGGCTCAGGGAAGACAGACTAATGAAGAAGTTTAGAGATGGGACCAGGTCACTAGGCAGGAAGGTTCAAAGCCTGCATGCAGAGCCTCCAAGTACTCAGAATGGAGTTGAGTTATTTCAGTCATGTCAGGCTCTTCATAACCTGATTAGGAGTTTACTTGGCAGAGATACTCTAGTGCTTTGCCATTTCCTTCTCCAGGTCATTTTATAGATGAGGAAACTAGGCAAACAGGATTAAGGGACTTGCTTAGGCTCACACAACTAGTGTGTGTTCTACTGAACTCATGAGAATCAGTCTCTCTGATTCCAAATTCAATGATCTATTCACTGTGTCACCTAGCTGCCCTTCCAAATGGAATAGGGAACTATTAAGAATAGAAATAAACTCCTCTGGAAAAGTGATCAAAGTAACTCCTGGAATGAAAAAATATAGTAACATAAACACACACCACACATTTTGTCTTTCTAATAAACTCTTGAATTCTTTATTGGATCACAAACAAGAGATACCCATTCTTCCCCCTTCTCTCTCCTCTCTACAGGTGTCAGAGGTAATGCTTACCTCATTCCTAATCCATTCCCCTGGGCTCCAGACCCCATTCCATCCAGTAACTTTATAAACATTCTTTATGCACCACTCCACTCCACCATCTTCCCAAACTTCTTCTTGGCACCCATTCCTGTCCTGTTATACTCCCGAGAGCTCTTGGGAAGAAATCCTTTAGTTCAGAAACAGTAATGATTTGGATTTCCATATCCCTATCCCTTAGGGAATACTCAGTAAGGCCTAAGGCCTCTTTATTGCAGTGGTTCCTAGAAATATCAATTAATAAGCATTTTTTAATAGAGTAAGGGGGGCAGCTAGGTGGCCCAGTGGATAAAGCACCAGCCCTGAAGTCAGGAGGACCTGAGTTCAAATTTGAACTCAGACACAACACTTCCTAGCTGTGTGACCCTGGGCAAGTCACTTAACCCTAATTGCCTCAGCAAAAAAATAGAGCAAGGAACTACTGTGAGGCAGCAAAGCACAGCATATTTGAAAGACAGCTGCTCTCAAAGAATGAGAAAGTCAAATTCCTTGAGGGGAGGTTCCATCTCATACTACCTGGAATGCCTTCATAAATGCTCATTGATTGATGATCATGATCATGGGTTTAAACCCTACCCATGACACATATACATGTGTGATTCAGGCATTTCATTCAACAGCCAGGCAGTTCTGTAAGGCAATATTTTGCAGAGAAAGTGCTGACCTGCTTTGAAGAGACAATAACCTCTCTCAAAATTTCTGAACCAATGAAATCAGAGATCTGGTCAGTATTCCTATCTCTGCCCCTACTATTTGTTAGGCCCTAAGATTACACAGACAAAATGAAACAGTCCCTGCTTTCAATGAGTTTGCATTCTAACGAAGGAGCCAATGGATATACATGTAAGCAAATACAAAATATATATACAAATACGAGGTAATTTGGCTCTAGTCAAGGAGGCACCAATAGCTTTGAGGATCAGAAAAAGCTTTCTATAGGAAGTGGCATATGACTTAAGCCTTACAAAAAACTACAGATTCTAAAAGTCAGTATTGTGGGAGGGAATTGCATGCAGGAGCAACAGATGTAGAGATGAGGAACAAGTCAGTCTGGCTGACACAGAGAGCATGAAGTGTAGTAATAGAAAATGTCTGAAGATGTAGGCTGGAACCTGGTTATGAAGTTTGGGCTAAACCCAGGGTGAGCCTCATTAGAATAAAAGTCAACAAGTGGGCTGGTCATTAATTAGGCCATTGAATGAGTGAATAGAGAAGGTATGGAGGCAGATTCTGTCAGAGATTTGAGGGATGTCTTGGTGTCCCAGTGGGAATGAATGTCCTAAGCTGAAGCATAGCTGATGGCTCCTGTGGTAGAACTTGGATGAGTGGGGCAAATCCATGACATGAGCTTGTCAAAATATCTATTTCTTAAAAATGAGGCAGTTCAGAAATTTCACTGTATCAGGATTTTACTGGAGAGATCATGTGTTTCTCAGACAATACTCAGTGATCGTTATAAAGAGGAAATGAAAATGTGGCCATGGAGAAGACCCAGGTAGAGAGGATGGAAATAATGATGAAAAAAAAAAAAAAAGGTTAAGATGATTAAGAGTCTATGAAGAATGAGAAAGTTAAATTCCTTGAGGGGAGGTTCCATCTCATACTACCTGGAATGCCTTCATAAATGCTCATTGACTGATGATCCTGATCCTTTCATACATTGGTCACTGGGGCTGATGGCAAGTTCCCATCTCCTGCTACTGATTCATCAGCACCTAAGCCATCAGCTTCAGGGGGCTTTACAGCTTCATCCATGTTTTCCACAAGAGGTTCAGTCTCCACTTTGAGGTCGCTAGTGGCTGCCCCAGCCTCCAGGTCCTCCAGCATCACAGAACCCTGTCTAGACTTTCGTTTGCCAAAGAAGGTGGTAAGTGTGGGCCTACGACCAGTCCCCTCACCTTCAGGATTCCTTGTGTCCCCTTCTACTGCTGCTGACCCAGATGCAGCCTGCTCTTCTACAGCCTGAACTGGTCCAGCCCAAGCATCCCCAGCTCCTTTATGTTTCCCATTTCCCACAAGCATCAGAGCCCCCGTCCTCCTCTTATGCCGCCGACGCCACAGCAACAACAGGACTACCAAGAGAGTAGCCACCACAACCACCACAACCAGAATTACCAGCACGGAGTTACCGCTATCCTGTTGCAATATGTTTGCAGGAGGCACACTGGTCAATGAGATGGAAGACGTGGAGGTGGTCTGGAATACTTGGAAACTTGTCATGGTGGAAGTGGTCATATTAGTTGAAATATCATTGGAGGAGGTTGTTTCTTTAACGACTAGGGTGGTATTCTCCTCCTGCCTTACAGTGGCATTAAAGGGAGAATGTATGGAAAAGGGAGTCGTTACCACAGCAACTACAGCCTTGATACTAGAAGACAGAGTAGTCATATGTGTGTCCAGTTCCTGGGTGCTATTAAGGTCTTTCTTATCCACTGAGGTCAGCCCAGAACCAAAAGTGGTAGAGGGTGCCACCTCAGCAGTAGGAGTGCTATCCCTAGCCTCTGTCATCAAGGACGTCAAAAGTCTGGCATCCAGGGCTGCAGAGGACATGAGGGTCGTATGTGTATGTGAATCTGAGGCTGGTAAGGATGTGGCTTCCAGGGGCAGCTGAGAGGTCAAGGGGTGCAGATCTGAGAAAGAACGTGGCACAAGCTCTGTATCCAGGGTCTGGGAGTCAGTGGTGACTATTGAGGTCCAGAAGCACTCAGTGAGCATGAGAAGCAACAAGAAAGACAGAGGGGACACCATCGCCATGACAACAGTAGGATCTC
>JAJPUD010002982.1:0-77149 GCA_023553655.1 Myrmecobius fasciatus
AAAAAACTCATTATCTTTCTTCTTTCTAAATTTTCCTTTTCTGAATTTCCTATTACCATGGAAATAATGGACATCATTCCAACCTACTTTCCCCCAATCTTAGTGTCCTCTTCAACTCCCTGCTCTCACCATATATAGCCAACCTATTGCTAAATCTTGTTATTTACAATATGTCTTCCATGTTGTAAATACGTTTTTACTTTATTCTTCTCCGTACTTCTCTTTACTCACACAGCCGGTTGGCTTCTGAAATATATTTGCATGGGCATTAGAAATATAGAATCATATATAGAAAAGGCCAGATGATTACAGCTGCACAATTATGGAAGGTGATGACCAGGGCACCTTAGTTCCTTCTTTTTCATTTTTCTGGGTAGAGAGGTGAATCTCTGAGTGAACAAACAGAATTGTGTGACTATAGGTGTAAATGGGGGGAGGGAAGGAGCAGAAAGCAGAGATTTATCTAATAGCAGGAGTGCTGAAGGAAAATCTGTTAGGAGAAAAGAAAACCTTTATCCTACTCTTGACTTAATTTGATTTAATTATGTGTTTAAAAATTGTTTGAAGACTGTATCTGCCAGATTTTTAATATTAATTTTATAAATGCTTGTGACCGTCCAGGAAAACATAATAGCAATAACCTATTAACATTGCAGAGTTCTCTTATTATTCCTGTCTCTCATTTAATACTAACCCACTGCTTCCCATTACTCTGAGTTGTTTAGCTTTGGACACCACCTTCATGTGCTTCTTCTTGATACCTGAGGCCTTAGGAGTCATATAACTTAAACTTCTCATTTGATAAGGAAGCAAAGACTCGGAAAAAGGAACTGATTTTTACCAGTTTACACACATCTTTCCTCAAATAAAAATCTCACTTGTCAACCACAAAGTAGAAACTCAGTCTGATATTTAAGGACCTCTACCATTTAGTTTCATAATAAATTACAGCCAAACTCAGTCACTAGATATATTTGAAGCTTTTCTTATATTGTGGTTATACTTGCTTAATCCATCCCATGATTTCTCCCCTATCCCTCACTCACTCTCATTCTGTCTGTTGAAAGCAGTTCAAATCCTACTAATTAAACATTTCTTTATATTCCCTATTCTATTCCTCTAGGTGGAATTTTTTTTTTCAGTTTATCTATTAGTACACTATCATCTTTTCATATTGTAATTACTTGTATATACATATTACGTTCATTAACAAATGTAAACTACTTGAAAACAGAAAATATTTTTAATCTCGGTGTATACTTATACACTTAGTTGGTAAATAAATATTTTTAGAATTAAAATTAATTTATTGAATTACATTCTGTTTTCCCACCCACATTTGTGTGGATCTCAATGGTTGCTGAAATATTATGTTTTTTTGTCCTGTGTGACCCATGGCATCACCATTAGAACTAGAATAAGTTTTATAAATCTCTTAATAATTCATATTTCTAATGCACACTAAGACTTGCAAAGCACTTTGTTTATGATATGAGGTAAGTAGGTAAAGATGACGATGATGATGATGACGACGGCAATAATGACAGTTACCATTTATATAATTTCTTAAGGCCTGAAAAGCACTTTATAAATATTACAAATATTATCTCATTTTACCCTCACAACTCCCCTGAGAATAGGTGCAATTATTATCCCCATTTTATATGGGGAAATAGAAGCAGAAAGAGGTTAAGTAATTTGTCCTGGATGCTAGCGTCTAAGAGTAGATTTTAATTCAGCTCTTCTGGACTCCACTCAGTAGTCTATCTATTATGTCACCTAGATGATTAGTTCAAATATTTTACTTTACTCCAAATCTTTACCTAATAAATCAAGAGCTGAAGACAGAGAAGTTAAACAATCAAAGCCAAAGCTTGAATCCATTTCTCTTGACTTCAATTTGAGTATTCTTTGCTTTGTACTATTCTTCTTCCCTAGTGAAGTTCCTTTTACAGATGAAGCAATAAGATTCTGAAAGATAAATGGATCTGCCAGCAGTAACCTAGCTAGCTTTGGGCAGATAGCATTAGAATTCTCAGATCCTGACTTCCAGGCCTGAAATAATTCCACCACCTTTCTATTCTTGGACTTGGCCTACAACACTCTAGGCAACTCTGCTTTTGATCATGGATGGAGACATTCTCCTGCCCTGGATGATTAATTTGATCAATTTCTATCATTCAAGTAGCCACCCATTGCTAGGTAAAGTCCAAATCTACTCTATCCCATTCTTTCTTTTAAGAATTTGAAGAGGCATGAGCTTTGATCAGGAAACCTATCACTTCCATAGTCTTTCAGTCTTCTCTGAATCTAGAGACCACAATTTGACTGGGTCTTTCCCTACATGCTCTTCAGGCTACTGTCAGCTATATTTTGTGAATAAGTTTCATCTCATAAGTTAGCCTTGAGATACTTAAGGAATAGAGGGCTGTCTTAAAACCCCTTTTATCTACTACAGTACTTAGTATTACCTTGCAAGAAGTGGGTCTTGAGAAACGTTTGTTAACAGTAAGAACTTAATAATCTAAGACCAACCTAACTAACTTAAATCTAGTGCCAGAGATATAAAGACTTTTTGTACCACAAAACCTCCCAAATGCAGAGCCAACTCATTGGTGAGCCTCTCAACACTTAGCTGGTTGGCTCCTCAGAAGGGAGACCCAGACAATCCATTATTGTTGGCCCACTACTCAAAGTCTTTCCAGCTTGGTAGGACCCAACAGATTCTGGGTCCCATCGATGTGGCCTTAAGAAATCCATAAGCACATCTCCTTCCATGAGTAGGTACCAGAAAAGAGTTTTCTGGTTCACTGGAAAGCTGCATTTGGAGTTCAAATCCTGGCTCTGGATCTTTGGCCCTCTCCCTCAATTTCTCTGGTCCTCGGTTTCCTCATTTGTCAAATGAAGGTTTGGACAAAAAAAGATTCTCAGGTCCTTACCAGCCCCAAATCTGTGATCCTATGATTTAGAAGAAGTCTTTTTATTAACAGAAATAAACTAAAATCAGTTAAGACATAAGGAAAATTATCTGATGCAGAACTGGAGAACTTAACTAAATGCAGAGACTTTAACTAGGTGAGGCCTAAAAGTACCTCAGGCTACAGTGACTGCAGTTTGTTAATGAGTGCTTCCTACTCCTAAATGGGAGGGTAGCAGCAGTTGGCTATAGAGGGAGGGGTTGGAGTAAGAGCAAGCTGTCAGAGAAACTGGACGCCAGCTGTGCAGCGAAGGAGGGCTGGCAAAAGCTTGGCCCTTGAGGGAAGACTGGAGATGGACTGAAAGTAAACACCAGCTTCTGTGACTGTATTAACTTCTCCCAAGTGAAATCACAACTCTAATGTGTCATAAACCTAAGGGTGGCCTTTGCAGGCTCAGAGGCAATCAGACTACAAGCACAGGAAGGAGAGAAGTCAAGCAGGAGGGTGATGTGGGACTCAGATGTGTCAAAAGTTAGAGGAGTTAATCTCACTCTGCCCTAACTAAGCTTGCTAATTATGTTAAGTCTGGTTTCTGCACTGCTAACACTGGAAGACACTGCTGCAATCACTGTTCCTGACTATTCCTGTTTCTGTTATCTTTTGGATATCTTCTGCCCTCCATGATTTGGTGACAAGCCATTCCCTAAGTACTCACTTCCCCATCTCTGTTTCTTAAATTCTTCCCTTTCTACATATACAGTGCTGGTCTTGGATCAGAAAGACCTGGATTCAACTCTTATTTTAGATACTTACTTGCTATATGACTTGCAGCAAACCACTTAACCCTGATTTCCCAGCAATCATTTTTGATTTGGCCAGAAACCCTGAGGGTGTTCCCCTCCCAGATCCATTTATTTATATATTTAGGTTTTTTGTTTGTTTGTTTGTTTTTGGATTAGGTAAATGATTGCTTTCTAGCCTTAATCACTGAATAGATGCACCCTCAGTCAAACTAAGACCTATTGAAAACCTTAGCTTAAAAAGGCCAAATTCTCCCATTGCATCCAGGGCCATCTCCACTTGTCTTGATCTATATCTTGCCACTGGACCCAGGCGGTTCTGGAGAGAAACTTGTGACTACCCTCACATAAATCCAATTCACTTGGAAGTCATGGTATCACCTCCCTGATGTTATGGTTCTCTTCGAGAGGGAAGGACAAATAACATCATCTGTAAAATGAAGAAGGGAAGGAAATGGCAAACCATTCTAGTATCTTTGCAAAGAAAACCCCAAACAGAAGTATGGAAAGTTAGACCTAACTGAAAAAACTTATTTTTTTTATTATTATATATATAAAATTAGTAATAATAATAATTAGTAAGTAAACACTAATAGTAAAGAAATAGAAAGATTATTAGGGCAAGCAGCAAAAACACCAGCAAGGTTGAGAAATGAAAAAGGCACTCATTATATTTGGAACCAGAAAGCCAAAGCTAAAATTCTACCTCCTGCTACTTATAGAATTTTAAAGTGGAAGCAACTATCTATTTCAATACCCCACTCCCCCAGTTTATAGAAGAAAAAATTGAGATACAGTTTTTTAGTTAAACCCAAATAGGCAGTAAATGGCAGGGCTAGGATTCGAACATAATTCTATTGATGACAAATCCAACTTTCTTTTCTAACACCACAGTGAATTACTTCTCCTTTCTGAGTTTCATTTTACTCAACTGTAAAATGAGGATGTTGAATAGGCATTTCTGTGTTGCCAGAAGGGGAATGATTTGTATTTTTTTTTTTTTTTTTAATATAAATCACACACACAAACACACAGCAAATGTAGCAATGGCCACTAGATGGCCTACAAAGTCTAGGTGTAGTTGTTTGCCACACCCCTCAGAAAATAAATTTAGTTATTGGATTTAGCAGCATACACATACACTTAGAAAAGTAAAAGACTCAAAATTTGGCATTTTAAACTGCTTCCAAAATTCTGTATGTTATCTTATCTCTTACCGTTTATATCTGGAGAAGTACAACTTTTCTGTAATTACATGTATGGGTTAACTTCAAGTTGAACACTGTTCAAGAAGAACAGACTTATTTCCATATATTTAATTAATCAGCCCATGATAACCATGGGGTATAAAGAGCTAATACATCTGGAAATAGAGAACTTGAATTTGTACCCCAGATCTGCTATTCATTATTTGGATGAATATGAACAAATTGCTTCTTGAATCTCTAGGACTCAGTTTCCTCAGTTGTAAAATGATGGGGCTATCTAATTTATAGATATCTTTGCAGTTTTAAATCACATATGTATTTAGTTGTAGTCAAAACAAGCTTCTTGAGATATTCCTTGACCATAAGGCATCTTTGTCATTCTTATACGTGTATTTCAAGGATCTAGCATAAGGTTCTTCAAATAGACTCTTAATAAATATTTGTTGAATATATTCGATGTGCCAATATTTTAACATAATTAACATGTAGTGGATATCCTGCCATCTAGGGAAGGGGTGGGGAAGTTGGGGGGAAAAATTTGTAATGGAAAGCTATGTAAGGGTTATTGTTGAAGAATTACCCACACATATGTTATGCAAATAAAATAAAATTTAAAAAAAAAAAATAAATAAATAAATATTTGTTGACTTGAATTCAAGCACAATAAGTAGAGGCAGTTTCAAATTTCTACTAGGTCAGTTAACACTAAGCATATGTAAATAGTTACACAATGGTTACTTGAATAAATGAGACTTTAAATCTAATATCAATGGCAAGAGTTTTTTTTTTTTTTTAAACAGGATATTATATCCTTTCCTTTCTTCTGAATCGAAGATTTGTTCCTTTTAAAAGAGACACTCTATACTGAACTGACAAATAAACGAAACTATGTGGCTCTACTGGGCTCAAAAGCCTGGTCCAAGAAAGCACATTCAGGTGTCTCTTCTAGCTCATTAGTTTTTCTGAGTACTTGCAACACAAAGCCTACTTACTGTGCTTGCTTTAACACCAAAGACCCATGAGGTCAATGAAAATTTTTAGTGAAATGAGAACAGTAACATAAGCATAGATGCTAGAAAAGGGAAAAATCTAAAGACTATACACACACACATATATACATGCACACACATAAATATGTATATATGCATATGTGCAAACATATGTATGTATACATATATTTGTTACATATAATTTTAATACTTCAAGTGATGCATGATTTCATCACCAAAAATAATCCCTTCATTGGTAGAGAATATAACTCATTCATGCTTTTTGATCTTGGACAATTATAATTCATGTTCTTCCATAAATCCTTAACAGAAAATCTTCCCAGTCCCGTTCTCTAGGACTTTTAATCAGTCAATCATTTATTAAATGTCTTCTATGGGTCAGGCACTGTGCTAGGTGCTGGGGATATAAGCACAAAGAATGTAACAATTACAATGAATTTATGTTCTAATGGAGGAGACAAGGTAATATAAAATATATTCGGTATATATAAAATTAATACATATATCACATGTACGGACACATATATGCATGCATAAACAAAGCAGTGAAATACAAGGTAGTTGGGGGAAACTAATATTTGGGGAATCAGGAGAAGCTTCATGTAGAATAGAGCTTCTTAAACTTTTTCTTCTCGTGACCCCTTTTTGCCTAAGAAATGTTTACATCACCCCAGGTATATAAATATATAAAATAGGTATAAAAATCAAACATTTTCTGTTAATAAATCATAATTTCATGATCCCCATGTTCAGTTATAAGATATATGGGGACATAAACCAGTTTAACAAGCTGGGATATGGAAGATGGTGGCTAAGTGGCATCTTAAGGAAGAAAGGGACTCTAAAGTAGAATTAAGGTTGGAGCACATTCTAGACAGTACAAGAGTAGAGGGGAAAGAGATGTAGCATCATTAATGAGGAAGAGAGGGAAAGTGTGTCTAGCTGGATTACAGTTCTTCCTCATCTCCACCTCTAAAAATCTCTACTTTTCTTCAAGGAACAATTCAAGTGTTACTTAATTATCTGAGTTCTTTCCAAAGCACCCTAGATTCTAGCACTTTTTGTCTTTGGTAATTATGCTGTATTTACTTATCTGTACAAGGCACTTAAAATACTGCATGATTATGACTCCAACTTTCCCTTCCAGCCTTATTTGAAATTATTCCCTTTCACACAGCATGTACCAGCCAAACTGAAAAACCAGACGTTAGCCAAACTTCACATGTCATTTCTTGTTTTCATCGGTTTCACACAAAGACATTTCCATGTGGCCTTCCCCAATTAATTGGATTAGATGGCATTAATGCTTTATGAACACTTGATCAGGAGCTCTTTTTGCCCTAACACTAGAAGCCACCTTAGATGCTATGCTGTCCAATCTCTTCATTTTACAGATAAAGAACTGTCAGGGAAGTGAAGTGACTTGCCCCAAATTATACAGATTGTAAGCACTGGAGACAGGACTTGGACATGGGTCATTTGACTGCAAAGCAGTGCTCTTCCTACTGAACAACAACTTGTCCATGCTCACATCAAAGCTGAAGAGGTAGTGTGGAATAGTGGAAAACTGACCTCAGAGCTCCTGTCAGTGGGTTCAGGTTCTGACTTTGACACACATTGGCTACTCACCTGAACTTTGAGTTCCTTAGGCAATTCTCTAAGGTTCTGAGGCAGACAAGTTCCAAAACTACATTAATAGAAGGGATTTCTCCATCTAAGAATTTCCCATAGCAGTGAAATCACTGGCCCAATCCTTGACCCTATGATCACTTATTAGTAAGTGTCTACATAGGATTTGAACCCATCTTATTGATCTAAGTCCACTACTCAAACATTATACCACAATGACCAAGAACAAGGTCAGCTTTTGGTTAGTGCCAGTCAGCTTTCAGTTAGTGTCAAGATATGGAAAGGAATTTAATAGGAAGAAGTTGAAGTTTAGGAGATTTTATTATTATTATTATTATTATTATTTTTGCTGAGGCAATTGGGGTCAAGTGACTTGCCCAGAGTCACACAGCTAGGAAGTGTTAAGTGTCTGAGGTCACATTTGAACTCAGGTTCTCTTTATTTCAGGGCTGATGCTCTATCCATTGCACCACCTAGCTATCCCAGGAGACTTAATTTTAAGAGGGAAGTGAGTGGTTCCTAAGTTTAAGAGGATAACTGAACTGTATTGGAATTAAGAGAACATGGCAAAGTTCTAGGGCTTGTGGGTAGGTGTTGAATATGAGAATATGGGTTGAAGGAATGACCTAGCTTTGTTATGCAAGAATTTCAGCTTAAGTTTCAGGAAACAGGGACTGTTTTATTTCTTTTGTATCCCACCTTTTCTATCCCATCTTGTGTCCACACTTGACACATTATTGTGCCCATGGTGAACAATGAATAAATTCACATTAAATGCATGCTCTTTATCATTCTCTGATAAGCATTTTGAACTTTAAAAAGAGTTTAAAAGTAAACCAGTACTTCTCTCTTTTTGGTCTCAGGATCCTTTTACAAGTCTTAAAATTTACTGAGGATCCCAAAGAGCTTTTGTTCATGTATGTTTTATCAATATATTGTGTGTTAGAAATTAGAACTGATAAAATGTTTAAATATTTTATTCTTTTTAAAACAATTTTTATTAAACAGTTTATTCATTTAAAAATAATTTATTAAAATATTTTATTAATTTAAAAATAAAAATTCATTATAAATGAACATAAATAACATTTAAATAAAAATAATGATTTTTCTAAAATAAAAAAAATAGTGAGAAGAATAACAGTGGTAGTCATTTTTGCCACTCTCTAATTTTTGGCTTAAAAGAAAACAACTGAATTCTTGTAACTGCTTCCACATTCAAACTGTTGTGATATGTTGCTTAATTGAAATATATAAAGAAAATCCAACCTCACACAAATAGGTAGTTAGAAAAGGGCCAAGTATTATAATAGGCAAACAACATCTCAATATTATTATGAAAATAATTTTGACTTCATTGACCTCCTGATAGAATCTCAGGCATCCCCAGTAGTCTGTGGACCATACTTTGAGAACAGCTGAATAAAACAAATTTTGAATATTCAAATTACTGCAATTTGCAAAGCAAATTTCTTTTAAAATTTAAATTTCAAAAATCCTTAAAAATAAAATGCAGCACATATGAAACAAGATATTTAACCTCAATTATCTCAAATGAAGATCTATTCCACTTTAAGCTAGTGTGGCTTAGGTTATTATATTTTGGATAGTAGATGTTATGGTATAATAAAAACAGCATTGGGCAGCTAGGAAGTATTGTAGAGAGTATGCCTGGTCTAGAATCAGGAAGATCTGAGTTCAAATCTGGTCTCAGATGGCAAATCATTTAACCCTGTTTGCCTCAGTTTTCTCATCTATCAAATGAATTAGGGGAGAAAATGACAAATCGCCCTAGTATCTTTACCAAGAAAACCCTAAAAAGGATCACAAAGAGATATGACTGAAAATGATTTAAAAAACAACAAAAGAAATAGCATTGGCCTGAGAATCAGGGATGAGGATTCCAGTCCCAGCTCTGTCACTAATGGGCAAGCAAAATAATAATAATAAATTGATTTTTTAAATAGTACTTTCCTTCAACCAGCTTTGATCTGAGTACAAGTAGTAGCATCTGTCTTGTACACTGGAGCACTGAGAAGTATCAATTAACCATTCAGCATAAAGAGTGAAATTCCAGCCTAGGCCTATTGATTCTGAGTTCTCTGCTCTTCCTGTTTACAACACAAGACACTTCCCTTCTCTGGATGGATCTCAGTTTCTTCAACTGACCTAGGTCACAAGATCACAGATTTGGATTGGAAGAGGCCTTAGAAATGATTTTTTATGTTTCCTTCCAGGTCTGTCTCTGTATCCCTAATACAGCAACGGCCCTATAAAATTTTAACAAATGGTCACTGACTGATACAATTCTTAATATGAAAATTAAAAAAATAAAACAAATTGGGATGGAAAGGTTTTTTTTTTAAGCAGAAGGATTCAACATATAGTTTCTTTAATACTGAGTTTCTTTAATTATAGTTAAAATGAATAGTAAGACCTTGAAAATCAATCTGCAAATTCTTTGGTAAGCTCCTATTGTACCAAGCAAAGTATACTGTTGTTCCCCAAGGCAACACACTCTAAACATGTCTAGACAATAATGTTGTTGCTAAAGTCAGTTGTGGACAGGTTCCATTAGATA
Source organism: Myrmecobius fasciatus (assembly GCA_023553655.1). Classification (NCBI taxonomy): domain Eukaryota; kingdom Metazoa; phylum Chordata; class Mammalia; order Dasyuromorphia; family Myrmecobiidae; genus Myrmecobius; species Myrmecobius fasciatus. The sequence continues at coordinate 10,147 of JAJPUD010002982.1, forward strand.
CCAAGAAAAGCCACATCCCAGTAATTTAATAATGTAAACCACTTTTGAAAAAGAGCCTTACAATTATCACAGGACAGAGTCCATGTCACTTGCCTTGGGCAAGAATGGATCTCCATTTTTCCATCTATAAAATGGGAAGTGCTCCTGGGATAACTTCTAATGCCCCTTCCTAGTCTAAATCTATTATCTTATTAAATTGTTTAACCCAGACTTGAACAGGAATTTTCTCCTGAACACATCTGACTTTTACTTGAAGACCTATAATTGTAAGGAAGCCACTTGTAGAGCAAAGCATTGTACTTTTCAACCAGGTGAGCATTAGTTAGGAGGAGGGTGGAAAGAATTACCATATTAATGTATCTAACATTAAAGACACCTGATTGGCTTAGCCCATCACAGCTCAGATCTCCTGACCTCAAATGATATCTGGAATTACAGGTGGATGGAGTGCTGGGCCTGAAATCAAGAAGACTCATCTTCCTGAGTTCCAATCTGGCCTCAAGATACTTATTAACTGAAAAATGAGCTGAAGAAGGAAATGGCAAATGGTGCTAGTGTCTCTGCCAAGAAAATCCCAGCACAGTCACAAAGAGTTAGACATGACCAAAAAGACTAGACAACCACCACCATACTCAACAGTTCTTATGGTTAGGGAATTTTCCCTTGAATCTACCTGAAATATACCTTTCTACAACTTGTTCTATTGTTCTTTATCCTGAGCTTTGGACCCAAACTCAACAAATCCAATCCCTCTACAACTGTTACCAGATACTTAAAGCCTACCTCTTAGTTTTCTCTTCTCCAGACTAAAATATCCTGTTCCTGATTCCTTTACCTCATGTTTATTTTTAAAAATAATAGCTTATTTTCAAAATATATACAAAGATAGTTTTCAACATTCACCCTTTGTAAAACCTTGTGTTCCAAATTTTTCTACCTCCCCTAGGCAGCAAGTAATGCAATATAGGTTAAACATGCACAATTCTATACATATTTCCACAATTATCATGCTACACAAGAAAAATCAGATAAAAAAAGGAAAAAGTATTGAGAAAAAACAAAAAAACATTCAAACAACAACAAAGAGGGGGAAAACACTATTTTGTGACCCACATTCAGTTCTCACAGTACTTTTTCTTTTTTTTTTAAACCTGATATCTAAATGTTCTTTTACACCAATCTCCTTACCATATCTAACATACTCCATGTAATTATACTCATTGCCAAGTCAAAGCAGACATTCTCTCATCTCTCCTATCATATGTCCTTCCCTCCAAATGGAGGTCACAGGATTCAATTCATCTGAATAAATACAACACAGGCCGCGTATAGTCGAAAAAGTCCCAGACCTGGTAACAGACACCTGGATTTGAATCTTTCCCCTGACCCTTATTTGATCAATGAGTCATAACTTCCCTAAGTGTAAAATGGGACTGATGAAAATGCCTGGAATATTTACTCAAGATTGATGTAAGGTTCAAATATGAAAATGTATGTAAAACATTTTATAAACTTTAAAGTACTACACAAGGATCAGATATGATTCTTTTTTTTTTTCTTTTGGAGGAAATCAGGCTTAAATAACTCACCCAGGATCACACAGTTTAGTACCCGTGGCTGGATTTGAACTCAGGTCCTTCCTAAATCCAGGATGCTCATTCTATTCACTGTATAACATAGCTGCCCCTCAGATCTTATTCTTACCAGAGGTCCTGAAAGTAAAAAAGGAGAGCCTCTGCTTGAGAGTACAAGCTAATTGGCAACACCTTATTTGAACAGCCGTTATAGTTTATATCCCATATATATATAATCTTAGAAAGCTGACTTCAGCCTCTCATTCATAGTTTCTACATTTAAGAAATAAAGGAATAAAATTGAATTAGGGGATTATAACTATTTTTATGTCATGAACCCCTTTGGCAGTCTCCTGAGGCCCATGGACCCCTTTTCATAATTACTATTGTTATTTACACTCATAACAGAATATGCTAAATTTCAGTTAAAGAATAGTAAAAATGAAGATATAATTTTTCCCATGTAAATTCATGGACCCCAGATTAAAAATTTCTCATCTACAGGGTCACTTCCAGCTCTAACATTTTACATACAACTATAGGAATTAGGGGTGACTATTCTACATACACATCCATCCAAGGATTTCTTAAATTGTAACTTCCTAGGAGCCCAAAAGGTTGAACTTACAGCTAAGTCAAGAGCAGAACGAGGCTTAAACCCAAGTCTCCTAATTTGACAACACAATAAATTTCCTGTAGATGAAATCAGATGAAAATTTAAATTCCTCATGTTTTGGGATTCTTTCTATGAAAAGAAAAACATTTCAAAAGATTTTGGGGGGGTGATCCACTGCTCAAGTTTGCATTGTTTCTATTAAGGTTACAGATGTAGTTCTTTTAATTAAAATGGATTAGGAAAAGATGCTGTTGCAATCTCTTGCCCCAACCTCTCTCTTCAACCCAGCCTCTGTCTGGGAAATTCTGCACAATCTACTACAAAGGAGGATAAACTTTCTCATCTGTTATGGAAGTCAGATTCTCTTCAATTCTGACAGTTGCTCCTGATTGCTTTTAGATTTGAAATAGGTTCTGTTGTCCACAGGCAGATTAGTTAAACGAAAAAAAAGACACACTAAAAGCATTCCTTAGTTAAATTACTGGAAAATTTTGCTGGTAAAAACCACCCAGGCCTGCACAAAACTCAAGTAACTCTGTAATCCAGTTTCCTGCACAGATGCAGGTGAGCACTTAAGCCAGTCAGTTGTCCATTCTATTTTTAAAGGTCTCTGGGGATGGCAATTTTCAACCATACTGCATTTACCTTTTCTTTTATTTCCTTTGCTTTTATTTTGATTCATTCTTTAAGAACCCATGTACATTATCTTCCCAGGTGGGGGTCATTCAGACTGCTCCTTTTTCTTTTATAAGAAAATGTACTAGAACATAGAAGAAAGAATTCAAACTACCACAGGATAGCCTAAGAAATGTCTGCTTTCCAGAAACAATTTCTGGTATCTGAAAAGGATTTAGTGTGAGCAGGGACTTCAGAGATCATTTAATTCAAGTCATTCAACTTTATAGACAAGGGTACCTAGATCTGTGTCAAATCAGGGTCTTCATGGTCAAAATCTAGTGACTTCTTTCATTGAATCAAAATAACGTCTAACCTAATAGAATTGAATTTGAGGGGGCTATTTTTAAAATAAGAGACAGGTGAAAAGTAGCTTTGTGATGTATAGAGCTTTTTAATATGGGGCCCACACAGTTGTTTATTAAAATATTATGGTAACTGTATTTCAATGATTAGACTCCTTTATTTTTTATCTTATGCATTTTAAATATTATTCTAAATTGATCATTGGCTTAACTTGATTGCCAAAGGAGATAATGGTATAAAAAAGGGTTTATGAACCCTTGGTTTAGCAGTAAAAGATTGTCCTGGGTTCAAGTCTTACATTTGGAAGATGTTGAGAAATTAATAAGCCTTTATTAAGTGTCACCTATGTGCCAGGTACTATGTCAATCATTAAGGAACAAAAAGATAAATGTGGTTTCTGCTCTCAAGGAAATCACAGTCCAGGGACTAGGTGGTGCAGTGGATAGAATACCAGTTCTGAAGTCAGGAGGACCTGAGTTCAAATCTGGACTCAGACACTTAATACTTCCTAGCTGTATGACTCTGGGCAAGTCACTTAACCCCAATTGCCTTAAAAAAACCCCACAGTCCAATGGGTAAGACACTTAACCTCTCATTGCCTCAGACAACTCCCTAGGACCATTAAGTTACATGGATTGCTGATGAACTGAGCTGGTGTGGTGGAGGAAAAAGTTCACTGAGCAAGTTTCCCATGCTGGTAAAATGGGAGCAGAGAGGCATGGAGCTGACTCTGGGTTCTTGAAGTCTATGTTATATGCCCATTCCATTAAAATAACAGAATCCAAGAATATTTAAGTAAGAGATCAATGATTTATTATTTCTGCTCACTTGCATTTATGTAGATGAAATAAGAAGTTAGGAGGAGTTATTTGGGTAATTCAATAATTTATTCATTCAGCTTTCAAAGTTATAAGTAACTTGGAAGTCCTTTTTAAGCATCCTTTTTAAGGAAACATTAAAAAAAGGAATACGGTCTTCTTAGCTAGCCCAGACTGGAAGAACAGCATCTACTCACAGACAAGTCCAATCCTGATGCATAAGTTTTCTGTGATCCTCCACTTCTGGGGACTCACCAGCATGCTTCCATATTTCATATTCAGGTTTGGCCCTACTATTGCTCAGACCTCCAGAGCTCAGGTGGTTCACTAGCCTCAAGGATTATAGGGGATGCATTATCATGACTCTCTAGGCACTCTTGAACATCACTGAAATATTACTTGTCACTACTCCTATTTTTAATATAAGAGCACTTTATCCTTACTACTACAATCCTGAAAGATAAGTAGCACAAGCATTAATATTCACACTTTGTAGAAGAAAATGTTAAGACTCAGGGAGATTCGATGATGCCCCCAATTAGAACTAGGACTTGACTTCAGGTCTCCATTGCCTGGATCCACTGTGCTAGTCACTCTATGCCACTATTTTTCTGCCAGAGAGGCCTTTTGTATTTTAAATGTTTATGCAACTACCAGCTAGGTTTTAAAATAGGGTAAGGAAGCAGGCAAGGGATGTGCTTTTCTAATGAATTTTAGCAACGAATCAAAATCTAACTCCCAGCTTTTTAAGAAATCACAGGGTTGTAGAGAACAAAGAGAAACATTACGGAAGAGCCAGCTGTTCAAAAACAAGCAAACAACCCCCCAAACACAAAACACAACAGCCCAAAGGCCTGAAGATTACAGTGGTAAATTAATAATTCCTCAGATTGTTGGGGAAAATAACTAAGCATTTGTGCTAGAATAATTATTTAATCACCAAAGTTTCTATATAAAATTAAAAGTTTACACAGTGTTTTCCCTCAGCATCTCACTGTGAGATATGATACAATTATTATTCCCATTTTACAGATAAAGGGATTGAAGTTCATGGAGGTCAAATAAAGTTTGCCCCAAATCATCCAGTGATTAAACTAGAGCCTAGATTCAAATATATTTCTCCTTTCTCTAGTTCCAGTGTTTTTCTACTACTGATTGATGTTACAGTAGATAGTAGGGTCAGAAAGACCAGGATTTAATTCTAGGCCCAGATTTTCCTAGCTCTGCAATTCTGGGCAAATCATTTAATCTGTTTGCCTCACTTTCCTCAACTGTAAAAAAAGGAATAATAATAGTACCTATCTCACAGGGTATGTGGTAAAGTTCAAATGAGATGATATTTGTAAAGCACTTAGCACAGTAGGTGCTTAATAAATAAATAAACCTTCTATAGCAGATGGTTTCCTATTAGTGGAATATCTGATATAGTGCCCATGCTTTCTTATGTCCAATGTCAGAACTATTCATTTATTTCTCTTTTGTGCTTGAAGCCAGTACCATAAACTAGTCCTAGAGCAAGAAACATTGGAGAAAGGGGAGAGAAGGAAGGAAAGGAGTCAGGAAAAGATTATGAAATTAGTCTGTGAGGGGAGATAAAAACTGGTGGGGTAAAACATGATAAATGATAAATAAAATGATAAAAACATGATATGTATGATAAAAACATGCAGGGCACAACAGGATTTGGGGGAGGAGAAGAAATCTCAATTTAATTTATAATTTAGCAGCTTGCTATTTTAAATATTCTTACTAATTAGGTATGCTAAACTCTTTTTTCCTTCCTTATTGCAAGACTACAAATGCTGCCCACCCTTCTTAATGGTGGCACTCTAAGACAAATCTCCAATTACTCTCCCTTAGTTATTGCTATTTATGTTCAGCACCTCTAGAAAGGTTAGAAAATTGTTCTAACATTTATAAAATAAAATAATTTTAAAAACATTGGTTGCTTTGAAATTTTCATCTTTATAAAAGGGAGGGGAAATAGCCAAATTAAAGGCCCAGCAACTTTTTTGGTATCTTTCAAATTCATTTAAAAGTTAAAAAACATTTTCAAATAGAAAATTGTTTTCAATTCAAAATGAATTTTTATACTTTCTTTTCTTTCTCCTTCCATATGCCCTTCCCCAAATCCCAAACCATTTTGTTATAAGTTTCCCCTTTAGAAATTCATGCCTCCAAGAAAGAATGACCTATGGCCATGGTATCTAAAGCTACCAAAAATAATTTCAATGAGGGATGAGCGGAGATTGTATTTACATTTTAGGGGAAAAGATGCCCTTACAAAATTAAGTTGGTATGAGAGTGATAAAAGGTGCTGGGTCAAGCATGGCAAATTTCCCAATTCTCTTTTTTGGGAAATATTTCAGCTTCAGGGTTTCTGATAGAGTCGTTCCAAGAAAATGAGGGAAAAGTTCTGTGGTAATGTCCAGGTTTGCCAAACTTATTTGCCTTTGTAAGATTACACTGTATTTCCAACATATGGCCTGGATTCAACTGCCCCTGATGTTTCACTATGGATTCTTTGATGAATTCTCCAGGGGATGCCTATATAAACATGAGGATCCCTGAAAGGAGAGGGTGGTATAGTACTATCTGCTCATTGTGACCATTTCTTTAAATATCTAACAAGGATAAGCCTTTCCATCAATTTTTCTCCCTCTTCTCTTTTCTTTCACCTGGGCTTTTAAGCTTAACTAACTCTTACATTTTCAACACATCTTTTCTTTAATACTAAAACTAGTCATCTAGAAATAGGATGGCAGCAAATTCAATTAAATAAACATTAGATGCCTGTTGTATTTAGACTACTGTATTAGTAGCTAACAGAGGTACAAAGTTTGGATAAGGCATACATCCTCACTTCACCAATCAAGTCAATAAATATTTATTAAACACGTAATATATGCCAGACATTGTGCTGAGTACTGGGGATACCAAAAAAAGGCAAAAGATAGTCCCTTATAGAGTTTGAGGTCTGAGAGCAGGGACAAAAGACATGCACAGATAACTAATCAGAGAGGTATAAAATAAAGTGGCCCATGATGGGGGGGTATTGAAAGGAAAATCTAGAGAAAGTAATAACTGAACTAAGAAAAAAATTTAACAAGCAAAGAAAGGGAAGAAGCACATTCCAGACTTTGGGAATAGTGATGACTAAGACATTAAACCTAATGAAAGGCTGACATTAGTGGAGACACAGACAAGACCTGGATTAGTTTAAGAAATGCATCTATAGAGAAACCAGAGGAGCCCAAGAAGCGCAGGGGTAAGAGTGGTTCCTGGCTGAGGTAATATTGATATCTTGGGCCATTTTCCTGGCCCTTTTCTGCTAAAGAGAAATATCCTAAACTGTGGTTTGCCCCACAGGACAAAAAGCTGTATCTCTTGCCCCTTCCCCAGATAGCCCCACTCAGAATATAGTCTTTATATAGCATTCAACAGAAAATGGTCAGGGCAGGGTTTGAGAGCTAGATTGCAGTGGGTAGATGCCAACAGGAGAGGTGCAACAGAGAAGTTGTAAGAGATAACAAGAAAACAGCTAGAAGGAGAAGAATGCCCCAGGGAGGGAGAGTAGCACAGGGGTGGGCATGTACAATATGTGATTCCAAAGAAAAGGTGGGGTGACACAGCATTCTGGCCCTCAACGTTAAACACCATGTTCTTAGAAAATTCCTCTAGGACAGGGGTTCTTCATCTTTCTTGTGTGATAAGACCCCTTGTGGTAGTATGGTGAAAACTCTGTATCTCTTCACATAGTAGTGGTCTTAAATGCATAAAAATAAAAGAGAAATATAGGGAAGACCAACTATATTGAAATAAAATGAAACAAAAAATTTCCCAGATCATAAGTTAAAACTACCTGCCTTCAGTGAATAAACATCTCCTGGAAATGTACCTTAGCTGGCTTGGTTTGCTGCTATTCAACAAACTTTTATTAAGGGCCTAATTATATGTAGACAAATATTTAAAAATTAAAATACATCCTCAAGGAATATGCATTGTAGTAGGGGCAGAAGATATAGCAATATATACGTAAGTAAATACAAAATATATAATAAAGAAATTCTGGCTAATTTAGAGGAAGGGGAAAGGGAGAGGGAGAAAAGGAGAACAAGAAGCTAATAACTGGGAGTGAAGCGAGAATTAAGAAAGGCCACATATAGAAAGTGAGGGCATAATGTTATTCTGATAGAAATTAAGGATTCTATGATAGAGTGTCAGGCCTGGAGTCAGGAAGATTTATCTTTCCAACTTCAAATCTGACCTCAAACACTTACTAGCTGTATAACTCTGGAGAATTTATTTAATCTTATTTGTCTCAGTTCCTCATCTGTAAAATGATCTGGAAAAGGAAATGGCAAAATACTCTAACATCTTTGCCAAGAAAATCTCAAAGAAGGTCACAAAGAGTTGGACATAATTGAAATGATTGAACAACAATAAAAGGCGGCACATTGAATATTCACCTGGAATCAGAAAACCAGAGTTCAAATCTGACTTCATACATTTATTAGCTGTGTGACCCTGGACAAGTCACTTAACTCCTGCCTGCATAAAATGAAGAAGGAAATGACAAATTCCTCAAGTGTCTGTGCTAAGAAAACCCCAAGGGCAGTTTGGTCCATGGGTCTTGAAGAATCAGACATTACTGAATAACAACAACCAGGAATAAATATATAAAGGCAGAAGACAAAAGAGACTGCATTCCACAGATGGGGGAGTCAATTGCCCAAGCTAATATAAGGTTGCATTTGTAGACCATGCACCTGACTGGAGAAAGGCAAAGTCAAGGATTCAAGAAAACCCAACTAATATTCAGAGAGACATTTTCTCCTTGTTCTAAAATTCATAACACATAGTCTCAATATTTAATTAACTCTTCCTATAAAGAATTATGTACAAATATAGTCATATGCATGTATATTTATATAATAATGATTTCCAGAGGATCAAATTCACAAGTGAATCAAAAACCACAGAAAGATACACAGTGCTTTTAAGTAGACTGAAGCACATTTCCAACTATGAACTGCAGGTGAAAAGTGACTTAAAAGACATCATCGAAGGTCCAAATGTCCAGGAAAGGACAGTTATGCAGTGAAAAATGAGAAACAAGATCAATGGCTCAAGGACTACTTTGGCTCACTTAAGGCATTCAGAGAAGGACTTCAGCACCCTGGATAGTTGGTCAATGAAAAGATTAGGAGATTGAGACAGCAAGGTTTAGAGAGCTGTCCAAGGTCATAGAGTCAGCAAGTAGCTGAATTTGACCAGTCACTGCTTGTAGGGCTATACTGTTCATACATAAAGGTGAATTTGCAAAATAACATTAAGTAACATTCACTATCATCTCTCCAGAAGTAATGATAGATTTACTTTGCTTAATTTATATTTGTTCCCTAGTCCATCCAGTGACCAATAGGAAATATTTTGAAATGGGCTCACTGAAATAAGCGTGTATCCTATTCACATTAAAAAAAAAAATACGGGCCTGGGAGTTAAGAATCTCACACTCTAGTTTCTGTTCTGCTACTAACTATGAGTGATGGTGAACTCATCATTTAACCTCACTGGGTCCTATTTCATCCTCTATGAAAGGAGGAAATAGAATTACATGATTTCTAAGATTCTTGCTAGGCTTTAACATTCTGTGATTCAAATTTGTCTGTAAAGAAACCAATTATTTTGACCTTTGACAAACACTATTATATACAATTCTCATTTAAAAACCCTATTATTTTAGTTAAAGTTAACATATTCTAACCCCATCAAAAACTACCAGAAAAAAAAAATAATTGGCTAGCTTTCACCTTCCTAACTACTGAATTGGATTGACATGTTTGAGATAATTAATTTTTAGAAAAAATCAATCTTAAAGACAGAAAGAATATTCCAATAAGCTGAAAATTATTGGTTGACAGTTATTTCCTACACACATAGCTAAGATGTTGCAGCAACCTTAAGGGCAAGAAGGGCTGCATATTACATATTGGATTACCAAAAGATTCCTAAATTAAGATAGCCATGCCTCATTCTCAGAAAACAAATGCTGAAAAACAGTAAAATGCTTTATTTTTTACATTAGCATGATCACACAGATTATAACTATTTCTATATGCCTACTTCTCAGTACCACATCCAAGTCAAAATAATAAGTTTTGTCACTAACACTTAAAACCATTAGTGGTAAAGAGATCATGCCATAGTAGAAGTCATTATTTTGAAATATTTGACATTTGTGACATAGTCAAAGCTAGGTTTTTTCCCCTTGATATTTGTTGGTTAAATCTTAATCCACCTTTGATTAGAAAAAAAGCAGGGAAACTAAATCCCTGATGAAGGACCAAAGGAAGGAAGCACAGATATTCCTTAGGCACTGTCTTAAGCATTTAAACTTATTATCTCACTTGACCTTTACAACGATTCTGAGAGGTTACTATCATTAGGATCCCCATTTTATAGTTGAGGAAACTGAAGCAGAGATTAGGTGATCCTTGCCAGCTAATAATTGTCTAAGGCCTAATTTGAACTCAGGTCTTCCTGACTCCAGGCCCAGTGCTCTCTCCACTGTGCCATCTTCAATTCACATCATCCTATCAGAACTCTTCCATGTCATTTTTTTTTGTTTATTTTAAGTTCACTATTTAGCTATAGTGAATCTGTATCTGATGAAATAGTTATATGTTCAAATCTATTTTTATATATTATCTATATATGGAAGGCCTCCTGCATATAATAAAATAAATAACAAAAAACAATAGATTAATAAAATGATCCTTCGATAATATGTGGAACTGCATTAAAATATTATCAATAACTCTGATCATGTCATGATACTCACAAATCTGCCATGGTCCTCTACTGCCTCACTGGAAATATTAAAATCTAATATTCAAGAGAGTCCTATTCCTGCCTTATCCCCACTCCAATTTATCATTTGAATTTCAACTCTTAAAGCTTCTTTCTAGTTGTATTGCTATATTTTTTTCATAAACCTGTTCTAATCTGTGTCTTTGCTCATATGGTTCACAAAACTTGTGATATTTTCCTTTATCTCTGACTAATAAGTCTTCAAGAACCAGATGAAATGTCACCTCTTCTGTTACTCTGTCCCCTTATCCTTAAGTGATCTTTCCCTGCTTTGAACTCATAGCATTTTGTATATTTCATATACTTATCACACTATTTTCTATTACACTAATTTCTAGCAGTGCCTTATCTTCTTTAGCAGGTTATGAACTGCTGGAGAGCAGAGAAAGTGACTCCTTCATATTTATATATCATTCAGTGCCTAGAACAACAGTGCCTTTCACATACCAGATATTCAACAATTATTTGTTGAGTTAATAAAAAGTAAAGACTTTGTTAAAAGCACCTCATTTCTCAGAAATGCACAATACTGCCTCCATTTTAAAGTATCTTCTCAGAAATACTTGGCTGTCCTAGAATCTACCATAAGGTTATCAGGCACAAACCATGACTCACACCTAGAAGCATAGCAACCCAGGAGCACAATAGTGGATATGAATTTTATACTTGCCTTTTGATGGTGCTGAAGATAAAGGACTAAAACTACAATAACCATTTGTTACTGCTAACAATGTTTTCTTCAATAGCAATTTCAGTTTCTTTCTCCTATACTGAAAGACTCCTATTTACTTGCAAATATTCACATTTTTCTAATTTGGAAAAAACAACAACCAAAAAACCCCTCACATTTGACCCTGTGGCTTGAGCTACCACCTGATTTTTCTGCCCCCTTTAACTTTCTTCAGTGTTTTTTACTCCTGCTACCTCCATTTCTTTTCTCTCTACTCCTCTCCTAACTGGCTATGGTACCCATTGCTCTAGAAAAACTGGGATTCTGGAACAGAAAGACTCTAGATTAAGGGTCAAGAAATCTGGGTTCTAATAACAAGCTGGCAACTAACTCATTGACCCCAAGTTTCTCTCTCATATCTTTCTTATTTATATCTCATTTCTTTCTGGGTTGTACTCTCCATTTCCTCTACCATGCCCCATTTCTTAATCCTGTAATTTCACTTCAATCCTGCAGTTTATACTTTGAAAAGACCTACTGCTCCTTCAGTCTCTCTCTTTAATTGGATGCTTCCTTCCAACACCTCCATTTAAAGAGCAAACCCAGGTCAGCCAAGTTCCATTATTGTCTATGATGTCATCTAGGCTCTCTACACCATTCCCCCCTCCTCAACCTCAATAATCTGCCCTTCCTTTCCCTCTTGCTTCCCCTCTCCCCATTACAATATAAGGCTCCTTGAGGACAGGGACTATCTTTCTTTCTGCTTGTATTTGTATTCTCAGTGCTTAGCACAATGCCTGTTCCATATTCAATATTTAATAAATGCTTGATGACTGACTTCTGAACCACACTTTTCAATGTTTTATATTGTCTTCTCCAAGTTTACTTTTGTGTTAAAATATCAAATAATATCATGTATATAAAATGCCTTGTAACTGTCACTCACTCAATCTAAACTATTAATCAAAAAAGGAAAATCCACCATTACTACTACAGAAAAACCTTAAATACTGCTGCCAATAAGTTGGTAGCATCACAGCATCCTGACTTTAACACTTACTGTAGGGTCCTAAGCAAGTCACTCAGTCTCCCTGAGCCTCATTTAAGGCATTTTGTGAACCTCAATACACTGCATATATGAGTTATTATCATTGGCATGGCTAGTCTATATTTAAGGAGACTCCATTATTAAGTGGAGTATGATAAGTATAATCTAATATCAGAATACTATGACTATGACCAATTTCAATTTTCATGTATGAAGTAGAAAATGAAGAAAAATAAGTCTCAAGAAGAACTATTCAAAGGATTAAAATGTTAGGAAAATAAGATTCATCAAACAAAAGTAATTGAACAAACGTGTTTTGAATTAACTTTTGTGTTATCTAATTTTCATATTCAAGAATACTAGGGTACTTATATTATGCTTCTACAGAAATTTATTTTTAAAAGTCCCCCAAAACAATTGGTTGGAAGCCAATTAAGTAGCTTAGTTCAACAAGTTATGTCATTGACTTCAACACTCCATCTTTCTCCACTTTTCCACCCCCAACATATATGCAAATACCTCTTATATATACACATACAGACATGCATGCATAAACAGTCTTGGCCATCTGGAAAATAATGAATTTGGATTGGTATTAATTTTTAAAACCTCAACATGCTTTATTTTAACTCGTTTTCTAGACAAGACAATTAAAAATCCCAAACAAAAACAAACCCAGATTTATAACAAAAAAAATAAGAAAGGACAGGTAGTGACAAGGGGATTGGGAGTTAAAAGATCTAGATTCAGGTTTCAGTTCTTTACCACCTTAGGGAAGTTGCAAATCTTTTAGATGGGTTGGGCTCAGTGAATTCTAAGGTACTTCACAGTTCTAGTTTCTGTATCCCTGAATTCTATAAAGATTTGTGACATAAAAAATATTCATTAAGATAAACTAGGTGGAAGGCAATTATTTTATGAATTTTTTTTCTGTTCAAAATAACTCTTTGGGGTGAGGGTTAATATAACCATGCAACAACAGGAAACACATAATAATAACAATTTACTTAAGATTTCAAGTCACAACAGTTTGGGTCATCCCACCAGGAACTATTCCTAGAACAAGAGTTCTTCACATTTTTTTCCATGTGTTTTGGACTTATGAACCCAATCTCAGAATATAATATTTACAAATGCATGAAATAAAATCGATAGGACAATAGAGAAAATAAATTATATTGAAATACAGATACAAAAATTTTAAAAATAAGTTCATGGATCTATGCTTAAGAACTCTTATACTTTAGAAACTCCAACATATCTGGAAATGCTTTTTCCTATTAGTACTGAAAACTGGAGAGAATTCAGAATTCAAGAAATGATCACGAGCAAAACAGGTGAGGCAGCTTTCTTGACAGAACCTTTTAAGTAGATCCCAGCCATTGGAGACATATGCTCCTTAAAAGATGGCTTTGCACTGGTCTGAATTAGTCAAGTAACTGCTGACATTGTCCCAAATTCCACTTTCCTCTAATTGTGCAGACCTGGCTTTATGTGACTGATTTAGATTTTCAATTTATGGGAAATCTATGATCCAAGAATTGCTGAGGTTAAATTTGGAGCATTTTGTTGCAGTTCTAAACAGATGACTCACACATAAGAACTGATGAAGGGACAAGAAATATTTGGCACAGTAACTAATACTTGCCCCATAAACTTTGTCAGATCTAAAATCCTCAATGATTCATGGAGTGCTCTAGCTGAAAGACTCTTAAGATGCTAAATTTAAACCCTGGTCACTATAGGGAAAGAGAATCTCTCTCTCTCTCTCTCTCTCTCTCTCTCTCTCTCTCTCTCTCTCTCTCTCTCTCTCTCTCTCTCTCTCTCTCTCTTTCCCTCTCTCCCCTTTCCTCTTCCTTTCTCCCCCCCTTCCCCCACCTCCAGCTTCTTCTTCCTCCTTTTCCTTTTTCCTCCTCTTCCTCCTCCTCTCTATGTCTTTTCCTATGTCAGTCTCTCTGTGATCCTTCTGGCATTTTAGTGAAATCTATGAACTTTCTTTTCAAGATAATGTTTTTATAGGATGACAAAGAAAATTATACTGAAATTCAGTTATCTAAATAAAAACAATAGTAAATTTACAGATCTCTAGTTAAGAACCTTTGAGTCTAATCCCCTTAATTTGCAGATAAGGAATCTTGTTTGTATGTTCATAAGATAAGCTGGGATTTTTAGTCATGTCCACTATGTTTTGTTAGAAGCCAGGCCAAAGGACTGGGCACACTTACAGGAGAGAACCTCATTGAGAATGTTAGATAAATAATCAATAGATGAGACTGATAGCATTTGTTTCCCTGCATTTGCCTCCCTGAATTTTCATGCATCTTTCCTCTACAACCTAGGAAAGAAAAGACAAGTGATATTTTCATGAATATCATTCCCCAACAGTTCATACATAACACAAGACATTTTCTTAAACCAAAGGGTACTGAAGAGACTACAGAGAACTTATACAAAGCAGGTCTTACAATTTAAAGATGACTATGACTACATGGGTTTACATATGCTGACAATCACTTCCAATTTCCTTTATACACAAATATATTTCCCTCTGTCACCACAAAATGACATTGGCCAGTGAAGCAATACGAGCTATTTACTAATGCCAAACAGCAGATAGTGAATTATTTGATATTCTCACAGCATCATCCATAACAGCAGAGCTGATGGGATCCATTTCTTGAAGCAATCTGGATTAGTGTCTGCGTACTACTTGCTCCCATATTTAGACTTTACTTTAGATATACTTTAGACAAAAGTCTAAAGCTTTTTCTGAGAACTGAATGCAATAAACTGTATGGACAACATGGGGACTCTGGCTTCCCATCATCAATAAAATGAATTGGGGCTCAACATCATTGGATGAGGAAAGGACCATCATATAGGAGTTACCATTATGTCTACCAGACCTCTAGATATTGCCATATGATCTAAGCATCCTTTGCACCTTTCATCTATACAGCATTTTTATTCTTCCATAAATGTTCCATTTAGAATATGAGTTTATTAAGAGCAGGGATTGCTTCATCTTTTATTTGTATCCACAGAATTATGCACAATTCTTGGCAGAAAGTGTTTCAACAAATGCCTTTCATGCACTCATTCAAAAAAACAGAAATTAAAAGACATAGGTTAACTTTCCAGAAAGGCAAATATGCTGAAAGATATTGGTTCTCATAAGATAAAAGCACTATTTGTCTAAAATCTGCTAAGGGAAGTACATTCCTAATATTACCTCAAATAGTTCAGAGTCAAATAGTTATTTAAAGGACATGGGAGATTGCAAAGGCAATAGGAAGCATCAGAAAATGTTCCCTTCAATAGTTGTCTTTCAGATAGTCAGTTCAATAAATCTTTATTAAGCCCTTCTTATGAGGCATTGTGTTAGGAATCAGTTAGACAAAGTCAAAAATAAAAAAATTTCCTTTCCCTAGGTAGCTTACATACTATTAAGAGAAGTGCCATGAGTGCAGATGAGTAAATATAAGATATATACAAAGTAAATAAAAAGCAATTTTGGTGAATGAGGTCACTAACAACTGGAAGGAATCCGACAGGCCTTGTATAGAAAGGTGGTACTTGAGTTGAACTTTGAATGAAGCCAGAAATTCTATGGGCCACAGGGAAGAAGGGAGTGTTTTCCAGGCAGTAGGTACAGCCTAAGTTAAGGGGTAGTGGTGGAAAATGAAGACAGGTACTAAGATCTGAGAAACAACTAATGCTTGAAAGAGAGTAATGTGTAATGACTCTGGAAAGGTGGCTAGAGCCACATTCTGAAGGGTTTTAAATGTCAAATAGATGATTTTGTATTTTTTCTTAGAGATACTTGAAGATGACTAATTTGGTTTGAGGGTGAACACAGAGAGGCAGGGAGACCAATTTGAAGGCTTATGCACCATTACAGATGAGAATGAAAAGCATATGATTTAGTATGATGGCCATGAAAGTGTAGAAAAGGGCAGTGGATATAACAGATGTAGTGGTAGTAGATTGGATATTGGAGACAGGAAGCAGGACAAGGGAGAGGAAAACTTAACAATAATCCCCAAATTTAGAAACCCAGCGTACTTTAAAGTATAGTGTTACTTTTGCAGCCAAACATCATTTTAGAAGAGGGGAGAATTTAAGGTATAGATGATGAATTCTGTTTGGATACAATGAGTTTCAATTTGCAAAGAATTATTAAATTACAAAGAATGAATTTATCAGACTTCTTTTAGACATTTCAGTTTTAAGAGTATTGTGATATGATGAATAGAGAACCACCCTTGCTGTCATGAATACTTAGGGGTTAAGTCTAACACACAATGGTTGACTATGGGGATATCACTTAACCTCTCAGAGTCCTCAAAAAACTCTTAAAACTATGCATTTCAGCCATGTTATCCATTTGCACCAGTGGAGTTCCCCATAATGATGAAATCACAGTCCCCCCAAAAACAAACAAGAACCAGGCACCAAAACATCAAGATATGCATATACATAATAACAAAGATGACACTCACCTAGGACTTAGGGAGTTTATAAAATTTTAAATTTGTAAATTCCTTTGCAGACAATATCTCATTTAGCCTCTAGAGAAACCTGTGAAGTAGGTGACCACAAGTATCATTATCTTTGTTTTAACAGATGGGGAAAAAACCCCAGTAATTTGAAGGCTTTAAGTGACATGTTCAAGATCACACAGATTGGATTGCAATCTAGCCAATAAATGATTCTGAGTTCTGCACTCTGTCCACTACAAAAATTAAAATCAAAGGTCTATGGTGAATCATTCTCTGCCTTGTCCAAAGAAAATTTACCTGTTATTTAGATTTATCCTTAATTTGGGATTGGAACTAAGCTATTCTAGAGAACTCTATGTAGTACCATATGGTGAATTGTCAGTGTTTTGGATGGACAAATAGATTTGTAGGCACTTAGCAAAATTCTTCACTAAAGATATGGATTCAGTCAAAGCTGCCTTGCTTATCTATGTTACCCATACCTTATCATACACCATTTTTTTTTTACCAGAAAGGAGAATGAAGTTTCAAAATATTATAACTTAGGTTTAAGTCACTGTCTATGCCAGTATTGTCTAAACTGCACTCTTTCTAGAAACCTTCCTTACGACTCAGGTTTGGACCTGATGCATATATTATAAATTTTATGTTTTGTTATTTATCTGTATATATCCCTATTAGATGATAAGACACATCGCACTCTCTTTTCTCTACCTTGGTGCTTGATACAAAGTATCAAGTAGCACTTACTAAGTAAATGCTGAATGAATGAGTTACAGGAGCTCCTGCAAGTGAAATACCTCCTTTCCAAACCATTACTATATCTTAGTAAACAGTCTGAAATCATATCTGAAACAATTTAGAAGAGCAGATTTGTACATCAGCAATGTGAGAAGAAAATTGCAACCATATTTGATTCCTTAAAGGCAGTAAAGGAACTTTTTTCCCTTTGAAAACCAGAAAAGGCCAAGTAAGTTGCATTCTTCCTCTAAGTCAACACAATTACTGTATTATCCCTACAGCCAAATAATCAGCAAAACACTTAAGACACACCATGGAAATGCTCTAGCTCTATGTAATAATGCTGATTATATGTTCATTCTTGCAATATGTTAGAAATTCAGTAAGTACAAGGTTTATAAAGGGAATAGCTACTTCTTTGATTGCCACAGCAGTAAACCATTGTTCAAAGATTATTTGGAAACAAACACACAACTGTGCCACATTCTCTCACAGTTTCTAAATGGCTGAAGGCACTAACCAAATTCTCCTTTGAATTTCACTTCACCACTGTTTCAAGAAAATAACAACAGCTAACCACAAGATATCACAACCATCTCCCTCTTATTAAAAATGCAGCATCTTTCCCTCTGCAAACAGGGAAGTTCTGAAATTTTAAAACATCCAAGCTTATTGTTAGTTTTGAACTTGGGTTATCCATAATAGGTGAGATTCATTCTCTTTCTCTTTCATTCATTCATTCATTCATCCTCTCTCCCCCCACCCCTTTCTCTCTCTCTCTCTCTCTCTCTCTGCCATTTGGGTTAAGTGACTTGCCTAGGGCCACATAGCTAGTAAGTATTACATTTCTGGGACTGGTTCTGAACTCAGGTCTTCCTGACTTCAGGGCCAGTGTTCTATCCACCTCATCATCTAACTGCCCACTATGGAAGAGTTGTTGAAAGACATATAAAAGTTGCCCAAGATGAAGAGTGAAGGGATTATGATCTTCACTACTGAAGGGTTATCACTAAAAAGATCAGAGATCCACAGAGGTACTTACCTAAGATCTAGATGACTGCTTTCCAAATTGTGTTCTATGGAACATGAACATTCCCCAATAATTTTTTCATGTTAGTAGCATTTTCCCAGCTTATTCTGGCTATCTGCTGGCCATCAGTTAATTCTATTCTAAATGCTTCTTTCTAATTCTTCAAAAACATCACAGCCACAAGAGTTTTAGTGACTAGCTATTTCACAATCAGGGCTGGTAGGATTCTAGGGCACACCAAGTATTCTACTATGTCAATCCAAACATGGTTCTGGGATTATTTTCTTTGGAGCCTTATGATTCTTATGCTACCTTTTTTTTTTAAGCATTCCTACTATTCCCCTACTTCTCTACCCAATAATCCCCATCCTCTTACGTCTCAATCCATTTCTATAGCAAGTACATATTTTGTGTGTGTCTGTGTGTGTGTGTGTGTGTGTGTGTGAGTATAGTTGTAATAATAAACCTTATATTTGCTAAAGAGGGACTAATCCAAAAAATGTTTTGGGGTTTGGGGAGAGAGTGCTTATATGCTGGAACATAATTCAAGATAGTTTAATGTGATACCAAAACTAAAACAATCTCTTCATAGAATGCTGCCTTTTGTTTGTTGTTATTGTTGTATTTTCTCTCAAAAATACCCACTTGTCCATCTCATGGGGAATAATCCTCTCCTATTCTTATTTTGGAGTTGGTGTGTAGAGAGGACAGTGCTATTAATCATAACTTCTAGGCAGCTTGTAAAATGTTGGTTTATACATGGAAAATATTTATTATACATGGAAAAATTTTAACACTAAAATAAAAATTAATTTAGCCTACTTTGTTCCAAAATTTCTATTATTTATCCTTGACTAAAATGTGTCAATATTCCAAGTGCCAAAATGTGGTAAAGAGATGTTTTGGAAACTTATTTTGGTGCTTTTGATAGTTTGATAGTTGGTGCTTAGTTGATCAAAATTTGCTTTTAAGGTATTACCTTTCTCCTGCATTCTCTCTAAAGGTTTGTTTGGCAATTAAAAAATGTTTCACTAAATATGGCTCTTTTCAACAGCAAGGTGATTCAAGCCAGTTCCAATGGTCTTATAATAGAGAGAGCCATCTGCACCCAGAGAGAGGACTATTAGGACTGAGTATGGATCATAACATAGCATTTTAATTTTTTTAAATTGTTGTTTGCTTGAATTTTGTTTTCTTTCTCATTTTTTTCCTTTTTGATCTGATTTTTCTTGTGTAGCATGACAATTGAGGAAATATGTACAGAAGAATAGCACATGTTTAATATATTGAATTACTTGCTGTCTAAGAGGGGGCTGGGGAAAAGGAGGGAGAAAAAATTTGGAACACAAGGTTTTGCAAGGGTGAATGTTGAAAACTATCTATGCATATGTTTTCAAAATAAAGAGCTTTATACAAATGAACAAAAATAAAAATGTTCATTGAAGTCTTATTTTAGCATCATAGTAACTCCCTGAGAGAGAAAAATCATCCCCTTTCCCAGTTCTGAAATGAATCTTTTCCAGGGACTGAAAAACAAAACAACTAAAAAACAACAACAAAAATTCTTACTCAGTGAACATTTATTACTTGGTAAGTTGAGAGTCTACTATTGCCATAACTTGCCTATTTATCCCCTCCTTCATTCAAAAAGCTCCCTCCCCACTTTAGTTCAGGCTCTCATCACCTCATGAGGACTATTGCAAGAGACTTTCCAATTGGAATCCATGGCTTACATCCCTCCCTTTTCCAATCAGTTCTCCAAATGATTAATCATGTGACACTCCTAAATTACAAGTCTAAACCATGTCACTACCCTGTTCAGTAGCTTCCAAGGACTTCCTATCATATCCAGGAAAAAAAAATAAACTCCTAAATTTGGTATTTATGCTTCCAGTATATTTCCTGATAGAAAAAAATGAATCAACATATGCAACATTCAAAATTTATTAATCCCCTTCTCTGCTGTGAGAAAGGAGATATTAATATTATTTATATTTTGGAACCTTCATTTGTTTTCAGTTACCTTCAGTTTGCCTTTCTCTTTGAGTTTTCCCCACTTAGACTGCTGTTTTATTATATGTTGTTCTTTTGGTTCTACTTACTTTACTCTATGTCACATAGTACTAATCTTCCTATGTTTCTCTGAATTCATTTCACTATTTTGGGGGATACAATAACATTTCATCCCACTGACCACTATATATATATATATATATGTATATGAATAAAAGCACCACTGGAGGGTGTGTTAACACTTCATTCTTTCTTTTCTTTAATCCTATTCAAGAAAGCTAAGTGGTTTAGCAGTAGAATTCTGGATCTGGAGACAAATCATATGGTTGGCAAGCAAGAGACCAAAAACTCATTTCCCAGGTGAAGGGAGGTAGGTGCTACTTCCCATTTTATGGATGAAGAAAGAGAAATGACATGGCTTGCTCAGGTCATATAACTAGTAAGTGAAGCAGGATTTTTATGTAGGTCTTCCTGGCTCTTTGTCCCGTGCTATATCCACTATGTAATCTAGCTGCCAACAATAGAGCAAATAATGAAGGATGGGAATTTAGTACACTTCCCTTTTTAAGATTGCTTCCCTAATTCCCACATGAATTGACAGTCTGGACCCCTTCTCAGAGGCTGGTTGATCACTAGCCCCTCAGAGTCCTAAGAAATTAGATTGCTGATAAGATTTGTCTAGTGTTGTTCAGGAGTCTAGACTTGTGTACTTAGCATTGATGATCACCCAGTAACATCAACTAACTTTTAAGGAAGGGTATTTATTATTAAGTAGGCATAGATCCTGTTACTGGGATTCTTTTTCTCTCTTTATAGACTCCTTGTGAAGTTCTTAGGTACAATTCTAATTTGGGCTCCAGGGATTTAGAAGCTGTAATCTGCCTAGCCATAACCTTACTCTGCCATAAGGGGACTTTTCTTCAGAAGCTGTCTCTATTCTTTAATGACTATTTTTCCATCTCCATCTGTGGTGTCTCCTCTGCTATTGCCCACTACTACATCATCAAACTATCTACTTAATCCAGTTGCTTGTGGGACCTCTGATGCTTCTCCTGATTACCCGGGAACTCAATACTTTCTTGATACTTATCAAATTACTAAATAAATAGAAATTAAATATTTATCCTGTGCTGCTGATGACTCTGGCTGCCTGTGGGATGGCTGATGGCTCTTCTGACCTTTAAGAGTTTGTAAGGACTCCATTTGGTCCATTCCATCATTAGATACTCCATTACCTTTTCTTAGAAGACCTTCTGTTTGCATGTCTCCATCTAACCTTAGATGGATATAAAATTATTACTTGTCCAATCTCCCTCCAAAAATGGTCAACTGGGTTGAAGATAAAAGAAGTGTGTGTTCCCAAGAATACTTCCCTCCTATGTGAGGTCATCTGATTTTATCCAATGACCCAAAGCCATGGTATTTTTTCAAATTGATTAAGGACTTATTCACATCTAATTTATTTTTACTAAATGATTCAGATATCTGGACTTCTGTGATTAATTGGAACTATGGTAGATTCTCACATTTCCAAAAGTATTTAATTGAAAATAATATAATTAGAAATCAAGTATAACAGACCAATCTAGTCAACTGAAAAGAGCAAAGCATTCCAAGGGAGCAGTTATTCTGCTACAGAACTGTTGCATGACTTTGGGAAAGTACCTCTACATTTGTTATTATTATTTTTAAAAAGGACTAGAAAATTAGTATTTTTGCTCATCCTTCCAGACATGGATTCGATCAAATAACTATGATCCAAACACCATAATACAGGTATTATAAAGTAAAAAGACACCCCAAATCCCAAGTATCTAGAACTTTCTTCAAATTTTTAATCACTTAAATAGTGATTTATAATATCCCCTATAGCATACAAAAGCTATTAGAAGAAAATAGAGGAGAGATGGCTTTAGAGCTGAAAGTAACTCTAGAGATTATCTTGTCACAGGATAATAGATCTGGAATTAGAGAGAACCTATGAAGTCATTTAGTTTCTACCTCCTTATTTTCTAGGGGAAGTAAATGAGACCTAGAGAAGTTAAATGACTTGCCCAAATTCACACAAGAGAGTGAACAAACAGAAGTATGATTAGATACTGTGACTAGGTTCAGTGTTCCTTATTTTGTAACATTCCATCTCTCCCATAGCAGTCATTTTTCCTACTCCAGTTCATAAGAAATCAAATATGCTTTGAAAAGTCAAGCTCCTGAATATTGCCACTAGCAGAGGTACTGGTCAAAGTTAGGGCCTCTCCTTCCTAATTTAGCATTTTTTCCCACTTGATGTGGGAATCAAGAAATTTGATAATATATTACCAAGAAATTTCAGAGCTGCAAGATTTCAAAATACCTGAACACATCAATGTGTTGGGAAGACAAAAGAATGGGGTAAAGTGTAAATGGGGTTAACCCAGGAAGGCTTTGTAAAACCTCTCCAAAGAAAATGAAATGCTTCTTCCTTTGATGTACATCAGCAAGAGTGCTTTAATCATATCCTGTTTTTTTCTGTCCCTATGGATGAATACTTACAATACTTTGAGATACACAAAGAATCTGGAGCCAAGGCAATGTTAACCACTGATAATAGTTTAAGAGAATTGGTTCTACTAAGCCCAAAACTAAACCATTATTGATTACTTGACATCACTTGAACCTACTCGTATATTTTACTTTCTTAGTAAGAAACAAAATTTAATGAAACTCTTTTCTCCCACCATAAAGTTGGCCTCTGCTTCTGAAAGAAGCTGACTTTAGTCTTTGATGCTGTATTTGAAGCACAACTTTGGAAAGCAACCAAAACAAACTATTACACAGCTGGAAGATGTGCTTGAAAGACAATGGCCACATATTTGCTATCACAGTTTGACAGAGTTTAGACTTGGAAAGGGTCTTAGAGGCTATTTAGTTCATTACATCCATACAAGAAATAAGATTACTGAGGCCTTGAGAAGAAAAAGTGACTTTCCTAAGATCACAGATGTAATAATAGGCCTAAGAATCAAATTCAAGTTTTTGAATTCTAAATCCAGTGTTTTTCCCCCCATCTTAAGAAACTGTGCCTTTAGTCTGATCTCATTTTATCATGGCATGTTAATGGACACATTAGCAGTGAACCATGAAATTGAAATCCCTAAACTGAATGATCTTACAGAAAAAATGTTGATTTCCCTAAGTTCACATATCACTAATATTGGACTAGTGGGTAAAGTAAGCCAAAGTATTGTGAAATGTCACTATGTTACTTCTTAAAGTAGAAAATAAGCCCATTAATGAACTTAAAAGATTCCTAGCTGAAAAATAAATTAGAGATATCATCTTTGTATTACCTAAAAATAACAATTCACATTTCTAAATTCTTTTAAGGTTTCTACAGCCCTTTAGGTTTTTAAAACACTTTCTTCAAACTACTCTTGTAGGTAAAAGTCCAAAACTTTAATATATTTGCTCATGATCACATTACTATCAAGTGGCTCTAAGGTGGGATTCAGTGACAGGTCTCCTCATATTATTCAGCAATTAAAGGGAGAATCTCAAGTAACTCACCTGAGTAGACAATTAAATGGAAGATAATTTAGCTCATAAAATAATTTTTAGTTGGAAGGAGCCTTATAGATTATTTAATAATAATGTCTCATTTTTATAGTTGAAGAAATTGAGGTCAAGAAAGATTAAATGACTTGTTTTATTACCCCAACAAAAATCTGAATCCAGATAATTTGACTACTGGCTTCATATTCTAAGAAAATAGGGAAATCCTTCAGAGACTTACTCCATATAAGTAGACAAAGATAGAGATGGTATAGAATAGTTATCATAGACACTGCTCTTGGAGTCAGTAGATTTTTAGGTTTAAATTCTGTCTTGGATTGTTATTATACATTGAACCTGGGTCTCAATGTCTACACATGCATTTAAAATGGTCATCAGAATTCTATGATCCTCATAGAGTTGCTATGGGAGATGTTATGTGTGAAACATTCCTCAAACCTTTTAGTGAGCATCATAAACATTGATTATGCTGATGGATATTTCCAATACAGTTTACTAGTTATACTTATTTTTTGTTTCTCTGATGCTTGTTAGTTGTGTAATCTTGGATGATGTCATTTAATCTCCTTTAAATTCATTGTTTTTTCATCTGTAAAATGGGAATACTTGGTAAATCTACCCCTTTACAATGTTGTCATCAAGCTCCAAAGAAAGAAAATATGTTTTTTAAAAGGGTGGAACAATAGACTAAACATGTATAAAACAATTTTCAATAGCTTTAAAAATGACACACACATATGTATATATATATTTAAAAATAAGAAGATACTCAAGGGAGGAGCTATTTTGTTTTTGTCATCATATTTCCAGCACCTAGCATAATACCTGACTCATCATAGATACCTAATAAATATTTGTTAAAAGAATGAATCCTCAGATATTAGATGTGAAGCATGTGATGTATGGGTGCTGTCTCCTAGGCCACTTCATTATTCGTGCAAAAATCATTTTAAACATATTGCTACAAAATCAGCTACTAAGTCTTAGAGAAACAGAAAGTGTGTTGCCTCAGTAATAGCTACAAAGAATACAAAATGGAAATGGAGTAGCAAACATAGCTAGGTAGCTGTTAGCAGACAGCAGCAGCAATTGATTGAATGTCAGAAGAGGGAAGGATAATCAGTATTGGCTGCACCAAGTTCTATTAAAGTGCAATTTGCCAGATTTACTATTAGCAAATATCAAACCTATCATACATAGATAATTGTTAAAAAATCTGTTACTAGTATCTTGTATTTTTACCATTTTATCATTATTTTTCAGTGTATTTGTCCCCACCCCGAGAACCATTCTTTATAATAAAGAATAAAAAGAGAGGGGAAAAAAAGTCCAGCAAAACTAACCAACATATCACCTGAATATGAAAGCTTTCCAAAGCTTTAGCATCCCATTTCAGTAAAAGAGAGGAAATAAATAATTATAACCTTCCATTAAGTTAAATCTCAATTTATTTCTGATCATAACAAGTTTAGGTGAACTTGGAACCTCAATACTAGTTTATTGGCTATTTATTAGCTGTGTTATTATTGTTTTTCCTTCATTCTTAAAGAAGACTAATGACATTACAACAAACAATGAAGACAACAGTGACATTACAACAAACAAGGATGTAAATGATCTAAGATTCTTTTCAATTACAATGTTATATGATCCATTTGTATATCAATCCAAAATTTTAACACTATACAAAAGACAGGACTCTGGGCCAATAAATTCTGGGTTATATCTGTCATGTGAGCTATTTGTATCAAAGCAAATTCACTAATTAGGGGTCTATTGTTTAGAGTCTTTTTCAATTTTCTTTTTAAAGATGATCTACCTTGACAAAACCATAGTGATTTTGAAAATCATAATGGAATATGAATGCCATAACTCAGCCAACTGAAGTTATTTTGAATTTGAATTATATTGTGGATTTCACTGCAAAGACTCAGTTTGACCTAATACTCAAATGAAATCAAAGCATCAGGTTTTTCTTATTCTAAGAAATGATTAACCTTCTGTAAACAGCTCCTGATTAATGAACTTGTTAATGCATGGAACCAAAATTTAGCTATAGAAGGGGCCAAACATAGGCCAGTGAAAAAACAAAACTTAGAAGGGTTTTACAAATTGCTAAAGACCACACAAAATAATGAGGAAAAAAAGCTGATTCTAGAAACCAGAACTCCTGATTTCCAGTTCAGTGAAAGCTCTCTTTATGTGCCTAAGAGCTCTCAAAAGCCTTTTACTTACAGTTAACAT
This sequence comes from Myrmecobius fasciatus, assembly GCA_023553655.1. Classification (NCBI taxonomy): domain Eukaryota; kingdom Metazoa; phylum Chordata; class Mammalia; order Dasyuromorphia; family Myrmecobiidae; genus Myrmecobius; species Myrmecobius fasciatus. The sequence continues at coordinate 36,809 of JAJPUD010002982.1, forward strand.
TAGGTGATATTTAGTCATCTTTAACATTATCATTAAATCTTACATATGCTTCAGAAATATGGAGGTACCTTCCTACAAATTTTAGGGTTCACTTCCTACTTCTATTGTTTTGAGACTTTAGTAGATCAGGATCCTCTCTATTTTCAGCAGTCTTTCCTAGAGCTACCACTGAAACCCCTTAATATGGATCCTTACTTTGTTCAGATACTTAACATTTTGTGGGTATATTTGCAAAAGTCCAAGAACATATGTCAAGGTAAGTCTCTGAGCATTGAGGGGAAGGACCTTCCAACTACAACGGGTCAGGACAAAAACAAAAAAATCAAACCCCAATTCTGTCTAACACTTGGCTACCCTATTCTTCCATTGCAGTTTTGAAACAGTCACAGAAGGAAAAGCAAAAAGAATAGTAGATTATCTGTAATGTGTAAGACATAACCATAGGCTCTAAAAATCACTGCAAGAATGAACACATTTGCTCATATAAAATTTTTGACTTTACTTTTATTGAATCCTGTCAGTTAACTGGAAAAATTTCTGTCAGAAACAAGTTTTGATCATCCCAAAAGGGCATATTCTGAAAGTGTTCTATCTCCCCCCCCATTACTGCCATATTTCCCTTTGATAGTAAGTGCCAAGAGAAATTTCCTAGAGGTATGTGTAGAAAGGGCCAAACTATTCTGGTCTTCAGCAATCACTCCCAGAACCCTGACCATTTGAAACTAGTCTTGCCAATACTTTTTGTCATCCATAGACATGTGTATACGTAGATTACTAGCATACCTTCCCTCCTTTCCTTCTTATCTCCTCCTCCACAAAGACTAGTACTAATGCTCACAACTACACAGAGATGTAAAATCATGCAAAGGAATAGTTAAAGAAAGAATCCTGAGTTTTATTAGAGGAATTACTCAGAATGTAAGCTTCTATATATTTAGACATACCTCTGGAATGATAGAGAAGTTCTACAATAATGAGTAGCGAGTAGTAAAATCATATCCCCAGCATTGGGCAAATCACCAAATTCAATTAGTTGCTTCCCGAGTTTTAAAAACTTCATTCAGGTTGCCCAGTTCTTCTGCCCTTGATTTCATGAGCTACTTAAACTGTGCTAAGCAGCCTTTGTTGTTTGTGGCCAAATGGTGAACCTGGTCCCAGATGCATGATTGCAGAGATGACTAAATTCTAGGTCTGAGCTCCTGGATGCCTAAGACATCTTTCTCTTGGCAAAGTATAAGAAGTCTATATTGGATGCATTGAAACACCAAACCATTATATCATTCCATTTTCTTTAACTGACACAAATATAGTCAATGTAACATTATGGGGGCTTTGGGAGAAAAAAATTACAAAATAGGTCCAAAATAACCAAAATAGAGACTGAGAATGTTTTCAATTTAAAAAACAGCTTTTACTGAACAAATGTAGGGCCTTTTTTTTTTTTTTTTTTTTTTTTACTACTTTATGCCATATGTTTGAGAGAAATGAAAAATGACACTGGCTGTAGAATGAACAAAGGTACAAATCAGATTTAGAAGAATCTCCAAAGGTACAGGGAATTTTGCACTATGCATCTTTACATCTTCCAGAGTCTAGTGCAGTAAATTCCTCTAGGGCAGGGATCACATCTTATGTAAACTATGTATCTTCCTTAGACTTAGCAGTAAACATTTAATAATGTTGGTTGAATAAATCATTGATTAGAAAGCACCTGTTAAATGCTAAATAGATGAATCACATGAGAAATAGTTTTGCCTGTGGCAGTCTGGGGACTGAAATAAATAGGGCAAAGCCTAGGTAAATTTTTTCAGATAGATGCAGTCCCTCTCCTCTCTTTCTGGGGCATCCCCTTCTATGAGTCTCAGGCTTTCAATACCTTTTTAACCTTCCAACTCCTATTCTAAACAAAATGATTGGATCATTTATGCTTTGCTTCAATGAAAGTGATTTGCATCAATGTATAACCATTTCCTGTAAGATTGCATTTTAAACTTATCTACAACTTAAAAGTAAATGGATGCCTCTTGAAAGGAAAATGAAAAAAAATGAAAAAAAATTATTTACTAGCTAACAAATATAGAAAAATTTCTAAAACTCAAGTTGCAGTGCTACTTAGGTTAGCCTAATGTTGGCCTGCTTTAATGGTTTTAAGTTATATGGAGAGGCTAAATCCATGAGATAATAGAATTCAGAGCTGGAAGTGAATTATGTAAGATCACACAGGTAATAAGTAGCAGAGATTGGAATCAAATCTAAGTTTTTTTAATGATTGAGTCTATTTTTTTCACCTAACTCTTTCCCCAAATACTTTCTTAGACAATATGAATTAAATTACAGTTTCTAGAAGCATATTTCCAAGAAGTTAATGGGGACGAAGGAGCATATCTAACATATCAGAGATCCAGCACCCAGAGCTCATCTTGAATTGCTCAAAAGTCCCCTTGTCTTCTTCAATCATTCTTTTCCCATCTTTCTTCCCCATTCACTTTCAAATCATGGCAAAATAGTATAAAGTTAGAGTTAGAAGGGGTTCATCCTCTTATTTTACAAAGGTGGAAATTGAATCTCCATTAGGTGAGGTCAAGTTATTTGCCCAACATACCATAATGAATTTCTGAAAGCCAATAAAGTATACTTTTTTAAAAAGGCTTTGTAAAGAATGTAGTCTTTGCTAGACTATGTATTTGGAAAATATAGTCAACAAAATAAATAAATATAGGTTGTCTTAGAATGGTTTTGAGGGGGAAAATGATTAACAGTGATGCTCATTTAAAATGGTGTAAAACAACAAAAATAAGATGGAAAACAAAATTTGCTTTTTGTATATAAAATGTCATTGCAATAATTTGCATGAATTAGATATAACATATCCTTAGTTACCATGCATCACTATTATGCATAATTAAACATCAAATGAACTTTGCTGTACATTTTATTTGATTATAATACCAAATGCTAGGCAGCAAATGATGGAGTGGTAGACCCGAACTCAGGAAGAGCTGAGTTTAAATTCACTTCAAATATACTTCAGATACTGAGTAGTTGTATGACTCATGTAATCATAATCTTTTTTATTCTCAATTTCATCATCTGTAAAATGGGAATTATAGCACCTACCTCACAAAGCTGTTGTGAGGATCAAATGAGATAATATTTGTAGAGTTTTACACTATATAAGTATGTTAATATCATTATTTGTACAGCTTGTGACTGTAATAAAATGAAATATTACATAAAACAAATATCCATCTTCCAGATGTGGAAACTTCCTCCTTTAATGGACCTTGCCATCTTTTCTACAAGTCTTCAGTTACTATCTTTTGAACAGTGTCTTACACAGAGAAGGTGTGTGACAAGTATTAGCTGATTTGGTTGTACTGGCATCACATAAGTACAGTCCCAGCTCTCATCTGGCTGTATTTTGGGCTTTAAACAATCTTATAACTAAGGTAAATTAGCTATAATATATTTTACTTTAGTAACTAAAAACAGTCATAACATTTAATACTTTTCATTAGATATGAGAAATACCAGTCTTCAGGAATCTAACACTTATTTAATTAGCAAATGACAAAGGCAGGTTCTATTTCAAGTTCTACAGATAATATGCTTTATAAGGACTCATAATCTTTAGTGGTCCTATTGAAAAATAATTTAAAAATATGTCATTGCTTCCTCCGTCCCCTACACTATATAGGCTAACATGTTTACTGAATTGTTAAGAAAAAAAGCAGACTTGACTGTGTCCCAAAAGAGATTAAAAAACAAAAAGGAAAAAGAACTATATGTACAAAAATATTTATAGCAGTTCTTTTCTGGGGGCAAAGAATCAGAAATCAAGAAGATGCTCAGTAGGTGGGGAATGTTTAACAAACTGTGGTATGTAATTATGATGGGATATTATTAGGCTATAAGAAATGATGAACAGGATGCTCTCAGAAAAATATGGAAAAACTAACATGAGCTGATACAAAGCTCATAAAATATCATTTGTACAAATTGAAATGTGTTGTGTACAAAGTAACAGCAATATTGTAAGATAATCAATTGTGAATTCTTAGTTATTACAATGATCTTATGTAGCTGAAAGATTTAGGATGAAAAATACTATTCATCCTCAGAGAAAGAACTGATGATGTCTTAATACAGAATACTTTTTCAATTTTATTTTTCTTGAGATTTTTGTCTGTTTTATTTTTACAACATGACTATTATGGAAATGTTTTTGCATGACTTCATGTATATAACCTATATAAAATTGCTTGCTTTCTCAATGCAGAGAGGGAGCCTGTGAGGAGGGAAGAAAGGAGAGAATTTGGAACTCAAAGTTTTAAAAACAAGTGTTAGAAATTGTTTTCTATATAACTGATGAAAATATTAAAACTGAAGGGATGCTCATCAATTGGAGAGTGGCTGAATAAATTATGGTATATGAATGTTATGGAATATTATTTCTCTGTAAGAAACGACCAGCAGGATGATTTCAGAGAGGCCTGGAGAGACTTGCATGAACTGATGCTGAGTGAAACGAGCAGAACCAGGAGATCATTATACACAGCAACAACAGTATTACATGATGATCAATTCTGATGGACATGGCTCTCTGCAACAAAGAATTGTCTCAAACCAGTTCCAATTGTTCACTGAAGAAGACCATATACACCCAGAGAGAGGGATATGAAATATGGACCACAACACAACATTTGCATGATCTCTATTGATGTTTGCTTGCATTGTGTTTCCTTTCTCTGATTTTCTTTTTTTTTTTTCTTGTAGACAGGATTTTTCTTGCACAACTTGTCAAGTATTTCAACATTATTAACATGTAGTGGACTTCCTGCCATCTAGGGGAGGGGACTGGGGGTAAAATTTGTAATGGAAAGCTTTGTAAAGATCAATGCTGGGGAACTACCCATACATATGTTATACAAATAAAAAGCTTTAATACTAAATAAATAAATATCAGAGGTATGCTCAAAAAAAAGAAAAAAGAAAATATTAAACAAAAACAGCAGACTTGAAGGAATCAGTAGTACTCCTTTTTCAAATTAAATTGGAAAAAAAATCAGAAAACTATGCTGAATAGGTCATCTACAAATTCATATTACATAATTTCACCTGGGCCCTCATACTTTCCTAACTGACATTATCTCAGCAGAGTGGATTTTCTAATACCTTCCTCTTCAAATCTCATATAGGTCCCTTGTGCTCTATTTTTAGTTGAAAATCTTATTTCTTATTTTACTGAAAAAATTGAGACCTTTGGTTATAAAGCTCCCTCTTTTCCCTTCATTTTCTGCTTACATAACTAAGTCTTCTGCCATCATCTCCTCCTTTATTCCACTGCATGTGAATAGGTGATCTTTTTCTTTGCTAAGGCAAACTCAATAGATAGAAATAATTCCATTCCCTTCCATCTTCTTCAGCAAATTACTGTTTTTATAATTGCCACTTTCTTACCTAAATTAAACTTTCCCTGTCTATTGGCCATCTTCCTACTGGTTATAACCACACTCTTCCCTATCAAAAATCCACTCACTTGCTACATTCATTTCTGCTAGTCATTGTACTATATCTCCTCCCTTTCATGTCTAAACTCTGTGAGAAATCTATCTACAATAGATACCTCCATTTCCTTTCCTCTTACTTTCTTATGAATTCTCTACAGTCTGGTTTCTGATCTTATCATTTGATTGAAACTACCCTCTTAATTGCCAAATATAATGCCCTTTTCTCATTCCTCATTCTTCTTGACTTCTCTGAAGCCTTCAGGACTAACAAAATTACTTTCTTCTTGGTATTACTTTATGACACTACTGAATCCCGGTTTTCTTCCATCCTGCCAGACCACTTCTTGGTCTCCTTTGCTTCATATTCATTCAGATCATGCCTACTAATTGCAGGTATCCTCCAAGACTCTGGGCCCTCTTCTCTTTCCCTTTTATATTGTTTCACCTAATGGTCTCATCAGCTCATATAGATTCAATAATCTTTTTTAGGGATGATTCTCAAATCTTTATCCTACCTTCATCTCTCTGCTGACCTTACAATTCCAACTGCCTATATCTCAAATTACACATACAATAGATATCTTAAAAACCATACATATTTCCCCTATCCAAACCCTCTCTTCTTCCTAATTCCTGTATTACTTTGGAGAATACCACCATCCTTCCAATCACCTAGACTCACAATTTAGATGTGATCCTTCATTCCTCTGTGTCACCCTACCCATTTTCAATCTGTTGTGAAACTCTGTAATTTCTACCTTCAAAACAGCTATCATATGTGCCCCCTTCTTTCCCCTAACACTGGTTCTACCCTGCTGTAAGCCTTCATTACCTGTACTACTGAAATAATAGCTTGCTGATTGGTCTGCTTGGCTTAAATCTCCTCTCACTTGAGTTTATCCTCCACTCAGCTATCAAAGTAATCTACAAGTTTGACCACTTCATCTCTCCATTTGACCAATTCTAAATGGCTTCCTATCACTTCTGGAATGAACTATGAAATCTTCTGTTTGGCTTTTAAAGTTCTCTATTACCCTTCCCTTCCAGTGCTTTCTTACTTATACCACCCAACATACTGATTTAGTGACAGTGGCCTCCTTACATAAGACCTTCCATCTTCTCTGTTGTCCTCTGAACCTGGAACACTCACTCCCCTCTCTCCTGTCCTCTCTGCCTCCCTTCAAGTCTTGACTAATGTCCTCCCTTACACAAGAAGTCTTTAATATCCTTAAATGCTAATGCCTTGTCTCTTGTCTATTATTTCCAAATTATATTCTCTATCTTATTTGTACATAGTTGTTTGCATGTCATGAAAATGGTTCAAAAAATGCACACTCTGTACTTCATTGTAACTCTGGGGCTCCTTCTTTGGCTAGGTGCAAGAGAGTCTGGTCAAAGGCACAGAAAGTTGAACACCAGGAAATCACCCTGGTCTAGGCAAATTATTGCTTTTGGGCAACTTGCAGATCTTAGATAGATGTGGCATTTTATACTGAGATGGACAAAGGAGATGACTTTTATAAACATATTTATTTTAGGGCAAGAGAACAAAGCTAATTTCAGAGTTTTCCTGATTCCATGGGGATTCCAGACCTCAGTCATATCTGTGTATATTCCTGCTTCTGAGTGAAGAAGTCTGATCTAATCAGGAAGTATCACCAATCCCTTAGCACAAGGTAAATTTGAAAATCATTTTGGATATAATAAGTTTGAGATGTCTGTGGAGGAATATTTGAGGAGATGAACAATAAGAGAATTTAGTTCTGGCCAAAGATGAAGGGGTTACCAGCGTAGACGTGACTGGGAAGGAATTTAATATAGTAGAAGAAGTAGATTTAATGTTGGAAAACCTAGATTTCAATCCTACCTCTGACTTTCATGATCCATTCAAAACATTCTTTATTCTATTTCGAGTTCACTTTCCTTATGGGTCCTTTTCAACTCTAAGAAACTATGAATTAAACTTATTAATTATAAAGTGTAGAAGGAACTCCCTTTTTAAAAAAAATCAAAGAGTAATTTTATACATATTTATATGAGGTAATGATGAGTCATTTTCCTTTTCTCCATTCATTAAATTTCTTGTACTTATTGGATATGAAGCATTGTGCAAGATTTTAGTAAAGTTTATGCCTTCACAGAGATAACCAGTTCATTAGAAAGACAGGACAGACAAAAATAGCTATATATTTAACAAAGTCAGATGAGTAGTAGAAAAAGGTAAAAACTCAAGTGGTACATGAAGACTGATCAGATACATTCAAGAACAGTTTAATAGAGTATTTGGTTTTAAAGAATGGGTATGAACAAGAAGTGGAAAGACAGAGGCATGTTTCAGCATCAAGAACAAAGGTGAGGCAGTAGGAGATAACATGTTTTAAGAACATTCTATCTTTTCATATTGCTTATCATTAGATGCTTTGAGAAAGTAGCAGGTGTATTTTATGTAAAATGACCAAAATATAACAATGTAAGTATGTCTCACATCTTGATTTCCATCTGTTTGCCTACTAGAAAATTAAACAGTCTTACAAGAGGTTTTTCCCTTCACAGTTACCCCATCAGATGGCCTCCTTATATCATACATTCATTATAGTCTTACTGGAATGACCTCTTTTGGCTCCTCCCCTAAGGAATTCAATGTTTTTTCAACATAGAAGAAGATCTTTCTATCCTGCCAGATGACTATGAAATTCACTTGACTGCAGAGAAATCTGGCCATCACAAGCTGATTTGAGAACTAACTGGCACTGGAAAAGAAGTGGTGGGAGGAAAGGCTGTCATGGTTAATGATATGATGTATTTCAATTGTAGAAAACTATTCTGATAGTTCAAATTAAGGTCCTCAACCAGATTAAATGCCATACTGTGCTATCACAGGGGAGGTAATCAAACAATTTACCTTTGCTCAATGATACTTTACTTAATATATGCATCAAACTTTTTAAAAGCATAAACTGATGTAATCTTACTGAGGAAAGAAATCAAGAAAGAAGAAATTAGATTCTGCTATTAAAATGGACCTTCTGTAACAAATATGAATTGATTTTCTTGTTTTAAGGTCAAGTTTTTACTCAGACTTTAAAAAAACCCAGAAAATTATGCTTTTGTTGTTGAGATTTTGATCACCTGAGTGGGGTTGAGACAAGAGGATTGAAGGTTCTGATATAAGGCCACTTGTTTTTCATGACCTTATAAGTGATGAAGAATTTTGCCCAGGTAGGATCCTCTCATATCCCGATTTCTATATGAAGATCTTGCCATTGTATATACTTAACATATGCTCTACTATCACTAGCAAGATGAAGTCAGGAAGACCCGAGTTCAATTTTGGTCTCAGACACTTAACATTCCCTAACTGTGTGGCCCTGGGCAAGTCACTTAACCTCAATTGTCTCAGAAAAAAAGCCCAAAAAATGACTTAACAGCAGACCCAAGTCCACTCCATGGTGCTAATTTTCTGAAGGTTCATGTCTCCTCTCTCCTTTCTGTTATTCTGCCTGCTCTTCAGAAAAGACTGTTACTCTCCCTCTCTCAATGGTTTCTATGGGCTTCTGGGCTAAATAGTCTAAAACAAACCTTAAAGGTAATAGACTTGGAATCAGAGGGCTTAAATTTAAATACTATCTTTCCTCCTATCTCTGTGATCTCAGTTAAATAATTTCTTTTCTGTTTCCCAGTTCACTGATACAAAAATAAGGAAGTTGGATAATATATTTCTGAGATAACTTTCTAGTTCTAAATCTATGGTTCCATTTTATATTTCCACAATTTAGGGTTCCTTATCTATAATAATAGCTAGTACTTACATGCCACTTTAAGGTTTGATAAGAGCTTTACAAAAATTATCTTCTTTGTTCTCAAAACAATCCTAGAAGTTTAGTGCTATTATCCACATATTTTACATCAGGAAACTAAGACAGATTATGTAGCTATAAAGTATCTGAGGCTGAACTGGTATGTACAGGTATTCAGGGAAGAATAGTACATATGGCATAAGGCTGCCAAACTTTTTTCAGGGGTGCTTATCTACTTTTGGTGCCCACCTGCCACCCAATTCTCATTTTTAGTGCCACAAAGCCATAGCATGTGCAACAAATTATTTCAAGATATGGACTAAACATGAAGGTACAGAGGCCTCAAACCACTGATGAGTGAGGGGTTATCTATCCCAAGCACATGAAGACTTTCCCAGTGGAACGGATATAAACAAATTTGTTCCAACAGGCCATAAAGGTGGCAGCTGTGCTGTGGAGAAGTTATAGCTTGGTTTGATATCAGACACTAAGGTCATCCATTGCATATAAGCTAACCCCAGTTATCTTAACTTTTGTTTTGCCACTTGACTCTCATGATTCTGGAAGAAAGAGTAAGGCTGATGATTTCACACAATTCTGCCTCATTAAATCCAATTTTTGCATGAGTCAAAAGTCAAAACCATCCATACCATTTTACTATTTTTTTCCTATGTCAAAGTTCTGTAGTGATGGCCAAGTGACAAAGCAACAGGTGCGGATACATTGGGAGCTGTAGTTACAACCCTGCACATAGGAGACCAAAGCACAGGGTTATCTTCTTTTTGGATCAAAACAGCAGTGGAATTCAGCAACCTCCTGGGTATGTCTATTTAGCCTTTTAAAAGGACCTCCTGGTATGAAGAAGGGGCTAAAAAAGTCCTTAAAATTGTCTGCTTCACCTAAACTAAACTTTGCCTGCTTACTATAACAGGTGGGGATCCCACCCTGCAGTCAAAACCCAAAAAAGTATAAAAACTTTTGTGAAGATGATTTTACTCACCATGAGTACATGGAATATGTGCATGCTTGTGTACAACATGAAATCCAGTTGATCTGAAATATAAGCAGCTTTTGTTGCAAGGGAACTCAGCAGCTAAGCATCCACACGGGATCCCTGAGTGAATAAAGACTAACATATGAAGGCCAGCTTATCAAAATCATAGCTGAATACATATTTTTGGAATGTTCACTGTGATGAGAAGAGGTGTGAAGATGGCATAGATTTCTCAATCAAATCTAATCAATGAGCCTTATGCCTACCAAAAGGAATAAGTGATAGGCTCCTGGCATTTGTGTCGACACTTCCATGAAATCACCATTTCACTATCATCACTATATGTTTTCACTATGATGAACCCTGATGAGGTCAAAGAAAAATTTTATGAAGATCTAGAGATCCTCATCATCAACATGTTGAAAGGATAAGCTCATAATTCTGGGTGACTGATGTCAGAATAGACACAGATTATAAGATATTGCAGGAAATACCAGGAATGGAGATAGAAATAACATTAGCACTGGTCACTTACTACTAAAGACTTGTGCATCTTGTGAACTTCTCACCATCAACACTATATTCCATTTTACCTAAACACAATAAAACTTTGTGTATGCACCTATCACTAAACATTAGCATTTAAGCAGACTTTGTCATTGTAAGGAGAGGAGAAAGATAGATGTGAGATGATAAAGGCTATGTGTGGCACAGTGTTGGAATTCAACATAAGCAATAATCTAAAGGCAAGATGACTACTAGAAGACTTAATGTTACCAGATTTGAATGCTTCTGGACACATGAACAGTTTGTTGCTAACATGGTTGCCAACAACAGCTGCAACAGAATAGGAGTGGGCAGCTTTCAGAGATTTGGTGTGCAGCACTACATTCATTCATCTGGGCTAGAACACTCAAACATCAAGACTGGTTTGATGAAAATGATGGGGAAATTCAGAAGCTGCTAAATGAAGAAAAAAAAAGAAACCCACAGCTTAACCCCATCAAAAGTGAAGTGCAAACTTTTTGTTGTTGTTTATTTGCTTTTTTCTCTCATTTTTCCTATTTGATCTGATTTTTTTTTGTGCAGCATGATAAATGCTGAAATATGTAAAGAATTGCACATGTTTAACATATATTGAATTTCTTTATGTCTAGGAGAGGGGATGGGAGGAAGGGAGGGGGAAATTTGGAACACAAGGTTTTGCAATGGTGAATGCAGAAAACTATCTTTCCATATATTTTGAAAATAAAAAGCTATTTTTAAAAAAGGGCAAACAAAACTTAGAGAGAGAATTCTTGGTTCAGTAAGAAGACATGAAATTCAGTTCTATGCTAATGGTAACAATCTAAAGAGCTTTCAGGATGATCTGAAGACTATTTATGGGACAAAGACCTATGGTGCATCTCAAGGGCTGATAGTCACATTGATCAGCAATGGGGATATATAATCCTGGAGAAATGAGCTGATAATTTCTGTAGTGTTCTGAAGAGACCATCATTAACCAATGCTGAAACCATTAACTGTATAACTTAGGTAGAAGTCAATCACTTTCTAGTCAAACTTCCAACTAAAGAACAGGCTCTTCTTGGATGGCAAAGTGACTAGTGCTGAGATTTATATGGCAAAGTTCGCTCATTACATTGCTCATTGCTTATACAATAGCTGACTGAAATCTTATGTGGAAAGAGAAATTTAATGCTCGAAGTTCAAGGATCCCTCCATTGTCCATCTCTGTAAAGAAAAAACAAAATAGGATGTCTTGTGACAATCACAAGTGGGCTTTTTTTTTTTAGCCATTACTGGCAGAATTTTTGCCAGAGTCCTCCTTAATAAGCTGATCTTTCACATGGAAGATGGTTATCTGACCAACAGCCACTGTAGCTTCAGAAAAGAGTTGAGGAACAGTCAATGTGATGCTTGCTACCCAATACCTCCAGGAGAAATGCCAAGCAGCGGTCCAGACACAATATTCATTGATCTGTTCAAAGCTTTTGATACTGTTAGTCATGAGATCTGAAGGAAAGTTTGAGAAAGAAGAGGATTAGGCTACCTACCAACCTGAAGATCTACACAGTTGTGCTGACCTCATTATTGTACACCTATGAAACCTGGACAGTTTGAATAATCTTAGGAAGATTCTGAAGATCACTTGGCAATATAAGGCATCAGACACCAAGATCCTTTTTTGAATTGAATTGCCAAGCATTCAAACTCTTCTGTAGAGACCACAACTCCAACAGGCTGGTTATATAATTCAAATGCCAATAAGTTTGCCTAAAAAAAGACTACTTTGTGGAGAACTCAAACAAGGCAAGCTCTCATAGAGGATAGAAGAAGCTATAAAAGTACATTCTCAAGGTCTTCTTTGAAGAATTTTGTAATCGTTGCAAGACATGAGAGACATTGGTACAGGACAACCCAAAATGGTGTTTTTGCATTAAAAAAAGACTTTGTGCTCTATGAGCAAAGCGTAATTTCAGTAATTCCAAAGAATCATGAGATTTAGAGACATCAAATTTAGAGACATCTCCATTAAAAATATTCATATGGACTATTTGTATCTGACCTGTAGTAGAATATTCAAAATGATGTTTGCTACCTAATATTTCCAGGATAAGTGGTCTGATCAGCCATAGTTGGACATGTAGTACATTGATACTGACACAGTGATATCATTTTGGTTCTTTTTGAGCATAAAGGACAACTAATTCTGAATTTCAACTAAAGTCTTCCTGACTCCAAACTTAGTATTCTAACCACTGCAACACTTGGGTATTTCATATGATCCCTCCACAGCCTGGCTCCCAACCTACTTCTCTAGGCTTATCTCATCATTCCCCATTCACTTAATCTACATGCCATCCAAATAAGCCAATAATGATTTTTGTAATCATAGCACTTCTTGCCTCCTTGTCTTTGTATAAGCTATATTTGAAATGTACCTTTTCCTTATCTCTATTTCTTAGAATCACCAAATTCCTTTAAGACTTAGCTTAGAATATTACCTCCAACATCTGACCCTTCCAGTTGTTCTCCTTAAATTAGATCATGGTTACTTTGTCACATACATACTATTTCCTTCCTGGTAGCATCTAAGCACCTTGAGGGCAAGGGGCTATTCATTTCTATTTTTGTATCACTAGTGCCTAACACAGGATCTTGGAAAGAGCTTTACAGAGGTCTGTGGAATTGAGTTTGAGAGAGATGACATTTTATATTTATAAAATCACAACTTTGCAATACACAATGCAAAGAAGTTGTAATTGGTCTTGGGATAAGAGTGGGAAGGATGGGGCAATGGAGAAAGATGTTGAAAAGTGAGAAAATGAACAAACATACATTCAAATACACATATAATACATTTGTTTATTAATTTATTTTATTCCTCTCTGAGTGTGATAAACTGCCAGCATGGCAAGTACATCCATAGGCAACATCTGTAATTTAATAGTCTTAAAATATTGCTTAAAGCATGGAAAACACATATTAAAAAACTAGTGTAAAATGAAGTATGCAGAACCAGAAAAACAACATATATAGTGACACAATGAGTACAATAATATAGAATAACAAAAACTGAATAATTTGAAATTACAATGGCCAAACCAGAAACACTATGGAGAAGATGGTGGCCAGCACAACCAGCTATTGTTTGGACTAGCTGGTCTCTGGGATTTCAACCAATTCAATTATTCATTAAGTGAATATATCTCATCTAAATCATAGAGGGAAAGAATAAAAATAAAATCTTCAAAAATAGTGTGATCTTGACTTAATTTATATCACCAGGTTAAATTTTCAGGGAATTTCCAAATAGCCAGGTCTATGCTCTTACTTTCCCTTCATTATTAGTAGGCATCTTTGTATCATTGTATTATCATTTGTTTTTCCACAGAGACGAGAAGATCAAGAATGTAAACTTCATATTATTTACTAGTTGTATGTATAAGGATATGGGGCAGTTAGGTGACATTGTGGATAGAGTGCCAGGCTTAGAATCAGAAGATGAATTTTTTGATTACAAATCTAGCCTTTGACACTGGATGTGTGACCCCAGGCAAATCACATAATCCTGATTGCTATGATTTCTCATCTATAAACTGAGCTGGAGAAGCAAGTGGTAAACTATTCCAGTGTCTTTGCCAGAGAAATGGGTCACTAAATGGGGTCACAAAGACTCAGACACAATGGTAATAATCAACAACAAAAATGTCCAAGGATATTGGGGAACCTTCTCTTTGTCCACAGTGGAAGAAAATATAGTACATATGCATAAATTCTTAGAGAAATATAAATTTCTCATGTCATGGTTAAAAAATTATTATACTAATGTGTGAGAACATTAGCTTTTTTTCATACAAGGCCAAACAAGAAGGCAAAAATTGAACAAATCCATCACTTAACCAGATATGTGGAAATGTCATATTTTAAAATGATAAAACACAATCAGATCATGCAGTGATTTCATTCTTTGTTCAAAATAATTTGAAAAATATCAAATCAAACAACAATTTTTAATTATTTTGTTAGGTGCTAGTATTACAAAAAATACTAAAAAATTCTGTCTTCTAAGAGCTTACATTGTTTCAGGAAACAACAGATATGTGTATGTATGTATATATATACATATGTATATATATATATACATATATATATATACACACACACACATATATATGAAACAAAACAAATTTGTCTGTCTCTACTCTGTCACATATCGAACTTCATGAGATTCTCCAGAGAAGAAAGGGGCACTGACACCAAGCTGATATGGAATTGCTTTGAGTTGCTTTGGCCACATGTATCCTTTGTACATTGGCCTGACTAACATTGTCATTTAAGATGATGTACATTCTATCTCCCTACCCTTATTAAGACTATACTTAATGGAAAAAAAATGTGCCCCAGGTATTCTTAAGAGGGAAATTATTTCCCCCAAGTACTTTACTTTACCTTTTAGTAAATGGCTTTGCTAAAGAACTAAGTCTACTGACTTATTAATTAAGGGAAAGCATACCAGTGTAGGCTAGTATGCTATAGGTTAGGAGGCCAACTACCTAAAGGATTAGATCTAGAATTCTGAAAGTAATAACAGCTGCCACTCTGGGGATCCAACCTGCCACTGCAGGTGCTTGTTGGTGTAATGAGTCCATACAGAGAAGCTGTTACATAAGGATAAATTAATTTGAGAAGAAAGCAAGCAACTAAAAACTAAGACCAGGATATGTTTCATGTAAGAAGTGGCACCTGAACTGAACCATAAGCATTCTAAAATAACCAGGTAAGGAAGTAGTATGTTCCAATCATGGAACATCACCTGTATGAAGGTGCAGAATAAAATGCTGAATTTGGCAAAGACTTGGTATGACATTTTGACTAGAATGAAGAGTATGTGAAGGAAAATGATGGGAAATAAGCCTGAGGAGATAACTGGAGTGAAATTTTCAAAGTTTTTTTTTTCCTCAGCATGAGAAACTGCTATTTTATCTTGAAGGTAAGAGAAGTAGGCAGCTAAGTGGTACAGTGAAGAGAACATCGATCCTGAAGTCAGGAAAATCTGAATTCAAATTCAGCCTCAGAAATTTGCATCTGTGTGACCCTGGTCAAATCATTTAAGCCCTATTTACCTCAGTTTCTCATTTTAAAATGGGGGAAACATTGGAGAAACAAATGACAAACCACTCTAGTACCTTTGTCAAAGAAACTCCCATGGACAAAGACATGGTTAAACAACTTGTACAACAACAAAAAGAGAATCATAGGGAGTAGCATGGTAACATAGGTAAAAGGTTTTTTGCAGGTATGGAGAAAAAGGGCTGGAGAAAAGAAATACTGAGGAGAGGATCATATACTTCCTAACTATTCTTTAGCACGTTGTCCTCTGCCAAATGTGATTTCTAGGACAGAAAACTATCATCCTTGTTATGCATTAATCACAAAAATCAATGCCAGACTTGACAAGTAACCTTTACAGTAAGAGATTATTTATGCATGCTTGTCTTTTTGATTAATCAGTTTTCCCTTTGTTATCCCCAATTGTTTTTTTTTTTCTTTTTAGGTCTCAATATCTCAATCAGGGCATTTGCCATCTTCCTCTCTGTCTCTCTTTATACACACACACACACACACACTCCAACCTCTCTCCTACACTCAGTGAAGAAGTGGAGCATCAGTGTTAATTTACAATCTACATTTAAATAATATTTATTTACATCAATTAAAATAACCTCTTACACTTTACTTCTTCCTCTTTAAGTATGACTCAATATTTTCCATCTTAGAATACAAGATAGGTGCAACATTTTCAGCATCCATGGGGAAAAAAGAACTATAAGATAAAGGCCAGTCAGAACACACTGGAAGGCTGGGAAAATGCCTCTCACTGGAAAAATAAGGCAGTTACTAGCCTAAGATTCTCCTCTCTTTTACTGCTAACATTCTAGAATTAGGGTCACTCATGCCCACCTCCAACAGTTTGATAAAGTCAATGGACCTCTTCTCAGAAGAATGCTGTTAAATAATTGAAAGAAATACTAAATTTCAGTTATAGATTAGCAAAAATAAAGACTATTCCTACCTCCTCCCCCTCCCATCATGATTTGGATTAATACAATATCTTTCCACTGGTCTTCTTGCCTCAAGTTTCTCCAGACTACAATCCATCCTCCATTTACCTACGTAATTTTTTTTTAAAAAAAGGGTCCAACCATGTTATTTTCTATACCCAATAAACTCTGATGGCTTCTTATTACCATCAGTATCAAATACAAAATGCTTTATTTAGCATTCAAACCCTTTCATAACCTGACTTCTATCTTTCCACTTTTTTTTTTTTTTTTACAATTTACTTCTTAACAAGTACTCTCTGGCTTCCTGGCTCTTTCATGAACATCTCACTTCATCACTCAGCTCCAGGCATTTTTACAAATCCTCTCCCATTCTTAGAAAGACCTCCCTGGTTTCCTTCAAGATGATTAAAATTCCATCTTTTACTGGAAGCCTTCCTTAATTCCTCTTAATTCCAGTGCTTTCTGTTGTTTCCCATTTATCTTGTATATGGCTTGCTTTGTAAAAGTTTGTTTGCATGTAGTCTCCCTCCTTAGATTGTAAGCTCCTTGAGGCCAGGGGATATCTTGGCAACCAAGATGTTGACCCCAGAACATCCAAATTTAGAGGGCCATAGCAATAAAAATAAAAGACCTTCAGCCCCTAGTTAGCAAGAAAATGTGTTTTGTTTAAAGAAATATTCCACTTGGGGCAGCTAGGTCGGGCATTGGATAGAGCACCAGTCCTAAAGTCAGAAGGACCTGAGTTCAAATTTGATCTCAGACACTTAACATTCCCTAGCTGTGTGATCCTGGGCAAGTCACTTAACCTCAATTGCCTCTGCAAAAAGCAAAAAAAGATTCCACTTCCTGATGATTCCTTCTGAACTTTTCCCAGACCAGGTCCTGACCTTTTCGTCCCAAACTCTTAAAAAGCAAGGTCCCCAGCAGTGACCTGTGATGCTCCAGGATCTTTCCCCTGTATCCCTAGAATTTTTCTTTTTACTTCTTCCCTTACACCTAAATCTCAAACCATGGGGCTTCAGGTCTCTCAATAGGTCTCCCCTCTCTTCCCAACCAACTCTGGCTCTTCCCCTCACCCCAGCTAACGGGCCTTGTCTTGTATTATACTGCCTCTCCTGGATAGCCAGTCAATTGTTTGTCTTAAAAAAATGACTCAAAAGTAACTTTCATGCTGCATGTTTTATCACCTTTGGGTGATGAGCTTCTCCAGTTTAGCTCAGCTGCTCTTCAGATAACAGACATTGCCAAGCTTCAAACTCATAAGATTTTTCATGACTGGTAGACCTTGACAGAGCTGTCCCTCAGCTAGCCCATCCTTCAAGAACACAGGGGCACTTTTGCCCCTTAATGAGGCATCTGAAGAAGCTTCAGCAGAAATCTACTGTCTATTAATTCATCGCATTTGCATAACACTATACAGTTTCCAGAACACTTTCCTGTTCTATTTCTCATAACTAATTAGCACAACATCCTTATTAGTTATATCAGGTATTGTTGACCCCATTTTATGGGGAGGAAAAAAAACAAAACAAGTAAAAAAAAAATCTCAAGACACAAAGACATGCCAATCATATTGCCCCAAGTTACTTAGTAAGTGGTGGGACAAAATATTCTGACTTCCCAAGTTCAGGGTTACCATATCACACTTATTTTCTATCACTAATGTCAAGAAAAGATGTTTTCCCCACACAACCACCTAAATGAGTATTGTCAACTAGAACACAATCCTTGGCATTTCCTGGAATCCATTACTGAGATCATTATAAATGCACCTTATGATCTATGTGTTTCCTTCATTCATTATCTTCTTGTAATTTAATTAAAAGATTTTCTGTTCCCTCCAGAAAAAGTAACAAATTTGAGAATACAAATGAGAAGAGTTACAGGATAATATATCCGTACTGAAAGGTACTTCAGATGCCATTTGGTCTAGCCCCTTCATTTTATAGATGAGGAAAATGAGACTCACGGAAGTCACATGGGCAGTAAACATCAGAGATGGGATATGACCCCTGATCATTTTCTATCTTACCATATGACCTCCTCTATACAAGAGATCTAGTTGTTGACTGATATATTTCATGACTGTGTGATCACAGGCAAGTTTCTTGTAACCTCTCAGGTTACATCTATAACCTCACAGGTTAAACCTCATAGGTACTTCTTACATATGTGACCTCCCAGGTTATGTATATGGGACATGTCAAATGGTCATAATAATAGTTATATTACTTATTCATATATCAGATTCAGACTTGGGGGAAATCTCAGTTTATAGAAAAGGAATTACTGAGCTTCACTGACTTGGTCAAGCTCACACAGTTAATGTGTGTGACAAGCAGAATTTGAGCCTCTATTTTATTGATGCTGTCTCCTCCCCCCACTCCAAAAAAGTTAGGGTATGCAAAGTGTTTTGTGAACCTTAAAGCACTAGAAAAAGTGAGTCAATATCAGTAATTTAGATACTTTCTAAAAGCCAGTCAATTTTTTTTTTCTTTTTGCTGAGGCAATTGGGGTTAAGTGACTTGCCCAGGGTCACACAGCTAGGGAATGTTAAGTGTCTGAGACCAGATTTGAACTCAGGTCCTCCTGACTTCAGGGCTGGTGCTCTATCTATTGTGCCACCTACCTGCCCCTAGTCAGTCAAATTTTCAAAGCTTTTTAAAAACCTTTTAAACAAGTAAGGTTTACTTATAAAGGTTTTTTTTTTAAGTTTATCTGTCCTTCAAACACTTTAAAGGTTGGTATTTTGAATATGAAAGATATATCTACACTGATGACTCCATGATCTCAAAAGTATTGGGGACTCCTCCACAAACTTCAGGAGACTGAATTATAGGTATTACTGATATTTCCTTGGATATGGGCTTTCCCCACCAGGAATTTTTAGCATCATCAAAATCATAGACCTGGATAAAATATATCAACACCTGGAATTTCCAGTACCATAAAAATCACAGCTCTGAAAAAATGCATGCATACATACACAGATATGTACATGCATATATATGTACGTGCTTGTATTTATACATAAATATACATAAACATATGGGAATTTAAAGGAATTTCTCAGAAACTCTCAGAAAAAAAACTTCAGAGTATTTTAAATTGGTGATAAAATGTTCTAAACATAATAAAACAATCCACAAAATCTAATAATAGCATATTTTAGAGATAAAGATGTTATCATGAGGCTTGTAATTTCCTACAATACATTAGTACAGCTTTTGGTAACATTACTTAGGGTTAGATTCCCAATAACCTTGTTCCTTCCTCCATTTTATTATGCATGTCAAAATTTTATTAAGATTCACCAATCAAATTATTCAAATTAATGTTTTGAAAATGTTTCCCTCTCTTCCCCCAAGATGGGCTGTTACATTAAACTATTCACAGATAGGTGAAGGCAACTAGGTGGTGGATAGAATATTGGAGCTAGATTTAGCAAGACAAGTTCAAATCCAGCCTCAGAGACTTACAATCTGTGGAGAAGTTCATTTATTTAACCTTTGTCTGACTCAGTTTCCTCAACTATAAGGTAGAGATAATAATAGTACCTACCTTCCAGGACTGTTTTGAAGATTAGCTGAGATAATATTTGTGAAAGTGCTTAGCACAGTACCCAACACATAGTTAAGTGCTATATAAATACTAGCTATTTGTTGATGATCATGTTGATTCTAAAATAAGGCAAATTTAGCTACTACTACATTTTAATACATTCTTTTGATATCCTGTGATTTTTCTCAGTTCAGAGACTCCATCTAATGATGCAGATTGCTACCTCTCTTCACTTATTTATTGATATGGTCTTTAGGAGTTACTACATCCAAAAAAATCACCTCAGTGGCCCACCAAGTGGTGGCAAATTGGTGGCAAAATAGGCAGGTAGCCTGACCACCTTCCTTCAAAGCACAACTCAAGTACTACCTCTTAGACCAGGCCATTTCTAATTCTCCTCCTTTTCTCCCAAATAGCTCTCTCTGAAATTGGCTAGACAGGTGCTCAAATAACATAGAATGAACTCCATCACTGACCCCTATTTAAAACCTTTTCTGCTTAATGGGATCTGAAAGAGCTCCCATTCTACTGGTATTGCTTTTGAAATTTCAGTTACTACCAAGCTCTGAAGCATCAAAACATGATTTTATGGTAGACCCCTGGAACTGATGAGTTATCATGAACAATCTAGGAGGAAGAATATGGGCTTCAGAGGGTACTGTGTCAAAAATGGGAGTGCATAGAGAATTATTGTTTAGTTTCATTCCATTCTTCTTCCATATGCCTTATTCTATGTAGAAACATTTTGTTTTTTTCACATCCTCCTTTCTACATCCCTCTGGAGTTATGCTTCCTGTGCTACCTTATAAGAGAAAAAAGTATACCATTCACACCAATAATCTAAACTTTAGATAAATTCTTACAAAGGTTAACAACCTTTCTTCCTAGGAAACTTAACTTTTTTTGGGGGGAGGGATGTAAAAAATCATTTATAAGTTAAGGCCTGGAAGCTAATTTAATTTCATTCTCACAGCTGCAGAAAAAAGAATCATAACAAGTTCAAATGACAAGACTAGTCTCAAAAATACATTCTGTTGGTCATGATGGGATGTTATCAGTAGCTCAACACAAACCCACCTCACATAAGAGTACTTGATTAAGAGCATATACCAAATGGAACTGTGTTCACATCTCTTAAGTTCTGCCACCTAAATATTATTTAGAGACTCTTTTGGTTCCATAATCTATGAAACTTTTTTTTCTCCAGTTATGTTTCCTCAACTGTAAAATGAAAGGAATGGACTAAATTATTGTTAAAATCCTTCTGAAACTAAAGATCTAGGATTATATTAGGAAAAGTTATTAGGTTAATTTTCTAATGATGGAAAAGTTCAACGAATCCTAATATTGATAGAAAACTAATATATTCTTGAATTAGAAAAATGACTTTAAAGAACAGTTTGGAGCTCTAAATCTATGGATCTATGGTTTATTCCAATCTTTCCATTTTGAGGTTCAGAGAATTACACTGACTTAGCCAAACTTGTGTGACGATTAGAACCTAGGCCCTCTAATTAAGTCTAAGTGCTCCTAGTCATGTAGAACAGTTTCTTAAGATATTCCTTGGAAATTTACTCTTCTCATCATGAGGTTTCCCAATGAATACAGTGGAGATTTATTTGATTCGTGATTTCCTACTCTTTCCTTTTGTATCACTTTCCTCCTGTATCTCTTTCCTCCTTCCCCTGACCTTTCCTCCTGCCTTGTCCTGTCTAGATGCCAGGAAAGACATGAAGAACTTATTTCCTATACCCATCTCTCCACATTTCCAGTACATTGTACTTTCTACCCCACCCAGAAATTGTTTAGTAATTTTAGCAATGATAGCAGAAAGCAATTTGAGATAGCTACTTGATCCAGAGGAGTGAGGGTAGCATTTAATTTAGAAAAGTCAAAGCAAGTAAGTAGCTTTTCAGATAGGTAGAAAACCAATTAGGTGGATCAGAAAAATCAAGTAATCTGGTAATATTTCACATTATTCCCTTTCACACATTCTTTTTTCCCATCAAGCTGAGTTACCAGTAGTTCCTTTTACATGACTTAATGCCTTTTCAGAGATGATCCCCTATATTTTACATGGATTCCCTCTTTACATCAAGATAGCATCCTTCAGTTTCTGCAAAGCACATCTTAAATGCCACATCCTCAACTAGGTCTTTCCTAATGTCCTCTTTTTTTCCCCTCACTAGCATTTTATTTTTCCAAATAATATTCATTTTTGTAAAACTTTGTGTTCTAAATTCTTCTTCCTTCCTTACCTCCCTTTATCCTTAAGACAGAAAGCAATTTGATATAGTTAAATATGTGCGATCTTGTAAAACATTTCCGTATTTGTCATGTTATGCAAGAAAAATCAGACCCAATGGGGAAAAACATAAGAAAAAAAACCAAACAGGTAAAAATACCATGCTTTGATCCACATTCAAACTCCATAGTTCTCTCTCTGGATGTGATTGGCATTTTTTTATCCCAAGACTAATGGAATTGCCTTGAATCGATGCATTGTTGAAAAGAGGGAAGTCCCTAATACCCTTTTTACTGCCCCCCTTCATCCTAATTACCTTTCTCCCTCTTGAAACAATTTTGTAGTTACTTAATTATGAACATAGTAAACCATGCTAGTGAATGTATACTCTTTGAAGTCAATAGATGCTTCTAGGTCCAACAAATAGAAAAATGTGGTGGTAGAACTTGCTGCTTCTTGATCATCACAGATGGTATTCATCCATCATTATGCTGACTGAGCTTCCTGTTAGGTTGTAAAGTTGGAGCTCCCAAGAGGGGATGTTGTTTTGATTTTCTATGCATTCAGGTTCAACTTCTTTGGGTTTTCTGTCAAATTTCCCAAGAACCGTCCTATATTTGATGTTTTGTTAGTCTGATGGCTTAACTGGAGCTGAGGTTTCTTCTAGGGAATGACAAGAGTCAAATTTTAAGGCTTTCTAGGAAGTCCTGGGTATTATCATGAGTCAGATTTATGAAGAAGTTTTTCACCTCAGCTGCAAATTTGATAAACTCATCGGACACCAATGCTTACATTCAAGTCCTGACCAAAACATTAAATGGTTCAGGCCAAAGACAGATTGCTGAAGCACTTACAAGACTTTCTTTTCAAGATGACACTAGACCATGATTAAATACCATTTTGGGGGGTCATCTAGCCCTTCCTTTATCAATTCTGAATTCATCTAACTGTCCTATCATTTAGCCTTCACTTCTCCAGCTTATCCATAAGGATGGAATGATTAACTTTATTAATGTTTTGTTGAAATTTAGACAAATTTATCTATAGTATTCCATCGATGACTAGTAAACTTTTCAAAAAGTGAAATTAGTTTTGCCTAGTATAATGACATTGTCTTGATGGAAACTCATCTAGGATTTAATCCTGGCTCTGCTAATGTGTCCTGTATGATTTTGAGGCAAGTCATTTAACTCCTCTGTGTTTTAGTTTCTTCATCTGTTTTAAAGAGGAGGGAGGAAGGAGATATACTGAATAATCCTCAGGTCACTTCCAACTCTAAATCTACTATCTCGAGATCTTAATAATCATAATCCTGGTTGACTACCACAAGGCAAAAGGACATATCTTTCTCATCCCCCTGCTCTTAAAGAGTTTTTTTTTTTTTAGTTTTAGTTTTAGTTTAGTTTAGCAAAGAATTCTTCATACACTTGGTACTCAGTGTAGCCCAAATAGAAATGTAGATTACAACCAAATAGCCTAAGGACAGTTTTTTTTTTCCCCTAGTGTTTCCCAATTTTTTTCCCTACCTCTTGGTTACTACTAGCCAGTGAAATAATTTCACATTAACCCAAATCAGATCCAAGAGATAGTGGCTAAAACTTTAGTAAGGACCAAGCTATTCTTATCATACTCTCCTCCACCAGTTTCTGAACTTAACAAAAGAGGCTTGCTTTGCCTGATGTTTAGAGGGAAAAACTTCACTTACTTGCCTGGCACTGTTATGTGCACTTAATAAATGCCAACTGATCAATTTTCATAGGCTGTCCATACTTCACAGACCTTCAACCATAGGTTGTGGCTGTAGAATGATTTCTTAAATTTGGTATCTACCCAAACTTTCCTAGGAATTAAAGATGCGATTGAACCCCTCTTTTCTTCCACTTCTCTAGTGTTCTTCCCCAAACCTAGCTTCTTTCAGAATTTATGCCTAGAAGTCCAAAGGGACCTCAGTCATCCATCACTCACTTCCACTTCTGGTTCTTTCTGGAGTCATAGAGAAAGTCTCCTTCCTTTACTAAATCTCTTAGGAAATTAGAACAAAGCATCCTCTACTAGATTGCAGCAAAGATCCACTGACTTGAAAGTGATTTCAGAGAGATGTGCTAGTTCAACTTTTCCCTAGATAGGAATTCTGTCTCCAGCATCCCCAACAGGTGATAATCCAAGCCCTCCTTACCAAGACCCTCCTTCATTTTCCATTCTCCCATACCCAGGAGTGGAGAACTCACTAACTTCAAAGGCAGTTTTATTGTTTAGGAAGCTTTTCCTTATATCCTAAATCTGTTAGACTGCATTTTCCACCTATTGTTCCTAGATTTGCCTATTGAGGCCAAGCAGACCAAGTCTAACCTGTCCTGTAGGTGACAGCCTTTCAAATACAGTTATCATGAATCACCTCATCCAGACCTTCTTCCCCCCACTTATTTCTATCTCACTTCATACACTTTTCTCGGCCCACTTCCGCCCCTTCCACTAGTCTTGTTCCACCCATCCCCCACTCCAGGGGCGACAATGACCCTCGCGTCTCCAGACAGCTGGCCTGCATCTCAAGTTCTGGCCAGAGGTTAGGGCACCTAGGACTTACCATCGATCACCATCAAGTCAGCATCTTCTTCTCCAAGATGCACTTCCAGCAGGAGGGGTTTCGAGCTGCGGCGGGAGGGCTGTAGGCCGTCCAGGAGCTGCTCCTCATTGACGAAGTGAAGTTGTACGAGGTACCGCAGCGGCTGTGGGTCCGGGTCCGGGTCAGTGTCAGCGGCCGCCACAGCCGCGGCCGCTGCTGCAGTCATGGTCGGGGCGCACTTGCTGCAGCAGCAGCAGCAGCCTCAGCTCTCGCTTGCCCCTGGGCTCCGGCGGCCGCGGCTGCCGCTGATCCCACCTCAGCACTGCTGCGGAAACCTGGGTTCGGGGCTCGAAGGCCGAAGACCGAGGAGAAGGAGAGAGAGCGCGGGAGCTGGGCAGCAAAGAACCAATTCAGCATTCAGGACGCCTCCCGGCTCCTTCTGGCATCTCCAGGCCAGCGAGGCCTCTCGTGCCCCTCCTTTTCGGGAAGAAAACAGCAGCCCACGTGGATGTCCTTCCGCGCGCGTGGGGACGGGGACACTTAGACGTGCCCCCGCCGCACGCCGCTACGCCACGGGTGGGAAGCGCTCTTTGGGCCCGGCTAGGGGCGCTTGGCAAGTACCTGGTGGGAACTCTGGTTTGGAAGCAAAAGGGTGACACCTGCTGTTCACTAGGGCTGCACTAGCTGCCGATCGAGTGATTAGAGGGCCTCAGGCCAGAGCTGGGCGGGGTTTGGAAAGCTAAGAAGGTCAGAGATCTTTTATGAACCCATTGGTTCCCAGAGCAGAATCTTAGAAGCACATTCAATTCAGTTGAATTTAATTCATTTCAACAAGCGATTATAAAGCACCTGCTGCATGCCAGGTACTTGAGAATATCGACACAAAAATGGTTCGCTCTCTAATAATCCTATACCTCAAGGATCTTATCTCGATTGTCTTAGAGGAAAAACACCCTGAGAAGAGATAAAGAGATACAAAATTTATACAAAGGAGTGTGTGTGTGTGTGTGTGTGTGTGTGTGTGTGTGTGTGTGTGTGTAGGTGGGTGGGTGGGTGTGGGTGGTGGGGGTTGGATGGTGCAGGTGGAGAGACCGTGGGTAGGGTGGGTACTAGCTATTTTGGGTACTGGGATAGGCATGGTGTAGATATTGACAAACTAACCTTGGGAGAAAGGACCACTTAACCAGGGACTTGGCTTCTAGTTCCTTCACCCCAGTGACTCTGGGTAAATCAGCAGAGTGATGCTCCAAGGGAACCTGGTAATTGTGTCATCTATTAAAAGTGGGGCTTCCTCTCATATCAACAGCTAGGAAGGAAACTTCAGGGCAGCTCTGTTACATAGAACCCTAGGCCCCAAAAAAAGAAAAGAGGAAAGATCCAGGTGGATGTCCTGATAACAGCTCTCAGCTGGGTCTACTTGCCTCTTTCTAATCAGGATATAAAAATATAAAGAGAAATTTATGAGAGCCAGCTGGTGATGCAACGAATAGAGCATCATCCCTGGAGTCAAGGGGACACCAGTTAAAATCCTGCTCCAGACACTTACTAATTGTGTCACCTTGGGTAAGTCACCTAAGATTGCTTCCAAAAAGTGAAGGAAAAAATTATAGTGCAAAAGTTGGTTAAGGTGAACATTTACTTCTTAAAATCATATTAAAGGAAAAAACACCAAATTCTCCATCTTCACCATTTCAGCCTTAGCCAGGTATCTCATACTGGATTAACATGGCTTTGCATCAAAATCTGGAAGCAATTGTTCAGTGTACACAAGCTTTCTTCATAAATGTCAGCAGGGAACAAGCAGGAATTTTAATGTCAATGAATTACTCCAAATTAAATCAAGTGAAGCAAAGTTTCCAAAGCATCTTCTCTAATTAGACATCTCCACATTGCTGATCTAATCATAATATGGATGATTGGCAATCTATCAGCAATGAAAGGGTACTCCACTTTTGCAATCCCATAGTTCCTGGGACATCTCAGTTAATTTCCTTAATAAATTCTACTTTATTCAGCTGCAAATGCCATAATTGTTCCAAGCCAATGGCTCCCAATTTAACAGTCCATGGTAAATGAATTCAGAAATCCACTATACATGAAAAAGATTAAATTCAAAGTTCAACACTCTTTTAAGAGATGGAGCCCTCTTCTCCTATTAGTGAAAGCCCATCAAGTGATGCTATGAATAATAAGTTAATCAGTTTAAATGCCCCTGATAAAACAGATCTAATTAGAACTATATCACAGCTTAATTTCAATCCCATTCAAATTTGCAAACCATCAAATTCATTTGTAACAAAATTTTGTGAAGAACTCCCATTAATAAGTAGAAAAATGAAAACTACAGAAGATTAAAAAAAAGACATTTGACAAGCTATCACTTCAACCTTAATTGATTCTTTGTTGCAGAACCCTCATTAGTTCTTCTAAATCTTCTCTCCTCAAACTGATCACATCACCCCCTCTAGCCACTCTCTCAACTGAACACTTTGACATACTTAAATGAATAAATTGAGGGTCATGCTTGGTCAGCTTCTTCTTGCTTTCATCTGTCTCTCACAGTCCTACTACTTCCTTCTCACAGTTTCAGATAAGAGATGATCTATGTTTAAAGATCAATTTTCTTTATTATTTATTATCATTATTGTTTTCTTTTTTAAAAAAAATTTCCTTCTTAACTTTTTCTTTTTCCATTTTTGGTTTTAAATTCTCTTTTTACTTCCAGCCTCTCTCATCCACTCATTGAAAAGGCAAGCAGTAAGATATTAATTTTATTCATGAAATAATGGAAAGCATATTTCCATGTTAGTAATATTGGAATAAAATCAAGAAAAATAAATCTCAAAAATAGTGTTTCCATCTATACTCAGAGTTCATCAGTTCTCTCTTTAGAGGCAGATGGTATTTTTCACCATAAGTCCTTTAGAATTGGGTTGCATCATTGTTTGGATAGAGAAGCTATGTCTTTCACAATTAATCATTGTTACAATGTTGCTGCTACTGTGTACAATGTTCTGATTCTGCTCACTTTTTTGCATCAATTCATGTCTTCCTATATTTTTCTGAAAATAAAAGAGATAATTTGTATTATATGAAACTGAAAAAAACCTTTGCATAATCAAACCCCAAACAGCTAAAAATCAAAGGAAAACAGGAAACTGGAAAATATGTAACAGCAAGTTTCTCTGACAAGCCAAATTTATAAAACTGTGATCTGTTCCTCAATTTGTAAAAAGACAAAGGATATGAAAAAGCAGTTTTCAGAAGAAAAAAAAACAAACCTATCAATTTCCACATTAAAAAAAACCTACTGATTAGAGAAATCAAAATCAAAAGAACTCTTAGGTAGCGCAGCCACAAGAGTGTCTGACATGACAGAAAAGGAAAATGACAAATGTTAGAGGAGATATGGAAAAATTGGGACACCCATGAACTATTGATGGAGTTGTAAATTAGTCCCAACATTTGAAGAACAATTTGGACCTACACAAAACTGTACATACTCTTTAAAAATAGCACTTTATATTTTCCCAATTCCATATCAAGACAATTTTTAGTATTCATTTTTCTAACCAGATATTGAGTTTGAAATTTTTTCTCCCTCCTTCTCTTCCCTCCCCTCTTCCAAAAATGGTAGGCAATTTGATATTGGTTATGCAAGTGCTATCATGTAAAACATTTCCATATCAGTCACAGTTGTGAAAGAAGAAACATCAAAAGGAAAATAAAACATGAAAAAGAATAAAGTGAGCAAAGTATGCTTTGATATTCATTCAGAGTATCAGTTCCTTATCTGGATATGGATAGTATTTTCTTACATAGAATCCTTTGTATTTGTTTTGGATTATTTTGTTGTTGAGAAAAGCCAAGTCATTCCTAATTGACAATTATACAATGTTGCTGATCAGTACTGTGTACAATGTTTTCCTGGTTGTGCTCATTTCACTTTGTATTAATTCCTACAAGTCTTTCTAGGTTTTTCTGAAATCTGCCTGTTCATCACTTCTTACTGCACAGTGGTATTCAATTACATTTATATACTTCAACTTGTTCATCCATTTCCCAATTGATGGACATTCCCTTAAATTACAATATTCTACTACTCCGAAAATTGTTGCTATATTTTTACATATGTAGGTCCTTTTTCCAAAACCCCTATGGGATACAAACCTTGTGGTAGTATTGCTGGATCAAACCTGCTTATCATTTCTTTTTATTTTTTTAATTAAAGCTTTTTTAGTTTTCAAAACATAT
Source organism: Myrmecobius fasciatus (assembly GCA_023553655.1). NCBI lineage: Eukaryota > Metazoa > Chordata > Mammalia > Dasyuromorphia > Myrmecobiidae > Myrmecobius > Myrmecobius fasciatus. Next base: position 66,305 of record JAJPUD010002982.1, read on the forward strand.
GCATGGATAATTCTTCAACATTAATCTTTGCAAAACCTTGCATTCCAATTTTCACTTCCTTCCCCAGATGGCAAGTAGTCCAATATTTGTTAAACGTGCTATCAGTATATGTTAAATCCAATATATGCATACATATTTATACATATATCTTGCTGCACAAGAGAAATTAAATCAAACCAGAAAAAAATGAGAAAAAATAAAATGCAAACAAACAACAAAAAGATTGAAAATGCTGTGTGTTGTGAACCACACTCAGTTCCCACAGTCGTCTCTCTGGGTGTAGATGGCTCTTTTCATCACAAGACCATTGAAACTGGTCTGAATTATCTCATTGTTAAAGAGAGCCACATTCATCAGAATCGATCATTGTATAATCTTGTTGCTGTGTAAAATGATCTCCTGGTTCTGCTCATTTCACTTCTACCTATGATTTCTAAAAGCACAATCATTTTATCTTGTCCAGCTATTCCCCAACATCCCTATTCTTTATCACCACAAACAGAGCTTCTATAAAGCAAAATACTGGGAAGTAGGAAAGGGAAGAGAAAAGTATAGCTGGGGAAAAACAAGATGGCAGGAAATACAAAATTAGTAATTTTGACTGGGATTGTGAATGGGATAAACTCTCCCATAAAACAAGAGCAGATAGCAGACTGAATTAAAAGCCAGAATCCTACAATTTGTTGTTTACAAGAAATATATTTAAAGCAGAGTGATATATTCAGAGCAAAGGTAAAAGGCTAGAGTAGAATCTGTTTCGGCTGAAATTTAAAAAGCAGGGGTAGCAATACTGATCTCAGATTTAGCAAAAACAAAACTAGATCTAATTAAAAGAGATAAGGAAGGAAACTACATCTTACTAAAAGGTACCATAGATAATGAGGTAATATCACTACTAAACATATATGCACCAAGTGGTATAGCATTCAAATTCCTAAAGGAGAAGTTAAGAGAGTTGCAAGAAGAATAGACAGCAAAACTATGGTAGTGGGAGATCTCAACCTTGCTCTCTTAGAACTAGAAAAATTGAACCACAAAATAAATAAGAAGTTAAGGAGGCAAATAGAATTCTAGAAAAGTTAGTTATGATAGACCTTTGGAGAAAATTGAATGGAACCCATACAAAAAAATAGACATGTAATCAAAATTATGATTTGAGACATAAAACCCTCAAAATCAAATACAGAAATGTAGAATTAATAAATGCATTTTTTCAGATTACAAAGCAATAACAATCACCTGAAATAAAAGGCCAGGGGAAAATAGAACAAAAATTAATTGGAAACTAAATAATCTAACCCTAAAGAATAAGTGAGTGAAACAACAAATCATAGACACAATTGGTAATGCCATCCAAGAGAATGACAATAATGAGACAACATACCAAAATTTATGCGACACAGCCAAAACAGTTATTAGGGGAAATTTTATATCTCTAGATTTTTACTTGCAGAAAATAGAGAAAGAGAAGATCAATGATTTGGGCTTCCAATTTAAAAAGCTAGAAAAGGAACAAAATTAAAACCCCCAATTAAATACTAAATTTGAAATTCTGAAAATAAAAGGGGAGACTAATAAAATTGAAAGTAAGAAAACTATCAAATTAATAAATAAAATTAAGAGTTGATTTTATGAAAAAACCAAAAAAATAGATAAACCTTTAGTTAATTTGATTAGAAAAAGGAAAGAAGAAAATCAAATCACTAATATGAAAAATGAACAATGAATTAGAACAATAATTAGGAAGTATTTTGCCCAACTTATGCCAATAAATCTGATAATCTAAGTAAAATGATGAATATTAGAAAAATAGAGATTGTCCAAATTAACAGAGGAGGGAACAAATTACTTAAATAGTCCCATTTTAGAAAAATAAATTGAACAAGGTATTAATCAACTCCCTAAGGAAAAAAATTTCCAGAGCAAGATGGATTTACATGTGAATTCTGTCAAACAGTTAAAGAACAATTAATTCCAATACTATGCAAACTATTTGAAAAAAATAGGAAAAGCAGTTCTACCAAATTCTTTTTATGAGCCAGATGTGGTGCTGATAGTTAAACCAGGTAGGGACAAAACAGAGAACGAAAGTTAGAAAACAATTTCTCTACTGAATATTGATGGAAAAATGTTAGCAAAGAGATTACAGAAAGTCACCCCCAGTATAATACATTATGACCAAGTAGGATTTGTACTAGTTTAATATTAGGAAAACTATTAGCATTATTGGCAATAATCAAACTAAAAATATCATATGATTATCTCAATAGATGCAGAAAAAGTATTTGATAAAATCCAACACCCATTCCTATTAAAAACACTAGGATAGTATAAGAATAAATGGACTTTTCCTTAAAATGATTAGAAGCATCTATTTAAAACCACCAGCAAACATTATATGTAATGGGGACAAACTAGAACCCAATAAGATCAGGGGTGAAACAAGCAAGGTTGTCCAGTATCACCATTACTTTCAATATTGTATTAGAAATATTACCTTTAGCAATGAGAATAAAAAGAGATTAAAGGAATTAGAGTAGGTAATGAGGAATTATCACTCTTTGCAGATGATATGATGATATACTTAGAGAATCCTGGAGAATCAACTAAAAACATCTAGAAACAATTGACAACTTTAGCAAAGTTGCAGGATACAAAATAAATCCACATTAATCATTAGCATTTTAATATATCACCAACAAAGTCCAGCAGCAAGAGATACAAAGAGAAATTCCATTTAAAATATCTGTAAATAATATATTTGGGAGTCTACCTATCAAAGCAAAGTCAGGAACTATACGAACACAACTACAAAATACTTTTCACACAAATAAAGTCAGATACTACCTAAATTAATCTAATTATTCGGGGCCATGCCAATCAAGCTCTCAAGAAATTATTTTACAGATCTAGAAAAAATAATAACAAAGTTCATCTGGAAGAACAAAAGGTCAAGAATTTCAAGGGAATTAAAGAAAAAAATGCAAATGAAGGTGGCCTAGCAGTACCAGACCTAAAACGATATTATAAAGCCGTAGTCATCAAAGCCATTTGATACTTGATAAAAAAAAATAGAGTAGTTGATCAATGAAATAGATTAGGTTCATAGGACAAAATAGTGACTATGGTAATCTAGTGTTTGACAAACCCAAAGACCCCAGCTTTGGGGATAAGAACTCACTATTTGGCAGAAACTGCTGAGGAAATTGGAAATTAGCATAGCAGAAACTAGGCATTGACCCACATCTAACATCCTATACCAAGATAAGGTCGAAATGGGATCATGCTTTGGACATAAAGAGTGATATTATAACCAAAATAGAAGAACAAAGGACAGTTTACCTCTCAGATCTGTGGACGAAGAAGGAATTTGTGACCAAAGAAGAACTAGAGTACATTATTGAATACAAAATAGATAATTTTGATTATATCAAGTTATAAAATTTTTGTACAAACAAAACCAATACAGACAAGATTAGAAGGGAAGCAATAAACTGTGAAATTTATGTTTACGTTCAAGGGTTCTTATAAAGGCCTCAAATTTATAAGAATTCAAGCCATTCTCCGATTGATAAATGGTCAAAGGATGAACAGACAATTTTCAGATGAGGAAATTGAAACCATTTCTAGTCATTTCAAAAGATGATCTAAATCACTAATCGATCAGAGAAATGCAAATTATGACAACTTTGAAGTAGCACTACACACCTCTCAGATTAGCTAAAATGACATGAAAAGAGAATAATGGATGTTGGAAGGGATGTGGGAAAACTGGGACACTAATGCATTGTTGGTGGAGTTGTGAACTGATCCAACCATTCTGGAGAGCAGTTTGAAACTATGACCAAAAGGCTATCAAAATGTGCATATCCTTTGATTCAGCACTGTTTCTAATGGGCTTATATCCCAAAGAGATTTTAAAGGAGGGAAAGGGACTCACATGTACAAAAATGTTGTGGCAGCCCTTTTTGTAGTGGCAAGAAACTGGAAAATGAGTGAATGCCCATCAATTGGAGAATGGCTGAATAAGTTATGGTATATGAATGTTATGGAATATTATTGTTCTGTAAGAAACAATCAGCAGGATGGTTTCAGAGAGTCCTGGAGAAACTTACATGAACTGATGCTAAGTGAAATGAACAATACCAGGAGATCATTGTACATGGTAACAAAAAGATTATACAAAGATCAATTTTGATGGGCATGGCTTTTTCAACAATGAGATGATTGAGGCCAATTTCAATGATGTGATGAAGAGAGTCATCTACATCCAGAGAGAGAGGACTATGGAAACTGAGTGTGGTTCACAACATAACATTTTCATTCTTTTTATTGTTGTTTGCTTGCATTTTGGTTTTTTTCTCATTTTTTATTCTTTTTTGACATGATTTTTTTTGTGCAGCATGGTAATTGTATAAATCTGTATACATGTATAGGATTTAACACATATTTTAACATGTTTAACATATATTGGATTACTTGCCATCTAGGGGAAGGGGAGTGGGGGAAAAGGGAGGTAATTTGGAAGAAAAGTTTTTGCAAGAATGAATGTTAAAAATTATTCATGTATATGTTTTGAAAAATAAAAAGCTTTAATAGCTTTTTAAAAGAGCTTCTATAAATATTTTCACATAGGTCCTTTTCTTTTTTTCTTTGATCTCTTTATGGGGTACAGATTTCGTGACAGTATTGTTAAGTATGCACGGGCTATATACAGGAGTATGTACAGGTCTATAGCTCTTTGGGCATAATTCTAAAGTGTTTATCAGAATGGTCAGATCAGTTTACAACTACATCAACAATACATTAGTATGCCTATTTTGTCTACATCCTTTCTATGATATCATTTTATTTTTCTGTCATGTTAGCCAACCCAATAACCAATCTGAGGTGATACCTTAGAATGTTTTAATTTGCATTTAACTAATCAACAGTGATTTAGAACTTTTTTTTATTTGACTGGATAACTTTGATTTATTCTTCTTCTATAAACTGCCTATTCATATCTTTTGACCATTTATCAACTAGGAAACAATTTGCATTTTATAGATTTGCCTCAGTTCCCTATTTATTTGAGAAATGAGAACTTTATCACAGAAATCTCCCCCCCCAATTTCCTGATTTCCTTCTAATCTTGGTTGCATTGGTTTTAGTTGTATAAACTCTTTTAGATTTCATATAATCAAATTTTTTATTTTGATTGCTTCTATTCTTGCTTGGTCTTCTTTTCTGCATAAATTTGTCAGGTAAAACTTTCCATGTCTCCAAATTTGCTAATGATATCACCCTTTAAGTCTAAATTGTACCTATTTTGACTTTACTTGATATAGATTGTGAGACGTTCATCTGTCCCTTATTTCTTCCAAAATATTTCCCAAAATATCCACAAATTTAATAAGTGGTAAGTCCTTATCCTCAATATTTAGATCTTTGATTTAATCAAATGCTAGATTACTGAGGTAATTACTATACACTATTGTGTACTGTGTGAATAATTTATTCCATTCACTCACTACTCTATTTCTTATAGTACCAGTATCAAATTATTTTCATCATTACTGAATTTAATATGTTGGGAAATCTGGTACTTCTAGGCTACCTTCCTTCATGTTTTTTTCATTGATTCTCTTGATATTCTTGATCTTTTCAGATAAATTTTGTTGCTGTTGTTTTTGCAGGGTTTTTCTGAAAGCTTCTTGTTCATCATTTCTTTTTATTTTATTTTATTTTTATTAAATCTTTTTATTTTCAAAACATATGCATAGATAATTTTCAACATTCACCCTTGCAAAACCTTATAGTATATTTTTTTCCCTCCAGTCCTCCCTAGACAGCAAGTAATCCAATATATGTTAAACATGTGCAATTCTTCCACACGTTTCCACAATTATACTACACAAGGAAAATCAAATCAAAAAGGAAAAAAAATTGAGAAAGAAAACAAAATGCAAGCAAACAACAACAAAAAAGTGAAAATACTATGTTATGATCCACAGTCCTTGTTCATTATTTCTTAAAGCACAATAGCATTTCCTCATAATCTTATGTTACAAGTTGTTCAGCCATTACCCAATGGTTACTGGGAATTGATGGATATCCCATTAATTTCCAATTCTTTGCCATCAAAAATAATCTTCTATAAATATTTTTATACAAATAAGTAATTTTCCTTTTAAATAAATATCTTTGGGATATAGACCTACTAGAAATATTACTATGTCAAATGGTATGCACAGTTTTATAGCCCCTTGGCCATAGTTTCAAATTACTCTCTAGAATGGTTGGATCAACTATCTGTTAGTGTCTCAATTTTTCCCACATTCCTTTCAACATTTAATTTTTTTCTGTCAGGTTAGCCAATCTGATACATGTGAGGTGGTACTTCAAAGTTATTTTAATTTGTATTTCTCTAATCAAAAGTGATTTAGAACATATTTTTTCATATGACTGTAGATAGCTTTGAGTTCTTCTGAAAATTGCCTATTCAAACCTTTGACAATTTATCAATTGGGGAATAACTCATGTTTTTGTAAATTTGACACAATTTCCTACGTACTTGAAAAATGAGGCCTTTGTCAGAAAAAAATGTGATATGAACACCCCCCCCAGTTTCCCACTTTCCTTCTAATCTTGTTTGCATTGTCTTTGTTTGTGCAATCTCCTTTTAATTTAATATAATCAAAAATCCATTTTACATCCCTTAATATTCTCTCTCTCTCTCTCTCTATATATATATACATACATGCATACACACACACAAACACACACACATACACACACACACATATATATGCATATATATATATATATTGCTTGGTTGTAAATTTTTCCCTTATCCATATATCTGACAGGTAAAATATTTCATATTCCCCTAATTTTTTTCAAATGGAATATTTTATTAACATGGTATTTATCTTTGTAACATGTATACACACCCTCACATAATCTGAATGATATGCCTGGGAAAAGATGTTTAAATATTCCTGAGGGAAATTAAAAATAAAAATAATTTCCTTTATGTTTTCATTATCGTAGGCAATTATGTCCACATCACTTCCAAAGCTATTGTCAAACCTGTCCAAGGACATGCTTTCCTAATATTCTTATGATACCATCTTTTTTGTCTAAATCATATGTCTATTTTGACCATATCTTGGTACACTGTGTGAAATACCTATAGCTAGTTTTGTTAGTAAGTTCTTGTCCCAAAAGCTGAGATTTTTTTATTTGTCAAACACTAGATTACTTTGTTCATTTACTACTGTGTATTATGTACCTAATCTATTACATTCTATTACTTAGCCAGTACTAGGTTATTTTGATGCTTGCAGCAATGTAACAGAAGAGGTAACAAGAATATACAGAAGATATACAAGAAAGATCTTAACATCACTGATAAAAATGCCAATGTTGTTACTGATTAGAGCCATATATGTTGAAGAGTGAAGCCAAGTGGGTTTTAGGAAGGCAACAATAAGGCTAGTGGAGGCAAATAGAATTCCAGAAGAACTGTTTAAAATTCTAAAATATGATGGTACCAGAGTTTTTCCTTCAATATGCCAACAAATTTGCAAAGCTCAATGGTTGTAAAAGTCAGTTTTTGTCCCAGTTTTAGAGTGACAATGCCAAAGAACATTCAAATTACCAATTCCAGACAATGGAACTAGAGACCAAATTGCAAATATTTATTGGAATCTGGAGAAAGAAAGGGAATCAGAAATATATTGACTTTTGTTTCATTGACTATACTAAATCCTTTTATTGTGTTGTTGACATCAAATTTTGGCAAGCCCTGAAAGAGATGAAAGCATCAAATCATCTTATCTCCTGAGGAGACAAGTAAAATAACAAAATTAAAGTTATGGTTTTTCTTGTAGTAATGTATGGCTATAAGAGTTGGATTATTTGGAGAGTTGAATGCTACAGAATTGATGTTTTCTAATTGTGGAACTGGAGAAGACTTTTGAGATCATTTGGACACCAATGATATCAAAGCAATCAATCATTAGAAAATAATCAATCAATACTTAAAGACTTTATGTTGGAAGTACAAATACTGCAACTGAAGTTTAAATATTTTGACTCTATAAAGAGAATGTATGACTCATTGAAAAAGATTGGTATAGGGAAGATTGAAGGCAAAAGGAGAAGGGGAGGCAGAGAATTATGTGGATGGATAATGCCATATAAGCAAGAACCATGAGCTATAGTGGAGAACAGAAGGGCCTGACAAAGAATTGCATACAATTGAATGGCTGAAAAACAACAACAACAATCCAGTTTGAGATTGAGAAGCACCACTTTCCTTCCATTTTCTTTTCATTGATTCCCTTGATAATCTTGGCCTTTTTTGCTCTTCCAGATGAATTTTGTTATTTTTTTCTAGCTCCATAAAATACATTTTTTGTACTTTGAATGTTATGATAATGAATAAATAAATTAATTTAGGTAGAATTGTTATCTATATTATATTGGTTCAGTATACCCATGAGTGATTAATATTTTTCCAATTGTTTAAACCTGTGTTTGTGTGAAAAGTGTTTTGTAGTTGTGTTCATGTAGTTTATAGGTTTGTCTTGGAAGGTAGATCCCCTAGTATTTTATATTGTCTACTGTAATTTTAAATGAATTTTCTCTTTCTATCTCTTGCTGTTGGACTGTGTTGGTAATACATAGAAATGATGATGATTTGTGTGGGTTTATCTTATATCCTATAATTTTGCAGAAATTGTTAATTATTTCAATGAGTTTTTTAGTTGGTTTTCTAAGAATCACCAAGTATACAAATCATATCATTTTCAAAGTGAGAGTGATGTTTTCTAATTGTCTATTCTAATTCCTTCTATTTTTCTTCTCTTATTATTATAGATAATATTTCCAAAACAATATTAAATAATAGTTGTGATAATGGGAATATTTGCTTCATCCTTGATCTTATTGCCAAGAATTTTAGCTTATCCTCATTATAGATAATGATTATTGATGATTTTAAATACATAATAATTATAATTTTAAGGAAAGCTCCATTTATTCTGCAATTCTTTTTTTTAATTAAAGCTTTTTATTTATAATACATATGCATGGGTAATTTTTCAACATTGACCCTTGCAAAACTTTGTTCCAAATTTTTCCCTCCTTCCTCCTACTCCCTCCCCTAAATGGCAGGTAGTCCAATACATGTTAAATATGTTAAAATATAAGATAAATCCAATATATGTATACAAATTTATACAATTATCTTGCTACACACACAAAAAATGGATCTAGAAAGAAAAACAATCTGAGAAAGAAAACAAAATGTAAACAAACATCAACAGAAAGCATGAAAATGCTATGTTGTGGTCCACACTCAGTTCCCACAAGTCTCTCTCTGGGTGTAGATGTCCCTCTTCATCACTGAACAATTGGACCTGGTTTGAATCATCTTATTGTTGAAGAGAGCCATGTCCATCAGAATTGATCATTGTATAATCTTGCTGTTGCGGTGTATAATCATCTTCTGGTTCTACTCATTTCACTTAGTATCAATTCATGTAAGTTTCTCCAGGCCTCTCTGAAATGATCCTGCTGGTCATTTCTTATAGAACAATGATAATCTGGAACATTGATATAATCATAATTTATTCAGCCATTTTCCAGCTAATGGGCAGCCATTCAGTTTCCAGTTTCTAGTCACTACAAAAAGGGCTGTCACAAATATTTTTGTGCATGTAGGTCCCTTTCCCTCCTTTAAGATCTCTTTGGGATATAAGCACAGTAGAAACACTGCTGGGTCAAAGGGTATGCACAGTTTGATAACTTTTTGAGTATAGTTCCAAATTGCTCTACAGAATGGCTGGATCTGTTCACAGTTCCACCAACAACGCATCAGTGTCCCAGTTTTCCCACATTTCCTCCAACATTCATCATTATCTTTTCCTGTCATCTTAGCCAATCTGACAGGTGTGAAGTGGTATCTCAGAGTTGTCTTAATTTGCATTTCTCTGATCAATAGTGATTTGGAACACCTTTTCATATGACTAGAAATGGTTTCAATTTCCTCATCTAAAAATTGTCTGTTCATATCCTTTGACCATTTATCAATTAAAGAATGGCTTGAATTCTTATAAATTTGAGTTAAATCTCTATATATTTTAGAAATGAGACCTTTATCAGAACCTTTGAATGTAAAAATGTTTTCCCAGTTTATTGCTTCCCTTCTAATCTTGTCTGCATTAGTGTTGTTTGTACAAAAACTTTTTAACTTAATATAATCAAAATTATCTATTCATGATCAATAATGATCTCTAGTTCTTCCTTGGTCACAAATTCCTTCCTCCTCCACAGATCTGAGAGATAAATTATCCTATGTTCTTCTAATTTGTTTATAATATCATTCTTTATGTTTAGATCATGCATCCATTTCAACCTTATTTTGGTATATGGTGTTAAGTGTGCATCAGTGTCTAGATTCTGCCAGACTACTTTCCAATTTTCCCAGTAGTTTTTGTCAAATAGTGAGTTCTTATTCCAAAAGCTGGGGGTTTTGGGTTTGTCAAACACTAGATTACTGTAGTCATTGACTATTTTGTCCTGTTCCTATTCCACTGATCAACTACCTTGTTTCTTAGCCAGTACTGAATGGTTTTGATGACTGTTGCTTTATAATATAGTTTTAGATCTGGTACAGCTAGGCCACCTTCATTTGCTTTTTTTTTCATCAATTCCCTTGAAATTCTTGACATTTTGTTCTTCCAGATGAATTTTGTGGTTATTTTTTTCTAGATAGTAAAATAGTTTCTTGGGAGTCTGATTGATATAGCACTGAATAAACAGATTCATTTTCTATTCTTTTTTTTTTTTTTT